>LNAC01000952.1:249265-323560 GCA_002007465.1 Ailurus styani | reverse complement strand
CCCCCGCTCAGTGGACCCCTCCCCCTCCACCCCGCACCATTCAGCGCGCTTATCGCGGGCAGTGAATCCCGGAGTCAGGCAGAAGTCTCCTTGGGGTTTTGTTGGGCCTGTCACTGGGTCCCTTTGTCATCCGCGGGCTCCATGCTGGATTCCATATGGCCAGCTGGGCCGAGGGAGCGCGAGGAGGGACCCGCACAAAACCCAAATTGTGTCCGGCTTTCAAACCCTGTATTGTTGTCTGTGAAAGGAAGACGCATTAAAAATTCGTGCTATATCTATTGGGGAGGAGGCTGGAGGAGGGGAAAAAAGCCACCCCTGTCTTTGATGGCTTCAGAGGGCGCTTGCCCCGCCTAGGCCCCGTGACACACTGAGAGCTGGATACCTCTCTCGCTTGCTCTCTCGCTCGCTCCCCCCCCCCAGTCTGTCTCTGTCCTCTGTCTCTGTCTCTCCTACAAAATATTGGCTCTAACGCTCAGGCTCTGGTATATGAACTGTCCGCCTTCAGGGTTTGGGCTCCTTGCGCGCACTTTGTGTGCTCCGATGCGCTGTAACTGAGAGGTAGGCTTCGCCTGTCTGGGGACCTCCGGTGGAAGGACTGAGCCAGGCTCAGGAGGAGACCCAGGTGCCCAGGGCCCGGGGATGCTGGGGTCCCGCGGACTTCGAGGCTTCAGGGTATATGAAAATCCGATCCCCTTGCTCCCGCCTAGTCACGACGCCCAGGCGCGCAAGCCATCCTTCCGCGCGCTGCAAGAAAGACTCGGAGAGCCCGAGGAGCCGCTCAGTCTTGGCCCAGCTGTTTCAGCTGCAGCCGGTTCTGAAGCCACTTGTGCCCAGCCGGACCCCTCTGTTATGGACCCCCGATCATTCGAATTATGAGCGGGGATCCCACTGGCATCTGAATGCGACGGGAAATCAGTTCAGAGACTTCTTTCACCGCCACCTCTCCTCATGTTGAAAGAGAGAGGAACTTGCGCTTTAATTCTCAGCGTCTCCTGCATCATTTTGGTCAGCAAAATTCAGTAACAAGGACACAGAGCAGAGCTTCCAAGGAATTTGTCGGGTTTTGCCTCACCTAAGCAGTCTGAGTTATCTCGGGGCGCAGGGCCATCGGAGATCATTCGGGTCAGGCACCTCCCCCAACAGCATGGACAAAAATTCCCATAAGCACCCCCTAAACAAACAAACAAACATATGCTCAAGCAAAGAGTGGAAATAAATACAGAACGAACACCAGTCGCCCTGGGGCAAAGTCATTCAGCCCTTAATGAGCAAAACTAAAATGGTGCAAATTCCATCTAATCCAAAATTCGGGGATCTCACTTTCCCATTCAATACTCCTGTCATATTTAGTAGAATCTGATAACTTGATAAGAGGAAGAATCCTCTTGTCAACGCTCTGCACCCCAGCCAGGGAAGAACTTATTTTCCTTACCTATTGACTGTTAGGCTTAGTTGAGACCTGGTGTGGATTTCTCGAGCCTTTTCAAGAGCCTGGTCATTGAAAAGCTAATCCAATATTTACCGAGCATAAGGACAGTTCTCAGACGTATTTATTAAGGCCCATCACTAAGTGATTACTTGGACTGAAGACAATGGCTAGGGGAGGGCGCCTCCAGAAGCACCAGATCCCGTCCGGGTGGGGTCTCCCCACCCATAACTAGGGAACCAGGAGCGAACTTGTAAGATGCTGAGCTTCCGCTCCCATGCTTAAGTGGCGTGTGGATTAGATATTGTGTTGGCCGGTATTTCAGGAAATATGTACTTGTGGCTTCCTGAGAGGCCAGGCGCAATGACACTCTAAACTGTGTCGATATATCATCTTTTATCCAGGATCTGCAAATAAACCCCTGATCCCCCCAGCGCATTATAGCATTATAGCCGCCGCTATCTCTCCAAGGAAGCGATCTGCGTTTTATTGCTTTCACCAACGCCCCAACTCTCTCTCTCTCTCTCTCTCTCTCTCTTACACACACACACAGCCTCCCCTCTTCCACGCAGTCTAGTTTTTAAAGGCTCTAATATTTGTTTCCTCCCGGGGCATCGTTATTAATAAAGAGGCGATATAGACCTCGGCGCCGCCACTCGAGCAAGTGGGGAAATGCAGGCCCGCGGGCCACCTGCCCGCGCGCGGAGCTCGCGTCCAGCAGACGCACCGCCTGGGACGCGAGAAACTGGCGTGGCCGCGCGCCGCTGCCGCCACCAGGAGGCGCCCGAGCTCTGCGCTCCGGCCACTGCGCTCCGAGCTCCGCATAGTCCCAAGAAGATCCGGGAGACAGGCCGGCTTCCCGGTCCCGGGCTGTATTTCCACCGAAGCGTGGCCCCAGCCGGGAAAGGAGGCCGAGGAGGAGTCGGCGTCTCCAAACCCGGATTAGAGCGTGCAAGTCAGACCGCTCCATCACGGATGGCCGGTGCACCGGCGCTTTGGAAAGTGCGCAGCGACAGAGGGAATCTGAACTTGACGACACTTGTTTCTCCGTCGTAGTTGCCCCCCATCCTTCTTCCATGGAGGTGCCACCTGCTGTCCCCGCCCCCACTTTCATCATGTTGGGGCACAAACAGCAGCAAACCGGTCCAGTGGCCCAGGTGCGCGCTGGTCACCGGGAGAGCTCCATGATAGATACCCGGCGCAGTCTAGGCGATCCTGAGCGGTTCCCATACCCGTATCGGTCCCTGTGGGTGGACGCGAGGTAGGCAGTTCTGTAAGGGTGCGGTTCGGGGAGCGAGAAAATGCTGTGGAAGAGGATTCTGATTTGGGTTGGGGTCGGAAGTAAGGTGTACTAGGGAGAAGATACCCTCACATCTTGCTCACTGTTGAGTCGGGACTCCTGGGCAGTTGCCCATACCCAATTCCAATCCCAGCGCTTGCTGCTGACGGAGAAGAAAGATGCTTGGAGAAGCCCTCCGCCACCTGGTCCCTTTCCCCCGGCCAAGGGCGAGCGGTGCAGTGGCGTCATCTGGCCACCAGGAGGAGACGCCATGCCGACGCAGGGCTTAGAGGTCGGAGCGAGGGAGTCAAGAATGCCCCCCGCACCTCCCGCAGCTGAGAGCATCTTGTGTGAGGTCTCGACTGGGGTACAGAGGCATCCGAGAGTGGAAAGGACGCCAGACTGTAGGTGTCTCATAACTCTCCACCCCGCCCTGGTGCCTCTCAGAGAGGATGAGTCGGGCAGAGGACTGTTTGCTGAAAGGGTTAAATTACTCGTTTTAAACACCCTAACATGAGGAACTTGAGGGGCAGGGCAGGGGCCATGGCGGGTAGGAAGGGAAAAAATGAAACAAGGTGGGATGGGGAAGGAGACAAACCATAAGAGACTCCTAATCTCACAAAACAAACTGAGGATTACTGGGGGGTGGGAGGGTAGGGATAGGGTGGGTGGGTTATGGACATTGGGGAGGGTTTGTGCTATGGTGAATGCTGTGAAAGGTGTAAGCCTGATGATTCACAGACCTGTACCCCTGGGGCAAATAATAAATAAATAAGTAGTTTAAAAAAGAAATACCAAAAAACAAAATAAAATAAACCCCCTACTAAAGGACCCGCAATTCCAACTTGTTTCGTTGATTTTCCAATGGATGCCCGAGGTGGAACTACCTCTCATCAAAGGCATTCGTGACTCCAAAAGTTGATCCTTTTACTTTCTTAAGCACCCCCACCTTAAACAACCGCGGGTTGGTGTTAGATTAGGGAGCCCGCAGTGCCCAAGTTGTCCGCGTGGTGGCGCGATTGGATAAGAAAAGACTATCGGGCTGGTCACAGTCCTGGGTGATGGAGTGTAGCTTGGACACCTGCGAGATTGAAAAGAAGTGTCGGTGAAGTATTCTTTACACCTAGGCCGGTGTNGTGTGTGTGTGTGTGTGTGTGTGTGTGTGTGTGTGTGTGTGTGTGTGTGTGTGTGTGTGTGTGTTCGCGTGTGCAGATGTTTTCCTCTTATTTTGTAGAAGGAAGGACATGTTGCTCAATCTTAATTCCAGGAGAATTAAAACTCTACCCTTGAACTTGGCGCCTGGAACCTGATGGAAGAGGCTAACATTATCGAGCCCATCCCAATCTCATTCTTCCTTCCAGCTCTTTCAGCCCCTCATGCTGACACCAAGTGACTGCCACAATCAAGACAGAACGTTTCCATCACCCCAAAATGTTCCCTCCTGTCAGAATGCTTTATAGACATCAATTAATTGAAAGGCTTAGATGAAAAAAAATCCCATCCCTTTCCTTGCTGCTTGTTTCACACTTTTGCCTTCATTCATAAAGTGGTATAAATAAAGGGACAGTTCTCTGCTCCCAGCCCCCCTACCTGAACATGATGACTACCATCACCATTTATTGAGTATCCACTGTGGCTAGGCACCTGCTAGGTGCTTCTCCTACATCTTCTTACATGATTGTCACACCCAATCTGTCTTTAGACATATGAGGAAACTGGATCTCAGAGAAGTACCCCACATATGAACAAGGTAGTGTTCTTTTTTTTTAAGACTTTATTTATTTATTTGAGAGAGAGAGACACAGCAAGAGAGGTAACACAAGCAGGGGGAGTGGGAGAGGGAGAAGCAGGCTTCCCGCCAAGCAGAGAGCCTGATGCGGGGCTTGATCTCAGGACCCTGGGATCATGACCTGAGCTGAAAGCAGACACCTAACGGACTGNTCTACTTATTTTTACTGGGAAGGCATGTTTGATATGATTGAAAACTAAAATTCTGGATACATTTTCATATCCAAGCCCTCTGAGGAGTAGGGGGTTCCTTTTTTTTAAGATTTTATTTATTTACTTGAGAGAGAGAGGGAGAGAGGGAGAGAGAGAGAGAGAGAGAGAGAGAGAGAGAGAGAGAGAGAGAGAGAGAGATTACAAGTAGGCAGAGAGGCAGGCAGCGAGAGAGGGGAAGCGGGCTCCCTGCTAAGCAGGGAGCCCGATCCGAGGCTTGATCCCTAGACCCTGAGATCATGACCTGAGCCGAAGGCCGAGGCTTTAACCCACCGAGCCACCTAGGTGCCCCCCGTAGCGTTCTTATAAAGAAAAAGTCCTGAGGGGTGGAGGTGGGATTTGCCAGGATGTCCTATTCTATTGCAGAAGAGGGGATGTGGCAGGGATGGGCAAAGACTCCCTCCTGTTCTAGAGCAGGCAGCTGAGTGACAGGCTTCTCCACTGGAGCAAGGTTCTGCCAGTTCCTATTAGCAGCAGAAGCTCAGGTAGCAGCCTGGCTGGTGAGGGCAGCGCCAGCTCTTTGACTTCTTCCAGAAAGCTGGCACACCCTCTCCCTCCACTGGCTACCCTGTGGCTGTCCTGGGCCAGTGAACATTTCCCCAAGAATTGAGGGTGAACAAGATGAGGGGTCCACCTGAGGGCCTCCCTCTGAATCTGCTCTCACACCTGGGCCCAGAGCCTACCATCTCTTTGGTTTTGGTGACATAAGCAACTCCTCTATCCTCCCAGAATGATAAAAGATAGAAGAAAAATCAATTTTCAACGGCCAATTGATCTTATATCTTTAAATGACTACCTGGTTTTTTTACCTGATATAGAGGAAATGGAAAATAAGTTAACGTGTTCTTTTGGGTATAGTGCTGGGCTCCCTAATCTGAGAGATTTACAGGAACTATTAAAAGGAGGTTTACATAAGTATTTACTTCCAGATGTCTCCAAGTCTCTAACTCCGGAACTACAGCATGAGAGTTGCCTCAGTGTAGACTGATATAAAGGAGGGAGATAGATTTGTAAGGTCAAGTCAAAGGAATCTGATTGTTGTCTCAATGACAGGGGATCAGATAACTGATGGTCTGAGCACAAAAGGCACTTTTAGAAATGACCAGTCCCTCTCTACCAGTGCATACAGCCTGCTCCTCCAAGTGTGAAAACACCTAGCCCTAAGTCCTGCTGCCATGATTCTGGAGAGAAGGAAGTGTACACCCCAGAGAACAACATGGTGCCTAGAGCCCCTGGGTATGCCCACATGTCCCAATAGCTGCTAACTGCCAACACTTGTGCATCACTGCCTGAAGGATGAATAGGGGGTGCTAGACCCCTGGGATAGTTGGCAAATGCCAGGAAGTTCATGGTCCTCAACCAATTTCAGGTGGCGGTTAATGGATAAATAGCACAGCTTCCTTGCCCCAGGTGAAACGATGGGGTCTCATGTCCTATGCCATCACCCAGAGGTCTGTAGTGGGACAGAGCCCAGGTGCTCTCAGTGGCAAACTGCTCATTCACACATCCAGTCTGGCTTCTTTCCCTTCCCTGTCTGACCTCCCCACTTCCTTGTTGGTCCTTCCTGGGATCCTTTCCCTTATTAACTACTTGTATATGAATCCTTGTCTCAGGCTCTGCCTCTGGGGGGAGGGGAAGGGTCCAAACTGAGATACAGATCCTTGAGATCTTATTTATGTCTTCATCCTAGTCCTGGTGTTGGTCTCTCAGAGATCACCCATGACCTAATGGCCCATCCCAGTGACTTCTCACCCCATGTTTTCCTTGGGAATGTCCACCATTCATGTATCTTTCTATCCTAATTAGTTTGGGGTGGCAAGGGCTCAGTGAGCCAAGTAACTGTATAAGGAAGGATACAGGGACTAAACAGCTGGGCAGTCCCTTTCTCTCCTCACGGTCAAACCTGGGACATTCAGCTGCCCTTGTGCACACTAACAACTATGGCAGCTATGGCTCTTGTTCCCTCAGAATTCATCTTCAAGGACAGTGACTTGGTCTTCTCCCATCAGAAAGAAGCTGTCAGCTCCTCTGAGCACAGCTTATGTCTCTGCCTCCCCACAGGGAGAATCCGATTGGGTCAGGGAGGCACCCCTCAGTCTGCAGAATCTCCATTGGTCAAGTACCAAGTCCAGAACACCTGATAGGCAGTCGGCTTCCCTAAAGTCCAGCCAAGCTGGTGACCTTTGGCTTGGGAACACAGGACACAAGGACATACAGTACAGGCACAGGGTATGACATCCATGTGTGGAAAGAGCCACTCTCATTACTCAGAAGAGGCTGCAGAGATGGGGTGCTAGAGACTGAATTACGTCCCCCCCAGATTCATGCTTTGTGGTGTCAGCCTCAGTACCTTAGGGTGTGACTGTTTGGAGACAGGGGACCCTAATCCAATCTGACAAGTAGAGGAAATTAGGACAGAGACACACACAGAGGGAAGCCATCAGCGAGCCAAGGAGAGAGGTCTCAGAAGAAAGCAGCCCTACCCACACCTTGCTCTCTCAGTTTTAGCCTCTGGAATTGTGAGAAAATGTGTCTCTGTTGCATCAACCCTGCCATCTGTGGCACTTTGTTACAGCAGCCAAAGCAGACTGAAGAGTCGCATTGACGGGACATCTTCTACTACAAACGTCCTTCTGCCTTAGACTTTTGTGTCCTGAATGTCAGGGCTCTGACCCAGTGGAAGCCTACTCTCCCTTCCCACAGGCAAGAGAGGGTGTTTCTCTGGGCTTCCGGCTCCTGGGACATCTAGGGGGTCTTCCCTTGAGCCATTTGGTGACTCACAGCCACATGGCCCAGCATCCACCTAACCCCACGTGTATCCTGTATACCCACTAATGTTATTTCCAATTTTCCCAGCCTTGCAGGACCACAGCATGTGCATGAGCCAGAGAGCTTCAGTCAGAGTATTAATGATGCAGAAGTAAGAGGCTGTAGGGCAGTTATCGGATCCCTCACTAGGAGGACTCCAGAGCCAGAAGAGTGCTCCATGGATTCACTAATGTTTCTGAGGCAGACCTCAGAAAGAATATGTCCTGCCCAGGGAAGAAGCTCAAACTCCAGCTGGAAACCCCAGGGGAGCTCCTGGGAGGATTTGGAGAAATGACAGGTTCCCTGTGTCAGCTTGTTCCCCCTGAGCAGATTTCAACATAGGCAAGTTGCTTTCATTCCTGTCTTCCCCAGGGCTTGGATCAGGGTTGCTCAAACTCTGGGTTTCAAATGAATCACTTGGGCTTTTAATAAATGCAGATTCTTATTTGGCAGGTCTGAAACTCTGCATTTCTAACAAGCCCTCAACAACAACCCCTGGGGTAGTGAGAGCCTAGATGACAATCCAAATGTCTTAGTAAAGATGACCCTATTAAATTATCAGCAGGTTCCTCAAAAAGTTAAAAATAGAACTGCCCAACAACTAGCAAATGCACTACTAGGTATTTGCCCAAAGGATACAAACATAATGATCTGAAGGGGCACATGCACCCCAATGTTTATAGCAGCAATGTCCACAATAGCCGAAGTATGGAAAGAGCCCAGATGTCCATCAACAGATGAATGGATAAAGAAGATAAGGGATATACATATAAGGGATTACTACTCAGCCATCAAAAATGAAATCTTACCATTTGCAACGATGTGGATGGAAATAGAGGGTGTTATGCTAAGTGAAATAAGTCAATCAGAGAAAGACAATTATCATATGATCTCACTCATATGTGGAATTTAAGAAAAAAAAACAGGATCATAGGGGAGGGGAGGGAAAAAAATAAGAAGAAATCAGAGAGGGAGACAAACCATAAAAGACTCTCAACTATAGGCAACAAATTGAGGCTTGCTGGAGCGGGGGTGGGTGTGTGGATGGGGTAGCTGGGTGATGCTCATTAAGGAGAGCACCTGTTGGGATGAGCATTGGGTGTTCCATGCAACTGATGAATCACTGAGCTCTATATCTAAAACTAGTAATATACTCTATGTTAATTAATTGCATTTAAATAAAATACAATTTAATAAATAAGTAAATAATCAGTAGGAAGTCTGCTTCTGGAATGGCAACTGCCCAGAAAACAAGGGCAGAGAAACTTTTAAAAATGGTCTTTGAATCATTTGAGAAATAAATAATCAAGAACCATATGAGTAAAGCTTAATCCAAAATACAGGTTGACTATTAGAGAAGAAAACAGTCTTTGCATCATTTTGTAATAGTTCCCTCCCCCAATTTTCCAGATGGAGAAAGTGAAGTCCCAACAGGGAAACGGTATGCCCAGGCACACAGCCAGGTCCCCCTGCTCCCATGCCCACACACCTCCCACAGTGACACCTGCTAGAGAAACAGCTGGCCCTGAACTTATCCACCTTCAACACTGAGACCATGGGACTATGACACATTTTTTACAAAGCACAAACTATCAGAAGCCTGTGCCAGAAGTCAGAAGATGGTTTGTGTCCATGTGCAATCTCAGACAAATACCTTACTTACTCTCTCTCAGCCTGTTTCCCCATTGGTTACAAAGACGTAAAAAGAATACACCTGCCCTTTCTAATTCAAAAGACATCACAAGGAGGTAGTGGGTGTGTTGTTGAATCATCTGAAAAGAGAGGGAAGAATGGGAATCCCATCACACACTTCTCAAGGCAAAGGACTTTGGTGAGGTGAGGGAGGCAGGGGTTCAGACATTCAGACAATGAATGAGGACAGAGTGGCTAGGAGACAGGCTGGAGGACAGGCATGAAGCAAGGGGTGAACAAGGTGCAGAACTCTAGGTGCACCCTGCACTGGGTATTTCTGCAGTGATAGAAATGTCCTGTGTCTGTGCTCTCCAATATGGTGGCCACTAGCCACATGTGGCTATTGAACACTGGAAGTGTGGCTAACAACTGTGGAACTGATTTTTACATTTTATATAATTTTTACTCACTTAAATTTAAATAACTACATGTGGCCAGTAGCTCTTGTATTGGACAGGGAAGATCTCAACCATACCCAACGTTGTCTTGGAGCTCTAAATGGAAAAATATGTGTTACCCCCCTTCTTATCCCCCTATAAAATGCTACTTAACAACATTTCAGTTAACCAGCTTTCAATAACTCCTCAGTTGCTCTTATGAAACCCCAGGTCACTTGGTAATGAAGAGCCACAATGGCAGGGGCTGGGAAATGGGGTGAGAGTCGGGATGTGTATTTATCCCTTCACACACTCTTTCTCCCCTCAGTCACAAATGCTTCAGTTTGAACAAAACTCCATAAAATATAAAGTGGTTTTTAAAGAAATAGAAGGAGTCTTGCTTGATTCTTGATTCTGTGTGAGTGTGTGTTTGTGTGTGTGAGTGTGTACACACCTGCTTGGGATGGGGTGGACCAGGGTGGGAGATACTCAGAAAAGCCCATTATCACTTAGGTGGAGGGAGGAATGGAACCACCTCTCACAGGTTCTTAACATTTCAGTCACCATTGACCCCTTTGGCAGGCTGCAGAACTCTGTAAAACCCCTTTCAGAAGAATACATTCAGGTTATAAAGGAAATGAGATTGAAATGTAATTCTACTGTAGATTAAGAGCTCCTGAATTTCTGCAGTAACAGCCCCTTTGCTTTGCTTGTCCTCTCTCCCACTGGCTGCCTGCTTGGCCAACTCAGGGTGAATCTGGACAAGAAGACCAGTCAGGACTTGCTTTCTCCCCTGGAAGGTGCAGCATTGGAAGGCAGAAGGACTGCCTTCTGTGTCAGGGAAGAGTGTCTGAAACCACCACAGACCCCATCATGGTGAGACAGTAGAGGGACAATATTAACCCAAGGCAGAATTTTGGTCCTAACAGGCACATGGCCTTAGGGGCTAAGAGGTGGACTGCTGTGTTTGCTCCCCTGTTAACCCTTCCCAACTCCCACTGCACTTCTTTCTGTGGAAAGAATGCCATTTCATAAAATTAGACATGATATTAGCAACAGTAGAAAATAACAAGGCAAACCAAAATACCACCCTTCGAGCAAACATCTTTTTAAAGTTTACCACCCTGATCCCATGCAATTAAGACAAAGCAATTAGGACCATCGTTTTCAAGCAGCGCCCCCCTTGCCCCCAGCCCTGCCAATTGGGATGAAAGGCTCTAAAGGGCCTTGGGCAATGCACTGGACAGGCCACATGTGCAGGAGGCACAAGAATGATGACTGCACCTGGGGTGCAGGGAAACCAGATAAAAATTCACCTTGCAGCAGGAGCTCAGAGCCTTCAAATGCAAAGGGTGCAAAATAAACAAGGTGATCCATTCTTATGTGGATCCTTACTTTTAAAGACTGTAAAGCTGGAGGATCATGTTCTGATTAAGTCCAACTATGTGGTTGAAAAGTAAGAGGAGGCAATGCTAACATTGCTTTCATAAAGAGTCCAGATAACAGAATGGTAATGTTATGTCTGACAGGAATTTTTCCATTCTCGATTTTTTTTCTTTCTTTTTGTTCCCCCACCATTTATAGGACACACATGTAAGACATAATATAACCTTCATGATTCTGAAAAAGCTGGTCTTAAAAGCAAATTGATTTCTTTAAACATTCTAACACCACATCAGTTTAGAAGGTTCTTCAGACTGCGAGACATGAAAGTTATTCAAATAGAATTTATATGAATATTGTAACATATGTTTAGTAATGGTTGCAATGAAGTTGTTCTTGGCTGTGCCAGGCACTAAAAACATACCTTTACATTAAACATAAATATTTTAGAGCTTTCTGCTGAAAATTTCAGTGAAGTCTGTTTCTAAAATGTATGATGGGTCAAGTTCTCTTAGTAAAAGTAACACAATATACCCATGCCACTTTGTATACAATTCAAGCTTTTAATAAGCCCCAAAATACGTACCCCTTCCACATAAATAAACAATGTAGTTGCAGTGTGAATAGCCACCAGAACCAAAAATAGTCATGATCATATGATCTCCCTGAGGCGTGGGAGGAGGGTGTTTTAGGTTTTCATCGTGTACCTTCTATACTGCTTGAATGTTTATTTCAACACACATACTAAATCTTTCACAATAGTAACTCAACAATGGTAGTGAAATGGTTGCCTTTTCAAATACACAGTTGAGCAGAATAATAAAAGGCAATAGTTTGAGACATAAAATTCCCCACTATTCCAAATGATTTTTATGTGAATGAAAATTCCTCCCTTTTATATGACTTCAGAAAATTAAGGATAATTCTAACTAAAACTACCCATCTTTTTAAGCTTTGGATTATGAGGGTTTTTTTTTTTACTTTTTAAAGGTTTTATTTATTTGTCAGAGAGAAGGACAGACAGAGAGACAGAGTACAAGCAGGGGAAGCAACAGGCAGAAGGAGAAGCAGGTTCCCTGCTGAGCACCGAGCCCATGGGACCCTGAGATCATGACCTGAGCCAAAGGCAGATGCTTAACCAACTGAGCCACCCAGTTGTCCCAGATTATTGGTTCTTAATTATTTCAAACTCACCATATAATTTAATACACTCTCCAAACATTATAGCTAATGCTACTTAGATAAAATTTAAAGAAAATCACCCACCCTTAATGAGTACCCTCCTCCTCCGCAGCCCCTACCCCCAAGCCCAGGAAATGGTCTCTAGCTTACTAAAAGCAAAGCCGTTTCCCCTCATCCCTCTCCAGTGGCTGTCCCATGGCCTTCTCTGTTTCCTTTAGCCACACAGGCCTGATGTCATATGTCATATTTCACTTCTTTCCTCCTTCCCAAGGAGCCCCACATTCATAGCATTGAACCCAGTTTCCCCATCCCGCTCCTGTCCCAAGTCCAGGCCTTTACCACCATGGATCACAATCTGCTTTCTTGAAGAAAAGAAGGCCCACCCATATTCCCAGAACCGAATATATGTGAAGCACCTAGAACAGTGCCTACTTGCTGTGGACTTTTGATACATAGTTTTTCCCTTGATAATAACTTTCTTTTTCCCATCAGTATTATTATCTGAATGCTGAGTACTAGCTTTGAAGTTCCCCCTCTGCGATCAGCTAATGTGAGTTTAGCCCAAACTTCCTTTTGCGGTGATGGAGTCATTACTCCAAATCTCTACCTCTGCCTTCCTTGATCTATAGAATGAGGATAGAGGTGACCTAGTCCCCAGGAGCCCTGGGTGCACTAAATGTGATTATGAATGTAGAACCTTTAGCATGGCTCCGGTTAAGCAACTTCTCAATGAATGTCAGTCATATTACTTTATCAACTACCAGCTGGTCTTCTCACCTTCAGTTTTTTTCTCAGTCCCAAATGGCTCTACAAATTGCTTCAAGTAAATTTTCATAAATCCAAATTTATACATTCTGGCTTTAAAAAGTTGGATGTCTCCTCAGTATCCATACAATAAATATCCATGCAATGAAATATAACTTTTGTGTCTTGACTGGAAGGTCTTCCCCACTTTCTTTTTTTTTTTTAATTTTTTTATTATTTGCCCCAGGGGTACAGGTCTTTGAGTCATCAGGCTTACACCTTTCACAGCACTCACAAAGCATGAACCCTCCCCAATGTCCATAACCCATCCACCCTATCCCTACCCTCCCACCCCCCAGTAACCATCAGTTTGTTTCATGAGATTGAGGTTTCTCTTATGGTTTGTCTCCTTCCTGATCCCATCTTGTTTCATTTTTTCCCTCCTTCCCTCNTTGACTTATTTCGCTCAGCATAATACCCTCCAGTTCCATCCATGTCGTTGCGAATGGCAAGATTTCGTTTCTTTTGATAGCTGCATAATATTCCATTGTATATATATACCACATCTTCTTTATCCATTCATCTGTTGATGGACATCTAGGTTCTTTCCATAGTTTGGCTATTGTGGACATTGCTGCTATAAGCATTCGGGTTCATGTGCCCCTTAGGATCACTACCTTGTTATCTTTAGGGTAAACACCCAGCNATTTTCAACTTTTTGAGGAATCTCCATACTGTTTTCCAGAGTGGCTGCACCAGTTTGCATTCCCACCAACAGTGTAGGAGGGTTCCCCTTTCTCCACATCCTCACCAACATCTGTCATTTCCTGACTTGTTGATTTTAGCCATTCTGACTGGTGTGAGGTGGTATATCACCGTGGTTTTGATTTGTATTGCCCTGATGACGAGTGATGTGGAGCACTTTCTCATGTGTCTGTTGGCCATTTGGATGTCTTCTTTGGAGAAATGTCTGTTCATGACTTCTGTTCATTTCTCGACTGGGTTATTTGTTTTATGGGTGTTGAGTTTGATGAGTTCTTTATAGGTTTTGGATACAAGCCCTTTATCAGATATGTCATTTGCAAATATCTTCTCCCATTCTGTCAGTTGCCTTTTGGTTTTGTTGACTGTTTCCTTTGCAAAAGCTTTTGATCTTGATGAAGTCCCAATAGCAAGTTCATTTTTGCCCTTGCTTCCCTTGCCTTTGGTCATGTTCCTAGGAAGAAGTTGCTGAGGTTGAAGTCGAAGAGGTTGCTCCCTGTGTTCTCCTCAAGGATTTTGATGGATTCCTTTCTCACATTGAGGTCTTTCATCCATTTTGAGTCTATTTTTGTGTGTGGTGTAAGGAAATGATCCAGTTTCATTTTTCTGCATGTGGCTGTCCAGTTTTCCCAACACCATTTGTTGAAGAGACTGTCTTTTTCCCTCTGGACATTCTTTCCTGCTTTGTCAAAGATGAGTTGACCATAGAGTTGAGGGTCCATTTCTGGGCTCTCTATTCTGTTCCACTGATCTATGTGTCTGTTTTTGTGCCAGTACCATACTGTCTTGATGATGACCGCTTTGTAATAGAGCTTGAAGTCTTCTTCCCCACTTTCCATCTGTTCTGCCCACTGCTGGCCTCCACAGACTTTTGCCTTAGCCCAAAAAGTTTTCTCATCTACCCTATCGGCACCTCTCTGCCCTGGTGCCCAATTTCTAATTTTTCTTTAGAATGATGGTGGTGTTGGTCCTTTTTGTCCATTCCATTCTTCAGCCGGGCTGACCATGACAGCAGGATCTGGAGTCCTCCTCATGGGCCCTTAATCCATGTTTGCTGGTGCTGCTGAAACAAGATGAGAGAATGCTGTAAAACCCATGAAGTGTGGTAGAAGCTGATGGTGTTACTACTGGGTATTTACCCTAAAGATACAAATGTAGTGATCTGAAGGGGCACGTGCACCCCAATGTTTATAGCAGCAATGTCCACAACAGCCAAACTTTAGAAAGAGCCTAGATGTCCATAAACAGATGAATGGATAAAGAAGATGTGAGATATATATATCTATATATGTCTATCTATACACACACACACACACACACACACACACGTATATAATGGAATACTATGCAGCCATCAAAACCCAAAATCTTGCCATTTGCAATGATGTGGATGGAACTAGAGGGTATTATGCTAAGCACGTAGGTCAGTCAGCAAAAGACAATTATCATATAATCTCTCTGATAGGAATTTGAGAGCTAGGGTGGGGGCCGTGGGGGAAAAGGGGGGAAAATGAAATAAGATGGGACCGGGGAGGGAGACAAACCATAAAAGACCCTTAGTCTCAGGAAGCAAATTGAGGTTTGCTGGGGGGGAGCGGGAGAGAGATTGTGTGGCTGGGTTATGGACATTGGGGAGGGTATGTCTTATGATGAGTGCTGTGAATTGTGTAAGACTGATGATTCACAGACCTGTACATCTGAAACAAATAATACATTAATGTTAATTTTAAAAAATTTTAAAAAATGAAATGTCGCTCTTACGTAGATTATTCATGATTGTTTTAATGAAAGAGTTCTGAAGTACAACAGGATCAATCCCAGATCCTTGCAGATGATCCACTTTTCTCCCTGGCCTTTGTCACTGAATGAAACTTTTTTTTTAATTTAAATTTTAATGAACGTACAGTATAATATTGGTTTCTGGAGTAGGATTCAGATTCTACTGGAGTAGATTTCAGATTCATCACTCACATACAACAGCCAGTGCTCCTCACAACAAGTGCCCCCCTTAGTATCCATCACCCATCTAGTCCTCCACTCCCCCTTATCAACTCTTTAGTTTGTTCTCTATCATTAAGAGTCTCTTACAGTTTGTTTCCCTCTCTCCTTTCCTGCCCCACCTTCCCACATGTTCATCTGTTTTCTTTCTTAAATTCCATATATGATTGAGATCATATGATATCTTTCTCTGACTTATTTCACTTAACATAATAAACTCTAGCTCCATCCACTTCATTGCAAATGGCAAGATTTCATTCTTTTTGATGGCTGAGTAGTATGTGTGTGTGTGTGTGTGTGTGTATCCTCTTTTTTCATTTAAATTCAATTAGCCAACATTTTATATATCATTAGTTTCAGATGTAGAGTCCAGTAATTCATGAGTTGCAATATAACACCCAATGCTCATTATATCATGTGCCTTCCTTAATGTCCATCACCCAGTTACCCCACCCCCTGTCCACCTCCCCCCCAGCAACCCTGTTTCCTTCCCATAGTTAAGAGTCTCTCATGGTTTGTCTCCCTCTCTGATTTCTTCCCATTCCATTTTCCCCTATGAGCCTCTGTTTTGTTTCTTATATTCCTCATATGAATGAAAACATATGATAATTGTCTTTCTCTGATTGATTTATTTAATTCAGTATAATACCCTTCAGTTTCATCCACATTCATGTAAATGGTAAGATTTCATCTTTTCTGATGGATGAGTAATATTTCATTGTATATGTATGTGTGTGTATATGTATGTGTGTGTGTGTGTGTGTGTGTGTGTGTGTGTGTGTATCTCACATCTTCTTTATCCATTCATCAGGCAATGGATATTTAGGCTCTCTCCATAGTTTGGCTGTTGTTGATAATGCTGCTGTAAACATCAGGATGCATGTACCCTTTCAAATCTGTATTTTGGTAACCTTTGGATAAATACTTAGTAGTGCAATTGCTGGATTATAGGGTAGATCTATTTTTTTTCTTTAGGGTAGTTCTATTTTTAACATTTTGAAGAACCTCCATAGTATTCTTCACATGGCTGCACCAGTTTGCATTCCCACCAACCTCACTGAATGAATCTTAAATGTTTAGCCTGCGGGGGCTCTAGTTTAATATGAGTCCTAAGAGTAGTCTATGCTCAGCTCTCGTGGAGGAATTAATGGGGTGGTTGAGGAGCACTCTTTAACAAGGTCTGAACCAACTTTACAAACAGTAAACAGTTTCTGAAAAAAAAATCCACACATTTTCCAAGCTCCTCCAATATCAGTACCCAAGTGAATCTTAATTAAAGAAAACACCAGTAGGTTTCCTACTGTGCTTTCAAAAGTCAGGATTGGGATATTCCATGACAAGGTTTCCACCAGATGAATATAAAGCTCATTTGCACACATCTCTAACTGTATTTGGCAGTACACCAGTGTGTGCTTGCTTTTACCCAATGAAACAATGACACATTTCATCATCAGGGAAAATTATTATGGTATTTCAGTTGGTAGAATCAGTTAAGGTAGGAAGAATCTGTTTTGGATAGTTCTATATTATAATTTTTTAAGAAGTATTATGGTTTTACACCTTGCCAAGTCAATGAAATCTGCCAAAGCAACTGTATTTGGAACTTTTTGTTGAACACTTTTAAATTATTTTTTTCTTTGACTTTGTGTTTTGAAATTATCTTAGACTTTCAGCAAATTGTAAAAACAGCTCAGAGTTTCCATCTTTCCCTCCCCCCCAAATTTAACCTGTTACATAACCATAGTCATAGAATGACTAGCAAAACCAAAAAATTAACATTGGCACAATAGTCCTACGTTCAGATATCATTTGGATTTCTCTGGTTTTCCCACTCATGTCTTTTTTGAGTCCAGGACCCACTTCAGGATCCCACTTTCCATTTAGTTGGGTTATTCTTCAATCTTCCCTTGCCTTTCATGACCTTGACATTTTTAAAGAGCACTGGTCAGTTACCTTGTAAATGTCTCCATTTGGGTTTGTCTGATATTTTCTCATGAGATCATACTTGTGCCTTTGGGGCAAGAATATCACAAAAGTAATGTTTGGCTCCTCTCAGCGCATGACACCAAACATACATAATGTTGATGTGTCTTATCACTGATGATGTTAACCCTAATAATTTGGATAAGGTAGTATCTGCCTGGTTTCTTCACTATAAGGTTACTATTTCCCCCTTTGTCATTAACAAATATCTTAGAACATGCAGATATGCAATTTTTCTTTAAACTTTTGCCCTCTGATTTTGGCATCCAGTGAGGGACCTTACCTATCATGATTCTTACTGTGGGATGGCTTAGTGACGATCTTGTACTTCCCTCTTTCACGGGGACACTTTTGAATAGATGTGTAGGCATTTCAAAACAGAGTTCATGTATTTGAGAATTTCTTCCCAATATTAACTTCCAAAGATATTAAAAGCTATCTTCAGGGTTTGCTCTTGGTATCTACTCCTCTTCTCTTACCTCAACTGTGACTTCTCACAGTGGAAGTTTAGACTTATTGAATCAAATGAATGTAACCTCAAGAATGAAATGCTACAAAAGTGACGTTATGAATAGAGAGGGGGTAGAAGGAAGTGGAAGTGTTGATGCTGAGCAACCAATCCCAGGACTCACCTCCCCACCCCATTTTTATATGCTTTTGGGAAACAGGCCTAATTTTTAAAATGAGGCAAATTTAAAATGTGCCTTTGGGTATTTATTTTAATGTTATTAACTCTATTAACTGGAAACTTCTTTCAAAAGATATAGCAACTTGTCCTCAAAACAACTAAGAAAGCACCAAATGTGGCCCCAAACTTCTTCTTTGCCTGTTTCCAGGACAGTTCTGAATATTCACGTTCAAGTAGAATATCTTATTCTTTTATTGTTTTCAGAGAAGAAACATGGTGAGGGTTGTTTGCCCAGAGATGGGGAGACAATAAAGCAGTCTTCCACTCTAAAATATAAAATGTATTATGAGAAAGAACTAGTTATAATGAGTCAAGGCTGCCCAAGACCCAAGTTACTCAAACCCCACAGGGAAAGTAAAGGTGACTGTGATTACAGTGAGTAGACATTTGGAAACAAAGGAGATTGAGAACAATGTTGTTCAAAACATGACCTGCCCAGCTCAGTTGGAATCCAAAGTCTTTTTTTTTAAGATTTTATTTATTTATTTGACACAGAGAGAGAGATTACAAGTAGGCAGAGAGGCAGGCAAAGAGACAGGGAGAGGAGGAAGCAGGCTCCCTGCTGAGCAGAGAGCCTGATGAGGGCCTCGATCCCAGGACCCTGAGATCATGACCTGAGCTGAAAGCAGAGGCTTTAACCCATTGAGCCACCCAGGCGCCCAGAATCCAAAGTCTTGATTCTGCAATAATCCCCTCACTCTCAGAACGGTCCTTACCTGTCTGAGTAGGTTCTTGATACCAGGAGGGAAGTGATGAGGTGCTGATTTTACCTCCAGCCTCGTGAAGGGCTGTGTCTTTATCACCTTTGTCATGAGGAGAGGTGAGGTTGCAATGAGTCAATTTAGGTGACAATTGCTCATCCCTCTTTAAAAGAAAATAAATTTTAATAATCAAAGTTCCCATTTGTTTAGTATTTACTGTGTTCAGGCACTATTCCAAGTGCTTTGTATGTATTAAGTCATTGAATCCTTACAACATCCCTAGGTGGTAGGTATTACTTAGTGCACCCATTTTACAGATGGGAAAATCACTTCATGGGAAGGTTTAAGTTGCTTACCTGAAATTGCACAGTAATTTGCTTGCCTGAAATTGCCTTAAATTGCAGAGACCTGAGATTCAAGTCCATGCTGTCTGGGCCAGAGCTGCTACCTTAACCATCCTGCTCTACTAGCTACAAAATAAGTGGCTCATCAGGTAGTATCACCTTAAAGGGAAATGTTATCTTTTGTAATGTGAAATACCAGTGGATGCTTGGAAGAAGCACCACTATCACTATCTATGACTCAAGATTCCACTGTTAGCTGTTAGAATTATACCTAATGGCCATCCTACATGACTATCAGACAGCTCCTCTGGGCCACAATGAAGGCATGAGGGAAAGGTGCATCTTCATACCTGAGTGAAGGCTTACCTGAAATATAACTCCCTTCCCCACCCCCTCGCCTTCCATCAGGGAAGGGGCATGGGATCAGAAAAGATCCATTTGTCATCTGCACCCTGTGTTCTGGCCAAAGCCAATCGCAGCTAATATGAGGGCTCTTTTAATGAAAGCACACCCCAAAGCAGACAAAAGTTCTTTTAATTATACCTGGGTAATTATATACAAGAGTAGGTCAAAGCAATGCTACTACATGAGACCAGAGATTTTGGAAGAAAACCAGTAGCCCTAGCTATGACTAGGTGTGTTTTGTCATAGGTGATTTTGAGGGGAGAGCAGCTGCAGCACTATTATCAAGGAGTAGAAATGGGAAGGCAGAGCCCATTGTGTGTCCCCAGCCCTATGGGACTACTGCCTGAGGGATTACTCTCAGGAGCAGCAGAGCCCCAGGCAGGGAAGACCCCACTAACACTCCACTGAAGGAGACACTAGAGTTTGAAAAAAAAGAAGGAGGGATTGAAATCTAAGGAGGCAAGTGTCCTAAGGGGGGCGGGGGAGAAAGAGACTAAAGACAGCAGTTAGAGGAGGAAAGGGAGATGGGGGAGAGGGTTGCCCTGCCCTATCCTTCAAAGGGTCAGTAAAAATATCGCCTAGAATTTTACTCATGTTTCTTTCTAAGTTTTCATTCCTCCCAGAGTAGTGGTTTTCTGAGTGTCAGAGGAAAGCAGCATCATTGAATTAATTCCATATTATATACAGAACATTCCACCACAGAGAGATGCCAGCTCTGTGCAAGAATCTGCCCCCAGCCTGAGCACCACACCCCCAGCTCTTACTGTTTTTCATGGGCTTATTTTCATCAACCATATTAACTCAGATTTCTTTACAATGTCTCTCACACATGTAGGGTCATCAGTAGCTTTGGGTTTGGGTTTGTTGGGATGGGGTAGAGCAGCACAGTGACATTCTTTGTATGTGATCAATTTCTAATCCAAGTGTTCTGGTTACATGTGGCTGCGTAACAAATCAGCCCAAAATGTAGTGGCATAAAACACTGTTTGATTCTGCTCACATAGTCTTCCAGTCGGGAATTCAGACAGAGCTCTGTAAGGACCACCCATCTTTTCTCCTCAATGTCTGGAGCCTCAAATGATCCAAACTGGGATTGGAGCCACTGTTGCTGGAAGACCCCTTCAGAGAAGGCTGCCATTGTTGATGTTGTGAAATCTGCTGTAATGCTAACTACTGGTACTTTGTGGGTGGTCTCACTTTTCTCTCTGGCTGCTTCTAAGATTTCTTGATTATTGGTATTTTGCAGGTACACTACAATGTAGTTAAGTGTGTTTTCTCTTTTATCTCCCTCAGTAGACAAGGATTGCATTTTCTGTACCCATGGGTATCTCTTTTCATTAGAGATACCCATTAGTATCTCTTTTCAGTTCTAGAAAGTTCTCAGCCAGTATCTCTTCAAATATTACATCTAATTATCTCTTGTCTCTTCTGGAATTGATTGGATGTCTGTTATATCTCCCCACTTTATCCTTCATATTGTATCTCTTGTTCATATTTTCTCTTTGTTTCTCTGTGCTGCATTTTGGGAAATTTCTTCAGCTCTATCTTACAGTTTACTAATTTTTAACTAAGTGTAAACTTCAGTTTTTAGCTCATCCAATAAATTTGGGGGTTTTTTTCCCCAATGCCTACATTTTAAATTCTAAAATTTCTAATTAGTTCTTTTTTAAATCCATCCTGTAATTTTTTTGTCCTCTTGTTATTTCTTCATTTTTGTGAATCTTTTTACATAGTCTTTCTATATTCTGCATGTGAAATTTCAGTATCTGACATTCTGAGGTTTAAGCCTGCTATTTATTGCTTCTGCTGACTCACTCATGGATAATTTTTTCTTTGTGTTTGGTAAACTTCAATTTTAAGCATGGTTTTAAGCTATTTGATCCTTTAATGTGTAAAAGAACTAAGAGCCTAAATTGAATCTTCTTTTTTCTAGTTCACACTAGAGAATCGATATTGGAGTAATTGATCCTGCAGAGATCCAATGGTACTAAAGACCTGGGATCACTTTCTCCCCAATCAAAAGTCCCCAGCTTAATCTCTGGATCTCAAGGTTTCTTCCCGTATCCTGTCAACACATACGTACATACCCTTTAACCTTGGAAATGCTGATAATGACTTCTGTGTATATGTGTTCCTGGCTTATTCTCCACTCTGGTTTCAGCTCACAGTTGTTTCCTTCCAGCTTACTGTTGTTTTACTTCCCACCTCCATTGGAAGTTTCGCTTGCATGTTACAAGCCCAGCAAAGATATCATTGTTCACAGAAGAAGGGCCTTTTAGGTAGTTTGGTCCACCATATTGCCCAGAGTGGAGATGATGCATATGTTTCTGGACCTCTGGTTCACACATTGGATAACACTGTATAATACTATATAGGGAGTGGGTTCACATATACCATTGTTCAGCAAATATTCACTCTCTCCTCCTTCCCAACAGAAGTTTCTTCCCTTTTCTGATGTTAGCCTTGGCGATATGACTTTTATATTGGCCTTGGCCAATGGGACATAGGCAGAAATGACAGTGGCCCAGTTCCAAGCAGATATTTTAAAAGATACTGGAATTTTCTACCACTACTTTTGAACTCCTGCCTGTTGCCAGAAGAAGTGTCCGAGGTGCCCATTCCTCCTTCATTCTGGGTCCCAGAGCTACACGAAGTAGTGTTAAACCCCATAACCTGAGTGAGAGCCACTATAGCTGAACCATAGATCTAGACCAAGGAAAATATATATTTATTGTTGTGAATCTCCGAAATCTGGGGATAATTTGTTAAGTTACGTTATCACAGAGAAGATGAACAATAGAACATGAATGTGTGTGTTTGAAATAGCATTGTCCTTTGTATGTATGCAGAGTGAAGTGGGGTGGGGTGGGGTCATAAACAACTTATATGTGTGTGTGTGTGTGTGTGTGTGTATACACACACACACACACACACACACACACACAACTTTTAGAATCCAAAGTGGAAGGTGATATTTGTTCATGGTGAGGCCCATTCTTTTGTTCTATGTGGGACCATTTTGGTAAGGCCTTTCTAATCAAACTGAGATGATGCAGGAAAATACTTTTTTCACTGTTACTAAATGAAGCCTCTCAGATTGAGATATTAATCTCAATGTTTAATGTTTAATGCTGAAAAGTGTTGTCTTTATTAGAACACAGACCATCTCCACTGACACGAGCAAGACTGACACTGGATCTTTTGTTTCCTGTGACTTGCGAACACGGACACAGAGAAGGAAGACAACGTGGAGGAGATTCTGGTGTCAGGGGATGAGGGTGGAGATCATCAGAGCTAGTCTCAGAGGGAATCCAAGGTGAAGGGTCATGGTCGAGTGGACCATAGGAATAGCAGCGGCTTATAGTCCTTTTCAGGTCTTCCTTTCCTATATTATAGTTTCCTACATTTCCTTCACAAAAGTTTGCAAGCATTTTAAGTTACTTGTGTCGGCCCTATTTTCTGTTGTTTGGGCATTGTTTTCAGTCCACCCTTTCAGACAAAACATCCTTGGAAAAACTGTTACATGATGGAGAAACAGTAATAAGGTAGACAGAGGGGATAGATGTCAATGCCCCACATAAGCAGCACCAAGTGACCACCAAGCTGCATTTGTAGGTTTTTACAACATTCCTGGAACTTCTTAGGAATACAAAGGAAAAGGAACCAGTGAAAGACAAGGACACCACAGCAAGCGCTGAAGATGGGATCTTGGACACTTCTAGTCAGTATTAAAGTTTCTTGCTTTATTTGTCTTTTAATGTCTTTAAAGTTTAATATTCACTTAAAAAAGACACATATGATAAGTAAATTGCTTGATAAATTTCTGCAAAGTGAACACATGCATGAAACCAGCATCCGTATCAACAAAGACAACACCCCCCAAAACCCCAGCCCTTTTCCAGTTGCCACCTGCCCAAGGGTAGCCACAATCCTGACCTGTAACAGCAGAGATTCATCTTGCCTGTTTCTGTACTTTATATAAATAGAACTACACAGCATATGTAGCTCTGGTTTCTTCCATTCAAGAGTACAATTGTGAACTTCACCTGTATAGTTGCATATAGTTGTTCATGAATTCTCGTTGTTGCATTCATTATGTGAATATAGCACAATTTACTTATCTATTGTATCTTAGATGAGCATTTGGGTAGATTGAAGTTTAGGGCTATTATGAATATTGTTTTTATGGACATTCTAGTCTATGTATTTTGTTGAACAGTTGTATACATTTCCGTTGGGTATATACATAGAAGTGGAATTGCTAGATTCGCTTTTTGGGGTGTTTTTTTTGGGGGGGGCAAAAATCTTTATTTAAGAAATCAAATAAATAGAGGAGATAAAAAAAATTATGGTAGCAACTTCACACAAGGGTATGATACCAAACTTAGAATTACTTGCTCAAGTTATTCAGTATGGAATAAAATTAAGTGCTCACAGCACAGAAAATATCTGGTTATAGTACTCGTTTTTAAATGAACATTTACTAGTTTACAGTAAGATCCTACCTGTTACAGGAGACCTCTCCCCACTCCTTGGTGTATAGCCTAAAAAAGTGAAGAATGGGGGTGCCTGGGTGGCTCAGTCATTAAGCATCTGCTTTTGGCTCAGGTCATGAGCTGAGGGTCCTGGGATTGAGCCCCACATCGGGGTCCTTCCTCAATGGGAAGACTGCTTCTCCCTCTCCCACTCACCCTGCTTGTGTTCTCTCTCTCACTGTGTCCCTCTCTGTCAAATAAATAAATAAAATATTTTTAAAAAAAGAAAGAGAAGAAAAGAAACTGAGGGTTGCTGGAGGCGAAGTGGGTGAGGAGATGGGGTAACTGGGTGATGGGCATTAAGGAGGGCACTTGATGGAATGAGTTCTGGGTGTTACGGGTAACTGCTGAATTACTAAATTCTACCTCTGAAACTAGTAATGCACTATACGTTAATTAAATTGAATTGAAATTTTAAAAAGAATTAAAAAATACTTATCAAATCAACAATGAACCACATCCTCTAGCCTATCAGCTCCATTCAACTCTAGACATTATTCCCACAGACATCATCACCCCTCTCCTAAATGCACCACACATGTGAGACCTGCAGTGTTTGTTTTTGGCAGCAGTGTTGGTACGAACAAGCAGAGTACCCATCAACAGGACACCAATCAGATGAATGATGGCAGATCCTTAAAATGGAATATTATAACTGCTTTTAAAAAAAGGAATGAGGGCTGTCTGGGCGGCTCAGTGGGTTAGGCCTCTGCTTTCAGCTCAGGTCATGATCTCAGGGTCCTGGGAATGAGCCCCGTATTGGGTTCTCCACTTAGCAGAGGGCCTGCCTTCCTCCTCTATCTCTGCCTGCCTATCTGCCTACTTGTGATCTCTCTCTCTCTCTGTCAAATAAATAAAAATCTTTAAAAAAAAAGGAATGAGGAGGCTCCCTTTGAACTAATGCAGAAAACTGTGTAGGATATATGATGAAGTGTAAAAATACAAGTCGAAGTGCTCCAGTATGCTACCATAATAAGGAATAAATAGTCATATTTGTGTAAATTTACATAAAACATCTACATAAGACACTGGTAGTTATCTCCTGTAAGGAGGAGAACATAAAGACTGGGGAAAAGAATAGGAGGAGAAAATGTTCACTGAATATCCTTTTTGATACATTATCCCTTTTGATTTATGAGGTAGGTGATATTTTCTATTAAGAAAACAAAGTCTCAATTAAAAAATATTTAAAAAAGAAAACAAAGAAAACAAAGTCTCAAATTTTTCAAATAAGATTGCATTTCACACAAATAATTACCTCTCTAGGCAGTTTGCCACTTGTGCTTCTGCCATATTTGAAACACAAAGTTATGAGAGACAAGAGGAACCACAAGTTGTATATCAGAAGAGAGAGTACATCAGAAGAGAATACATCAGAACAAAGAGGTATACACATCTGCACAATCATACATCTTCCTATCCCTTCCCACCTTGAGAAAATTAAAGTGTTATTAGTCAACAGGACTCTTCATCATGGATTTACAGATACAGTGGCATCTGGTTAAAAATATTCTCCCAGGGGTGCCTGGGTGGCTCAGTGGGTTAAAGCCTCTGCCTTCGGCTCACGTCATGATCTCAGGGTCCTGGGATCAAGCCCCGCATCAGGCTCTCTGCTCGGCAGGGAGCCTGCTTCCTCCTGTCTTTCTCTCTGCCTCTCTGCCTACTTGTAATCTCTCTCTGTGTGTCAAATAAATAAATAAAATCTTTAAAAAAAAGAAATATTCTTCCAACATTTTCATAAAATTATTGGTAAACCAAAAAAAATTATAGGATCAAATGTGTTAAATGTTATCAAACATTTTTAAAATATGGGGGGAATTGATGAACTATGACAACATCTAGAGTGAAAGTTTTAATCCACAGAATGGATCTGAAGTGATGGTTATTTGGCTGGACATAATGGAGGAATGAATGGTGTGACGCCTTGGAGGGTGTTCCGATAGGAAGTGAGGAAAAGGAACCTGGTGGGAAAGGCCATTCCAAAGTGACAAAAGGGACAGGGGACCCATCCACATTGCTCAACCCCATGCAGATAAAAGCTGGAGGGCCCATGATAGAAAGCCAACACCAATAACCAAGAATAGCCACAGCAGAGCTGCAAATGCAGGGTGAGAATTAAACATTTTTTTTCCTTTCAAGGATCTGAGCAGTCCATGGTGAGGCTGGCACTGGTAAGGCTTTAGCCCAGTGCACCTGAATAAAGTCAGGATATTCAGAGAATGCATGGGCTTTTTGTTATTTTAAAAGACTTTATTTATTCATTTGACAGAAAGAGAGAGAGCATAAGCAGGGGAAGCAGCAAGCAGAGGGAGAGGGAATGTGGGGCTCAATCCCAGGACCCTGGGATCATGACCTGAGCCAAAGACAGACGCTTAACTGAATGAACCACCAAGGCACCCCCAAAGCATGGACTTTTTATAACTGTACAGATGGAATGGTTTTTCCAGGCATGACATAAAAACCAGATATCCCTACTAAAATGTCTGGTTGTCAATTTCTCTGTAGTTTCATTAGTTTTTGCTTTATCTATTTCAAGACCATGTTGTTAGGAACATACAGTTCCTGATTTTTATATCTGTATTGTAGATTGTTACTTTTATCATCATCCCTATTTATGTTTCTCACTTTAATTTTATTGCTGCGCCAGCTTTCTTTTGGTCAATTTTTATGTGGTAAGTCTTTTTCCTTCTTCATCTCTAGTTACATATTGTGATTACTAAAATACTTGGACTAATATCTAGCCCCTTATATTCTTTTTTTAAAGATTTTATTTATTTATTTCACAGCGGGAGAGAGATCACAAGGAGGCAGAGAGGCAGGCAGAGAGAGAGGGGGAAGCAGGCTCCCTGCTGAGCAGAGAGCCCGATGTGGGGCTCAATCCCAGGACCCTGAGATCATGACCTGAGCCAAAAGCAGAGGCTTTAACCCACTGAGCCACCCAGGCGCCCCTCTAGCCCCTTATATTTTATGATTACCATCCTTTTCCTTCACTTCTTCCACTCTTTGTTTCTGTCTTATGTTGCATTGATAAAATTTTACATATTCCTGCTTTTGATGCTCTGCTCATTGGGAAACTTTATTCTTTTAATGGTAGCCCTTCGGATATTACCATGCACAAGTAACTATACATTTTTTCTAACAATTATTCAATCTTTTTCACTTTCTGTAGCCCACAAAAATAACCTAGGCATACTTTACCCATTGAATACTACTCAATACTGCCTTCTTCATATTGTTATTGTTTTTTAGAATTTGAGTTTTGTCTTTCTTATACCTCAAAAGAGTTGTTTTCTTTTTTTTAGCTTTATAGTCAATAGATAATTAATTTATCAAAGTATTTTACCAATTAACAGTAAATACTCACTTTTATTTCTCTCTCTTTTTTTTAAATAAACTCAGCAACCAACAGTGGGGCTCAACTCACAATCCCAAGATCAAGAGTTACATGCCCTGCCACTGAGCCAGCCAGGGACCTCATCACTTTCATTTCTTATAGTCCATGATCTCCTGTGGTTTCGATTTTATTTTTTAATTGAGGATACCTTTTTAAAAGTTAAGAGAATCTGAAAGTAATATTTCTACAATTAAAAATATTTTTATTTTGTCTTCACTCTTGAAAAAGGAGTAGTTGTTTCCCCCCCTGCACCTTGAAGATATTGCTGTATTGTCTTTGACATTTGTGTAGCTGTGAGAATTCTGCTGTCAGTCCAGACATAATTCTGAGTGGAGGCTCCTTGTCACCCAGCCCTAAGCACCTTTTTTAAAGCAAGGTTAAAGTATATAAGGTGAAGTGTGTGGATCTTAGGTATAGAATTGAGTAAGTTTTGAGAAATGTCTGCATTGTGTAACCATCTTGCTAATGATCTAGGACACTTCTATCATCCTGAATCCAGAACCTCAGTGCATTTTTAGGATTGTTAGTTCATCCTTACCTTTCTGCAGCCTCACTATATGGGTCAAAACATGGATTTATTTTTATTTATCATCTTTGGTACTAGAAAGCAACCTTTTGACTTGAGGGCATACAATTTTTCTTTATAATGGAAAATTTTAAGTTCTGATCCCTCCAAATACAGTTTCTCTGCCATGACACCATTTCTCTTTTCTGTATTTCCTATTAGATGACTGTTGGAGTAATTTAGTCGGTCACTTATATATCCATTGATTTTTTCATTGAAGTGCATGTTTCAGATATATGCAATTATTTTTAAGTTTCTATCATTGTTCTACATCTAGGTATGATTTGCTTACTTTTAGCTTCCAATTCACTGATTTTTCTTCCCTTTTCTTCCATGATTTCTTTTTCTTTCTATATAACTATATTTTTATTTTTTTATTTTTTATTTTATTTATTTTATTTTTTTAAAGATTTTATTTATTTATTTGACAGAGAGAGAGATTACAAGTAGGCAGAGAGGCAGGCAGAGAGAGAGAGAGGAGGAAACAGGCTCCTTACTGAGCAGGGAGCCCAATGCAGGGCTCGATCCCAGGACCTGAGATCAGGACCTGAGCTGAAGACAGAGGCTTTAACCCACTGAGCCACTCAGATGCCCCATATGACTATATTTTTATTTTATTTTTGAGATTTCCAATTAATTCTTTATAATATTTGCCAACTCTTGTTTTATTTATGCTCATTTCATTATTATTTATTTTTAAGGAGCTGACTCAAGTTTTTTCACATCTTTTATAAATGAGTGTTTAAATTTACTGAGTTATATGTGCTACATGTTCAGAGCAACTTTCATAATTGCCAAATACTAGGAAAAAACTCAAATATTCCTCAAGAGGATGGCTAAACAAAGTGTGGTATATTTATACTATGGAATAGTACACAGCAATAAAAAAGAACAAACTACTGATATAAGCAACAGCATGGATGAATCTCAGAACCATTACGTTCAATGAAAGAAGCCAGATACAAAAGAACACATAGTGTATGTTTTCATTTATATGAAGTTTGGAAAGAGGCAAAAAGTAATCTATGATGATAGAAGTCAGAGTAGTGGCTACCCCTGGTGAGGGTCCAGTATGTCTGGAAAGACACTTTGGAGAATCTTCTGGGCTAATGGAAATGTTTCCTATCTGGAACCGAGGGGTGGTTATATATAGGTGCTTACATATGTAAAAATCCATGGAACTGTACACTTAAGATGATGTACTATATGTTAGTAATAGTTCAATAGAAAGGAAGAGAAGGAGGGAGGGATGGAGGGAGGAAGGAAGGAAGGAAGGAAGGAAGGAAGGAAGGAAGGAAGGAAGAAGGGAAGGGGGAAAGGGGGAAGGAAGGTGGGAAGGAGAGAAGGAGAGAGAGAGGCCGGGCAGGGATGAAGGGAAGAACCAAGGAAGGAAGAAAGGATGAGAGAGAAAGAAAGAGCCAACTCCAGGAATGTGTCCTTACTCAGCTCCTGAAGCTGCTAGAAGTGGCAGATCCAAGAGTCCATGTCCTAAATAAGAAGTGAGGTATTGAAAGAAGGACTAACTTGAAAACCGGAACTGGTAAAGTTACTATAAAAGCACTGGGCCTCATAAGTACCTCCAGTGATAATGACAGACCTAAAACTGGGACATCATTTACAAAATGGCCAGAAAGAAAAAGAAATTTTCATTCATTTTCCATATACCACCACCTGAAAGTCATACTCGGTGCTACCGTGTGTTAAGAGGACTTGGCTCTGTGGTAGTAGTGCTTTCTAATGCTGCACCCAATTTGCCAGGGGCCAAAAGAGGTTCCATGAGGTTATTTGCTGCTACTTCAGAGGCTCAGAAGCAATATGGAGGCATAGGAATAAGGATTAGGTTCATCTGGGAATGACAGAAAATTCCAAAGTACAGTAGCTTATCTCAGGTAGAAATTTATTCTTCTCTGTCACAAAATAAATCTGGAGGCAGATCCGGGAATGGTAGGGCAGTTCCACAAATTCTGAAGTTCTCTGTTCCACTGTCCCAAAAGGACCCTTGTCCTTGTGAACCAAGACTGTTTGGAGGCCTAATGATCACATTCATGTTCCCAGGTTAGCTGGCAAAGTAAGAAACAAAAGATGGGGCTCTGCTTTTGAAGGAATATTACACAACACTTCTATTCTGGACTCACTGGCCAAGACCTACTCACATGTCTACATCCAGCTGGAAGGATGGGAAATGTTGTCTTTTCATGGATCTCATGTTTGCTCTAAATAACATCAAGCTTCAGTTATAAAGGAGGAAGGAAAGAAGAGGTTTGTGGTATATAAACAGCAATCTTCTGCAGAAGTAGATATGTATAGTTTATAATAATTTTCTCCACAATACATATTTTATCTATTAATAGTCACCTATATTATAAGAAACTCTTTGTGGTCATCCATATTTGGGAAAGATACTCATAATTGTTTTGCACTTAAATTGAGTCTGTAAAATTAAGCTAGGCAATTGGGTTGATAAAAGTATTGAGAAAATAATCCCTGTGTTAGCTCTCAAAATCTTAAAGATCAAATGATGCAGAGAAATATTTAATTTTTCAATAAATTTTGGATCATTCTATCTGTATCACAAAGAGCAAGACACCCCATTCACCTCCGATGAACTCCAATGAGGAAGGCTTAATGTTCATTATTTTCCTGCCATTTGAAAGAAATTTTACCACCTACCTGTATCACCTTTCCAAAAAAATTTGTTTAGATAAAAATGTATATGAGCTGATTAAGAACCAAGACAACCTCACTTCTATTTACAGGGGGAAGAAGTGGGATTTGAGGGATTTGGGGTCAGTGAAGCTCAAGATGAGCAAAACCCTTACATCCCTGCACTACTGAAGGCTAGCAGGGAAATGTAGCTTTGAGATGGTGGTAATGGTGCTGCAGTCATGCTTATTACTCTAATAGAACCTGCTGTTGTTCTCCTCTGTGATTTAGGGTTTAATAAAAAAGCCTAAGTCAAGAGATTCTTGTGCTTCCCCTTCCATCGAGGGCAGTTCTGTTAGATAAAGACCAGGCTGAGACTTGGTTGTCATTTACCTTTCCATAGTGATTATTTATGATTCTTCTGTCATGCCTGTTCTAAACTCTACTCTCGTTTAAGCAAATTTACTTTCAACTCTCCACTGAGTTCACCAAAGACGCGTAATCCTTGTGCAACTGGCAGGACTGAAGATTAAGCCACCCTGGGCAATTAAGCAGATCCCAAGGTTCAGCTGGTATGCTGCAGTTTACATTCATTACAGCCGTTTAGCAAGGTTCGATAGCTTACACCCCTGCTTCGAGTGAGGATTTGTATCCCTTATTAGCATTCTCATATCAGCTAGGATGCTGTAGTGTATGCTTCTGTCAGGCTGTGTCACCGCATTATGAGATTAGGCCTGCAAACCTCACCCTTCTGCCACTAGCTGAACCCGCGAGCACTTGGTCTGTGAGCAGCCATGCCAGATTTTGAAGGGAAAGCTGGAAGGGGTGCCAGTAAGGAAGTGTAAACAGCCAGGGTTGATTCATACAGTTATGGAATTTGAAATTGGGGATTTCATTTTGTACCCACATTTGTACCCACAATGGGGACAAGTGAACCTAACTTTCAAGATCTCTAATTTGGTGTTTTGTTTTGTTTTAAGATTTTATTTACTTATTTGACAGAGAGAGAGAGAAAGAGAGAGAAAGCACAAGCCAGGGGATGGGGCAGATGGAGCCTGATCTGGGGGAGGGGGGCGGAATCCCAGGACCCTGAGATGATGACCTGAGCTGAAGGCAGACACTCAACTGACTGAGCCACCCAGGTGCCCCAACTAATTTGGTGCTTTTTAAAAAGGGCCTACAAGTATGGTAGCAACATGGCATATCAATTAACTGTTGCTGCGTGATGAGCATTCTCAAAGTGCCTGCAGCATACAACAATAAGCACTTATTTAGCACACAAATCTGCATGTCTGGGCATCAAACAATCTAGTCTGGCCATGGCCAGGGTGACTCAGCTCTGCTCCCTGTGACTCTGACCCTCCTCATGGGACTAGGTTAGGCCAGGCATATCCTCTCATGATGGCGGGGGGGGGGGAGGAAAGAGTGAGTTCACAAGTGCTTTCAAGGCTTGGGCTTAAGTCTCATCTGCTAGCACCACCTTGGCCACACCCAAGTCACCTGGCCAGAGTCAGAATGTGCAGATGTACATCCTGTACTGCAATGGTATCCAGCAAAGGATGGGACAAAGAATCTTGAAAACGTGCCCCCAATTAATGATAAAGAAAGGAAATGAGACAATGAACAATTAGGTCCCACATTTAAAAAAATTACTAGAAGACTGCCAGCTATATTAAGGCCCTAGGGCATCATGAAATAGTACAACTAGGACTGAATTTTGGGTCATCTAGATCAATGGCCCTTAGCTTCCTGAAGTGTGGGTTCTTCTCACACATGTGCATCAATATACAACATTTTCAAAGCATTCTGTGGACTCTCTGGAAGCCATCTGTGAGCCCTTGGAAATCTATAAGCCCAGATTAAAATTTCATTTTAAGGCAACTTCTCATTATGACAGGTAGAGAAACTGAGTTATATTATGATTGCTTTATGCTTCATAAAGCTCTTTCAGCTGATGTAAGATTTATGCATTTGGTGAATTTGGTATTGAATTGAAGTGAGTACAAACCAGAGTACACAGTCCACTGCTTTAAAACCTCCTGAGGTACTCCTCACACAATATAAATCTCTGCTCCTCCCAAGAGCTGACCCCTGCCCACCATCACAACCTTATTTCCTCCTACATTCCCTCTTGCATCCAGACACATAGGCCTTCCTACTTTCTCTTGCCCTTGCCAAGTTTGGTGCCTTCCAGTTGCTGTTCCCATTGCCTGCAATGTTCTCTTCTTGCATATTCACACTACTCTGCCCCTTGCTTCATTTCAAATTCTGTATTAATAGAGGTCTTCTCTGAACACCCCGTTTGAAGTGCCACCTTTTAATCACTTTTGCTTTACTTACTATTTTGCTCACTTGTGGTTTCTCTCTCCCTCTGGTGGGGTAAATTTACCTGAGAGCAGGGGCTTTTTCTTCTTCCCAGACTCTAGCACCACACCTGAAAGAGCAGCACTCAAATAGTTATTAAATGAGTACACTGACATGTTTACTCTATAAGGCATACATCCACAGAGAAACCCAAAAAAGAAAATATATCTGAGTACATTCCACAACCAAATTATAAGACTGCTATTTTATACAGCTCAGTTTTGTAAAAAGTGGAGCCCTTCTACTGGTCCTCTGGATGAGCTTCATTTAAGAATCTTAATGTTTAATACCAAAGTAGATGACAAATCATCAAATCATACTGTTGACCACAGCTAACTAGCCCTATATGGATTTCGTAGGGTTTTTATTATTTAGTAATAGATTCATTGGTACAAATGGGAATGTTGTCCGAATAAAGCTTCAGGGTGAGGACTTACAACTACAGATCAGCCAGCACATTGGCCCCTTTACAGGTGGGTGCCGTAAGGCTTGGTTTCTTGGTGTGTGGCTTTCGTCTGTATTACCAACCTGAATTTGGAGCATCTTAAAAAACACCAAATAGAGACAGTGAGTTGGCTGTGAGGAAGTTATAAGCTACATTAGCAGTGATTTATGGAGGCTCTGATTTCAGAGGTTAACAAAGATTTGCTTGGGGTTTATGTGCTGTTTTCCGGAGTCATTCTGAACTGACAGATAAATGCAGAGCCTTCTTTGCTGGCGCCTTTTATGTGTAGGTGCAGCTGGATGAAAATCAGCCACAAAGGAGATCCTGGTGTTATCGTTAATGGTGACTTTGTGTAACAGATGTTGTCTACATATGAGAGAAGGCTGCTTAATTTGTCTCTTGCAAACATGAAACCTCTTAAAACTATTATGCACTAAATATTGTCTGGAAAATTCCATCCTATTGTAACACAGTTCTCCTTCAGGAAGAGAAGCAGTTTAGTATTAAGAGAATAAAAGAGAGACTCAAATGAAGGAATACTACGTCCATTACATTTGTGTTTTTCATGATTATGGTGAAGAAAGAGGTAAAAAAAATAAATAAAATAAAAGGACATTATGGCATTGCCAAGGGAAAATACACATGTTAAAAAACAGAAGTCTAAATGAATAGGTACGGAACAAATGATGAGAAATTCGGGCGGAAATGGGGTTTTGCCTCCTGTCATTTGAAAGCAAAAATCCCATTGACTTTATTGCCTAAAAACAGAGTGGGTGACAAAGAATTTTGCACACAATGGTAGAAAAGTGATTTCATCTCACCATCTGGTCAGCTCAGACTATTTTTCAGGCAAAAGATGAATCATTTGTTATGTACGTTAGGCCCTGATTCTCCACACTGCCCACCACACACATGCACAAACATACTAGTAATAGTCTGATACCATATTTCTCTACCTTTTCTCCTCTCTACAAATATGTATGAATTCCACGTTTCTTTGCAGGCATCTTTAGGGATGGCATCATGCATATCATCAAACAAGTGGCTTCTACCTTTTTCTCACTAAATAAAAGGAAACTTTCACAAGACCACAAAAAGAAGGTTGGAGAAGGTGGAATTGTATATTGATAAAATAACTTTGGAAAGAAATTTGGCAGTTTTATCAAAAACTAGAAAGATTTCAAACATTGTACCCCCAAACTCCACTTCTTGGAACCTATTTTAAATAATTCAAAATACTAAATGGCACAACACAAAATACATTTTTATAATGGCAAAAATGTCATTACTATAATAATAAAATTGGAAGGCATCCCAAACTCTTACACTAGGTTATAGTTACATTAGTATAAATTACCTAATGAAATTTTTTTAGCCATTAGAATTATGGGTAATCAAGACCAAGAATGAAAACATCTATGATACACATTAAATGAAGAAAGAAGTGCAAAATTGTGTATATATGATGATTTATATCCTTGTAAAATATGAATATGAAAAAAACTGCTGGAAAATATACCATAAAAATAGATACTTCCCTTAAAAAAAAAGTCAGCACGGTGCAATCTTAAGAGTAATTATTTTCCTCAGTAAGCTAGTATATCTCAGAAGCAATTATTGAGGGGTGCCTGGGTGGCTCAGTGGTTAAGCATCGGCCTTTAGCTCAAATCATGACCCCAGAGTCCTGGGATTGAGCCTCGCGCTGAGCCTCCTGCTCAACAAGAAGCCTGTTTCTCCTTCTCCCACTCCCCCTATTTGTGTTCCCTTTCTCACTGTCTCTCTCTGTCAAATAAATAAAATATTTTTTAAAAAGAAGCAGTTGTTGACATATTAAACCATTATATGTTTGTCATTCCTGGCAACCGTCCCCCTTCTGGCCATATTTTCAGATTGCTCATTAGACAATTAACGTGAATAAAAGGGTAAATGTTTGTATCAGCACTCACTTCAATACTAAAAACACCACACTTGTTTCTCCTCTTAACTCAGAGGGGACCAAAGTGTAGAAACACCTTCATCCTATTCCAAGATTCATGGAGGCAATGAATTGTCCTGTGATGTCTTATCTCATTCACCTGTCAGCATAATGATTTCAGGGTGTGTCATTACCATCTATTCTATACTAAATATCAAGGCTTTTCCATCTTGGATCCCTTTCAGCATTTTAAGTGGAGAAAGTTTGGTTGACTTAAGAGATTAATAAAGACCTCCAGAACTGTTCATACTTCAAAGGTCAATGCAAAAATATCTGTGGTCCACAGGTCCTAAGTATTATCACCATCTGCCAAGGAGGATCAAAGGCTGGAGACAGATCTGTGGACTAAGAGAGGTCTAGCCTCAGAGTCAAACATAACCTGCTATCATTACAACATAACTCATTTTTTGTTGTTGCTGCCAATGACATATTGCTCAGGTACTGTAAATAACTCAGCTGAAAGATACATTTTATAATAATCCCCCCTTCCGCCACTGAGATGAAAAATCTGTAGCTTAAAGCAAACAAAACCCTTTGCCACCAGTAACCTAAGGAGAATGTAAAGGCTATCCAGGAAGTGGGGCCGGACCCAGGTGGAGAATTCCTACTCAAGCATCGTATATGCATGAAGGCCTTATTCTACGCCCAACACAAAGCTGGCTTCTGGTTGGTTCAAAAGAATTAAGCTCATTCCCTGTCCTCAAGGATCTTAAAATCTAGTGGAGAGGCAAAATGCATATGTAACTGATGTATCAAGCAGTCCCTACTCAGGAGGCCATAGACAGAGATTGTTCTAATTTTCTCCAGCTTCTATTTCCAAGTAGACTGCATCAGATGCCCCTCTTCTGGTCCTTAATAGCTTAGGTTCATGACATAACTTCCCTGGTTCAGTCACTATGGAAAACAGTATTAAAGTCCCTCAAAAAATTAAAAATAGGGGCATCTGGGTGGCTCAGTCTATTAAGCATCTGCCTTGGGCTCAGGTCATGATCTCAGGGTCCTGGGATCAAGCCCCACATCGGGCTCTCTGCTCAATGGAGAGTCTGCTTCTCCCTCTGTGCTCTCTCAAATAAATTTTTAAAAAAATTTTTAAAAATTACCAGGGCACCTGGGTGGCTCAGTCATTAAGCATCTGCCTTCTGTTCCGGTCATGATCCCAGGGTCCCAGAATTAAGTGATGCATCGGGCTCCCTGCTCGGCAGGAAGCCCGTTTCTCCCTCTCCCACTCCCCCTGCTTGTGTTCCCTCTCTCACTGTATCTCTCTCTGTCAAATAAATAAAATCTTAAAAAAATAAAATAAATAAAAATACCATATGATTCAGCAATCACACTCTGAGTGCAAAGGAAATAGCAATAGGATGTCAAAAAGGTATCTGCATTCCCTATTTATTGCACCATTATTCACAATAGCCAAGGTATGGAAAAAACCTAAGTGTCCTCAATGGATGAATGATAAAGAAGAAGTGGTATATATACACAATGGAATATTACTCAGCCCTGCCATTTGCGAAACATAGGTGGGACTTGAGAGTATTATGCTAAGTGAGTTAAGTCAAACAGAGAAAGACAAATACTGTATGATGTCACTTATATGTGGAACCAAAAGGTGCTCAATTCATAGAAACAAATGGTGGTTACTGGGCAGAGGGGGATCACTGCACAAGATGTGGGTCCAAGGGTACATAATTCTCAATTATGAATAAGTTCTGGAGATCAAATGCACAGCATTGTGATTACAGTAAAGAATATTATATTCTTCAAAGTTGCTAAGAAACTAGATTTTAAATGTTCTCACTAAAAAAGAAATAATTACATGATGTAATGGAAGTGTTAGCTAATGCCATGGTGATAATCATGTTGCAATATATAAGTGTATCAAATTAACATGTCGTACACCTTAAACTTACACAATGTTATGCCAATTCTATCTCAATTGAAAGAAAAAAAAAACAACTTCCCCAGTGGCTTTTGGTTATTAAATTTGGTCCATGGAATTCTATTGAAATCTTATTTTCTCCCATCCCTAGTGTAGGCTTTAGTAGGGACATTGACTACATTGAGCATGGGGATACAGGACAGGGTAGAAAAAGGATGAAGAGAGAAGGGAGAACTATATCTCTTCCTCAGATGGCAGCAGTTGGCATTCTCTCTCTCCTGTGTCGTCGCTGCCCTGGCTGGGAGTCCTTGTCCTTGAGGCCCTCAATGAGGCAGGCTCCTTGTACTAGCTCTCACGGTGCACTTCCTTGGGTAGATTTGAGGGGACATTCAGCAGCACCTCCTCCCAAAGTTTCCTGCTAGGAACTGCTCGTCACTCTCCCTTCTTGCAACCCCCATCTCTAACTGAGTCCTGTGGAAGCCTCCATCCTTACTTGGCCTGAGGGCAGGGAGAGCTCCCACTCCACCATAAGGAGAAAGTAGATGACTTGACCCCACTAACATTTCCTTTCACAAAGCCCACCCTGGCCTCCCAGAGCACTCCTGGGGCAGAAGAGGAGAGAGCTGGCCTGCCTGTAGGAGGGCTTTCTAGGCAAGGTTCTGGTGTTAGTTGTTAATTGCTCTCTTCAAATTCAGAACAGTGATTCCCAATATTTGTTGCTTATCAGGATCACTTTGGAGAGCTTTTGAAAGCTCCCAGTGTCTGGGCTGACCCACCCTACACGAATGACATTGGAAAACTTGGGCAGGAGCCTACAGTTTGGGTCACCTTTCAAGGTTGGTTTGAATATGAGCCCAGAGCCTAGGAGGACTACACTGCAAATATTTATAGCAGAGATTCTCACCCTGGCCTGCACACTGCATGAACTGGGGAGCTTTAAAAAATACAGATGCCTGTGTCTTGCCTCATAGATTCTGATGTCCTTGGTTGGGCACTGGCGTTCTTTTTTGAAAGCACCTCCACTGTTGCAGAGCTCCTGCTGCCTGTGGCTGCATCACAGGATACCCAGGGGAAGGCTCAGGGGAGGAAGAGTTTCTTCCAGACACAGTGGGCACCGAAGCCAGTGGCCCCATAGTAACCCTGCCCAACTTTGAGCTGAACCTCCTCTCCTAGCATGAGTTTCTCCAAAAACTTCCCCTCCACCTTTGCCCTCTGACTGCCCATGCAACTGCTTCAAACATACACTGGCCTAAAGAAGAAATCTTCACATCAAAGTCCATGCTTAATATCTGGGCTCATAAGGAAGATTAAAAATACAAGCTGTCCTACTGGCAGAAATGTCATGTTGTCTCTTTGTTTACCTCCTGCATGGTAAGAACAGAGGGAGCCCATCTCGAAGCATCATGGGTCTCATCTGCCTACAACTGTTCACACCCTACCTCACAAACACTCAGAAATAGTACTAAACTGTGGTCTGAGTTGTCCAATATATATATATTGTTTCATCTCACTCTAAAACAAACCCATCTGATATCTTTTCTGGAGGATTCTGATTACAAATTATAAAGAAAATCTCACAGGTTCTTGGGTGGAAATCAAGCTTGTGGATGTCCTTCTCTTTTACCTAAACTCTCTTCAACCTCCAAAATTCTCCTTCATCCAAGACCACCTCCTCCTTGAAGCCATTCCCAACCATTCCAGCCAAGGCCTACACCTACTGTTCATGAACTCCGATGATTGTTAGGTTCAGAACAAGTTAATATGCATACTATGTATGTCCATACTTTTATACGACATGAAACAGAATGTTGAATAAGAAAGTTTTGTTGCCCCAGAACTAGGGGTTGGAGAAAACAGGTTACAAATCTCAAGCTGGACTGCACATCAGAAGCCACCAGATCTCTCACAAACCATCAGATACTCACACAAAGGTCATCCAGAGGACTCAGCAAGACCTCTGCTGGAAGATATGGAGAGGGAAATTCAGACACCAGCAAAGTAACTTTTCATATGTAAGACTCATATGGTTTGGTTGTAGAGTCAGCACTTTTCAGGTAACATGAAAATGTGGTCTGAGAGAGTGGGTGACCTCAGGGTGAGGAGCCAAGTCCTGGAGGACAAGATGGGAGGAAAGGTGGAATTCCATAGATGTGAATCCAGGGGGCTAAAAATACTGCCAGGATGCTTCCAGAGAAAAACTCCACAGTAAACTTTGGACACAGAGAGTTGTGAAGAGCAGAATGCAGTCATTCAGACTGTATGTGAGGAAAACAAGGGTAACCCACATTTCTTGGAAAGGGTAACACTTATATCCCAGGAAAGAATTCTCACTCATAAAATGTACAACAAGGACTTCTCTCTTTCAAAGAAGGAGAGGAAAGGAGAAGCACCAGCCACATCCTAGACAAGAAGCTAGAGATGCACAAATGGCATCTCTCTTAATCTTCATATTGGTCCTTTTAGGCTAGATACTAATATTCCCATTTTTACAACCAAAGAAATCAAGGCTCAGGAAAGTTAATTTGTTGAGGGTGGAGTTTGAATTTGAACCCAGATCTGCCCATATGTTCCTGAAGCACACTTCAACTCTCAATTTCTTTTGGGGGGCCTCAAATAACTTCTACTTAAAAAATTGTGAAGTTCCAGGTAAAGTATATATCCCCAGTTGCTCCCATCCCTCTCCAGGTCGCCAGGAGAAACTGGGACAGTGGTGCCCTGAATTTCTTAGCAGCAGACACTGGTAGTGGAAAGGGGGTCACGTCATCTGCATTTAGGACTGGGAAGGGGATGGTAGGCCAAGAATAAACAGATACCATGAACAGAAAGATTTGAGAGGTTGGCAGATATGTCCTTTTGGGTGAGACCATTATTTACATTGCCATGGCAACTGCTGTTATCCAGTTTAAAAGAGTTTATTATAAAAATTTCCAAGCATTCAAAAGAAGAATATTCATTGAGCCCCCATATAGACATAATCCAGGCTCCATGGCTACCTAGATGTTGCCACATTTGTCTCACCTGTCCTTTTTTTATACCCATTTTCTCTTGCTGAAGTGTTTTATAGACATCTTGTTACATAACCACAATGCTATCACATCTAGGGGAAAAAAAATCATTTTCAAGGCCCAGACTCTGATGAGGCAAGCAGAGTACCAAGGGTGTAAACTGTGAGGAAGCATTGCTCTTGGAACCATCCCTTGCAGAGTCAACACCTGAGAGTGGGTGCATGCTGAAACACCTGGCTTACTTCACCTTCCTGTCAGCTCTGGTATTTGATAATTCAGTCTGCAATTACATTTTCCCTATTGTTTCAAACTTTCTTTTTATAGTAGGTTTGTTTATGCAGCATCCAAAGAAGAGCCAGCACTTTCTTTGGGTTTTATCTATATGCCTTTTATTTAGGACAGTCCTCACCCCTTTCTGTTCCCTGATCTTGACTTGTCTAGATACTGGGTCACACTCTGCATTTGTCTGCTTATGCCTTGTTGATATCTTTAAACTTATTTCTCTATTCCCTGTATTTTCTATAAAGACTGAGATCCATGGTGACAGAAATATAATCAACATCTATTTTATAGAATATATTTATGTTATTTGTTGGTTTTTTATTGATTGGCATGAAATTGTCCATGATATTATCTTAGAATTCATATTCTCTGCATCTGTAATTATATGCCATTTCTTATTTGTAATAGATCTTCTGTTTCTTTTTTTTTAAGAGTTTATTTATTTGAGAGAGAGAAATTGAGAGAATGAGTGGGAGGAGGGGCAGAAGGAGAAGCAGACTCCCCAAGAGTGGGGAGCCAGATGTGGGACTTGATCCCAGGGCCCCAGTATCATGACCTGAGCTGAAGGCAGATGCTTAACCGACTGTGTCACCCAGGCACCCCCTCAAAATACTGATTGAGTTATCCATCTTTTAGCCATTGATCTGTGATGCTTTGCTTATCAAATATGGTTTTTATGTATAATTATAATCATGTAGCTATCTTTTCTGCTACATGCCTAAACCACCTTGTTCTAAATAGTGTAGCTTTAGAGCATCCTTTTACATTTTATATATCACTAACTTGACAGTACCTGCCTTTTTATATCTTGCAGGTGAACTTAAGAATTATTTTCTCAACATCCTCAAGCACAAACCTCAAACTGCTTTAAATAGATTATCTAGTTTGAGGAAAATTAGGTATCATTACCCAATGTAGCCATTTTTCCCAGAAATACGGTGTCTTCATTTATTTGAAGACTCTTTTATATTTTTCTCATTGTTGAGGTTTCTTATTAGGATTAGAGATTTAGTTTTAAAATTTAGATTTTATTTTTAAGTACATTAATCCTGCTACTTGCAATATTTTCAAATTAGATGTTATATGAATAGCCTTGAAGCTTTAAAAAGGTTCAGTTGATTTTTTTTTCCTGGTTGGCATGCTTTGTGTGTTTCTAATTGATTTCAGTAATGTTATCTTTAACTGTCTTTTTTAGGTTCTATCTATACAGGCAAAATATTATGAAGAAACAATGCAAGACCAAAAGCAAGTTTACATGGATATTTCAGATGAAAGAGAGTACTGCTTATTTGAACTGGATCACTGGTACAGGTCTTACCCTAACTTTCCATAAGTAGATATAGCCTATTAAAACATATACTACTCAACATTGTAATGGTTGTTCTAGTCTAATGTCAATGTATCTGTGTAGAAGGAGAAAAGCGCTAGTTGACATAACTTTTCTTCTGATGTCTTTGGGGTCCTGGTAATAATTCCTGTATCAAGTAGTTTCAAAAGCATTTAGGTTTTGCCTTATTTAGACTGAGACAAGTCTGAGTTAATCGGACTCTTTTATTAAAGCTGCTGACAGATACATTTCCTCCATAATGCAAGGGTCCATATGGTCCATACATAGAACATTGAATTATAGGTTTGCTATTACTATATTGCATTAGGAATCCCCCAAAATTATTTTGTTTCAGGATTCAGACTTCAAACTGGTAATTTCTTCATTTCATTCTTGGAGAATGGTAGGCACACATATTTGTTAATATTGAATACACAAGCAACACCACTGGCTTCTTTATAGGATAGGTGCATGAATTACATCCCAAAATGGAAAAAGAAAAGGTCTTCTCAAACACTTTTTTAACTTTTGAAAATATGGTAATGGTTCTTTCTATCAGAAAGCTTTCATTATCTTCACTTAGCAGAAACTAATGTTAAAGATGATGGGAGATTTGTAAAAACTATACAATCACCATGGCACATAAGAGAAAGTGTTTTATGGATAACACTAATTTTTTATGCCAAATGTTTATAAATTTACATAACTCAATATATGTGGAGCTTAATTGCCATAGAGACACTTTCCCATGTGTCTTTCCATCTACACTCCAATTATCTACCTAGAATCTCAGCAATTCCAACTCTTTCTTGATTAAGTACTTGATTGTGGTCAGTGATTTTTGAAGTTTTTCAACAGTTTGCTTAAGTTCCACCTCAGACACACCTCGATCAACGTCTGCATCAACTCTACCCACTTCCCTGAAACAAATGCTTTTTGAAGAAGGTCTCAGTCACATCTCTACTTCAGAAAGTGCTAAACATCAAGTCATCTGATATCATCTCAGGAAAGATGGACACTGCTTGATATATATCTTAACCAGAAGACTAAGCAATTCTTTTGAAGAATTTTAAAGAGGTCAAGCCAGACTGAGCTTCTTGTGAAAGCCTAATTGACAGGCAGCTCTCCAATCAGAGTGAAATTCCAAATCATCTTTCAACATTTGCCATATTGATCAATACCATTTGGAGTTTATGTGACTGTTTTCTGAATTTCACCTTAATAGGATTCTATCCATGAGCAGTTCTTTTCCTTTCACTGCACTTTCAACCTATAGCCTACAGCCCTCACTCCTAGTAGTAACTCTTTTTCCCCCAGTTAGTAGCAGTGTTTTGGTGATTGATTGTTTTTTAAAAGCACACAACTATCCATTATAGATAAAGGGATAGAGTATATATCTCATCTTAAGACTAGGAATCATCTATTATCATACCTTGAAAATTTTTGACAGAGATTTTTGTTTTACCCTGCATAATTTTTTAGAAGAAACCAGGGATAATAAATATTTTAAAAGGTAAAAATGAGAGACTTTCCTGCAATGACCTTATAACTACTGGTCAATTGATAGACAACTCCAGAATTAAAACATCTTTTGGGAATCTCTATCTCACTCAATGTCATCATCATCAAAATCATCAACAAGGTTCTCAAACACTTGTGGTATATCTCCTGTGTCAGGCTCAGTGATTTGTATTTATATGGATTAAGCAACCCTCTTGTTCTTTCAGGAAGGGGCTGTTGTTATTTCCACTTGCAGGTGGGTAGAAGTTTAAGCTCTTTGCTGTACTTCTCATAGGCAGGAAGTGGGAGTTGGGAAATAAGTCCTTTATTCGCTCCTTTATTCCCAGTTGAGAAACTTAAAATGCTCTGAAAACCAAAACTTCTTCTTGTAATTTTGCTGCAAACTTTTCCAGAGGTCTAACCTTATCCAAACTGACATGAGACTATTTAGCCAAGTGCAAAAATTCACATTTCACTTTAGAAGTAAAAAAACTGAGTATGATTATTGTATGGTCCCCCAGATCCCACTGGAGATGTTATGTAAAATATGGTATGTGTACCATATTGTCTTAAGTTTTGAATCCCATAGTACCTGTGGCCTCAAGGGTTTGGGATAAGGGATTATGGACCCTAGTGTTCCTAGTGTTCCCCCACAGTATTTGGCATTAAAGCTAGTTGCTATTGTTCACCTCACCAGCCACCTAAGGGCAGAGATTATGATATTTTCACCCAAATCAAACCACACACATGTGCAGGTGACATTCACACTCTTCATGTAAGCCACGAGGGGCATCAGGTATGAGATCCCTAAACTTTCTGCTATAATCACCATATTCCTTCCTTTCTTGTTTCAGGGTGCATAGTTTCCACATCTGTCCAGGACCAGCTGTAGTCTTCAATCTGTAGTCTTAATCCCACCCTTTGTTTAGACTTGGTTGCTTTAATTATTCCCTGTATTCTCTACATTACCTCTTGGGTCTTTTTATTCAATCTACAAGAAAATTCAAGTCTTCCCACATCCTGTTTAAAAATCTTTTGTATCCATCCTGGTTAAATAAATAAATAGAGCTCTTCCTTATAGTAAGAAACCAACTAATAAATGTATAAGGAACATTTTTTTTGGAAAAAAGATCACATTTTATAACCATCACAGTAATAATTGATTCAGGCAAAAATCAATGGATACTGAAATGAGTAGGTGATTACCTATTAAGGAGTATGATGTTTACATAGTAGTTCTGCACAAATTACAAATTATAGAAGGAAAATAGTCACTTTACAATGGAGAAATGTAGCAGACACTACCTTACCAAGTGATCTAAGTTCATATAAAATGACATCATGGGGATGCCTAGGTGGCACAGTCAGTTAAGCGTCTGCCTTCAGCTCAGTTCATGATCTCAGGGTCCTGGGATCCAGCCCCACATCCCTCTGGCTCTCTGCTCAGTGGGGAATCTGCTTCTCCTTCTCCCTCTCCACTCTCGTGCATGCATATGCTCTCTCGCTCTCTTTCAAATAAATAAAATATTTTTTAAAAAATAAAATAAAATGGCATCATGTGCCTCTTGATATGATGTTCTGAGAAAAACAAAACAACACTCTAGGATATTCCTGCAAGAATTTGTAATCTTGATCAAATTTTGAGGAAGCATTGTTAAACTTACACTGAGGGACATTCAATAAAATAACCAGTCTGTACTCCTCAAAAAATGTTAAGGCCATGAAAGACAAAGAAAGTCTTAGAAACTATTCCACATGTAAGGAGATAAGACAACCAAGTGAAATACGCTATCCTGGTTTGGATCCAGAATGTGGAAAAATAGCTTCAAAAGATATTTTGGGGACAATTACTGAAATATGAATATAGAATGCAGATTAGATAATAGTATTATATCTGTATGAAATTTCTTAATCTGATGATTGTACTGTTGTAATGGAAAATATTGTTTTTGTTCCTAGAAAATACACAGTGAAATATCTAGATGTAAAGGGGGCATGATGTCTGTAACTCACCTCATTCATAAGCAGAAAGTAAGAGAGAGGATGATAAACCAATGAGGCAAAATGTTCACAAATGGTGAATGGTGAATCTGGGTATAAGGAAGCTCTTTGTGCTATTTTTGCAACTTTTCTGCAAGTTGAAATTATATCTGAATATAAAGTCATCAACCATTTCCTAGATTTTAGCTTCACCTAAAGCTAACAATTTGTCTTTCTCATCTGTGATCTCACCCTTATGTTCACTGACTACCATGTTCTCATTTTGTGTTCACTTACATTCCAACTCCAATGACCTCTTTATTTCTCATCCATCTTGACCTTCTTTGAGCTTTTAAAAATCCCCAACTCTTCTGTAAAATCTTAACTTCCTGTGGGTTCCACAATTCAACTCTTATTTTTACCCTGCTTTTCTCGTCTTTCCTGGTACATTCACTGACTCCTCATCAGGTTTTCCCCCAAGACATCATCACTTTCTTTCCTTTCCACTCACCATTCTCTCTCTAGGCATCTCATCTATTCCCACTTATTTCTCCCAAGCAGTTAAATCCAGCCCTGGCTCTCTCCCGAATTCCAGAACCACAGTATCAATAGCCTAAGGATGAGCTTCTCATGTATGTTCCCAATTTTGCCAAAATTCATCATCTCTTTCCTCAAACCTTCTTGGGTAGTCCACATCTCAATCCCTAAATCCCTTAACTATTTAGTCTAGGTTAGAAATGCAAGATCGCTTTAATTCCTCTTCCTCATCTGCACTCTGCCATCCCATCCTCTCCTCCACTCTTGTCCTTTAACAGGGAACGGGGCCAGCTGCCTAGAAACCTAATGGAGTGGTGGTATTAATGACACCATCCAGCCTCTTACTAGAGTGTGGCCCAAAACCCCTAGCATAAGAGTCCTTCCCGGTCCAGGGGAACCTATCTTCTGGCTCTACCTCCTACCACTCTATAACATTCCTTATGCCCCAGTTACACTTGGCCTCTCACTGGACACCAAGCACATCATATCATCTCATTCCTATACCCATTTCACATGCTATTCTCTCTACTCTTCCCTAATTCTCCACGTAATGATCCCATTCATCTCTCAAGACCTAGTTTAAATATCATTCTCACCACAAAGCCTTTTCTTTTCCTTCTTGCCAGATTTAATTAAGCCAGATAATTCTCTGGGCTCCCACAGCACTTGATTTAAACTCCTGTTTTAGTGTGATCTGCAACTAAAGGATAATATTTTTAGTGGTGTATATACCTGTCCCTCCCCATTTTAAACTCCTAAGAGGCAGGGCTGTGATTCATTTTTGATTTCTAGTAACTCCCAAGTACATGGTGGGCTCTCAACAAATGTTTTTTGTTTTTTGTTTTTTAAGATTTTATTTATTTATTTATTTGACACAGAGAGAGAGATCATAAGTAGGCAGAGAGGCATACAGAGAGAAAGGAGGAGGAAGCAGACTCCCCGCTGAGCAGGGAACCCGAGGCGGGCCCCCATCCTAGGACCCTGAGATCACGACCTGAGCCAAAGGCAGAGGCTTTAACCCACTGAGCCATCCAGGCACCTCTCAACAAACGTTTTAACAGACCTTCATTTCCACATGTTGAGATTATGCTAGTTACCCTGAGACATGTCTTAAAAACTCTGTCAATCTTATTTTGAAGAGCCTTTGTTGTTGTCCAGTTACAGCTCTTCACTTCTTTCTCTACTGCTAATTTTTGCCTCTAAGCATAAGGCCTTGGCTTCTACTTTGGTCCTTACTTCTGCCCTGCCCTGCCCTGCCCTGCCCTGAGGGCTGGTCAGGCATCCCGCACTACCCTAATGTCCTATCTTCCTCTTTCCTGCCCTCTTCTCTGGAATCTGAGCTTCTGGAAGACGTGAGACTACACCATGACTTGGAAGAACGGGTAGAGGTAACCATTTAATCCTCTCAAAGATGTTCACTCTATTCTTTTGTCCATTCTCACGTCCCTGACATGTGAGCTGTGCTCTGCTTTGGGTGACTATAGGCCAAAGGGACATTGACATTAAGCTCCTTGTGAGACTTTATGGAGCATCTAGTAGCAACCCAACTTGCAGATGAGAAAATTAAGACTCAGAGGTGAACAGACTTGTCTAAGTTCATCTAAGCAGTTGGCAGCAGCCTTTTGAGTTCACTGCTATTTCCACTTGTATTGCTTTTGTGAAGAACGGTTTACATGTCATCACTTAAGATTATGAAACAGTCACCCTGTAAAAGCCCATTTCACAACCACAGCTCACCTTATTTGGCACCTGGCAGCCATGTTCCAATTTTTGATTGCTGAATGAACTAGATTTCTCTGTGTTTCCTAAGTAGGTTTTCATGTATTGTAAATAATGCAGAAGGATAATGTCTCACATTTGGGAACTGACTAAATATTGGTCCTTATTTTGCCAGATAATTATAAAATAATAACCACCTGGGAAAAAATCATATGTAGCTTTCTATGCCATATTGTCTTCAATAACATTGGGTTTGATTAACAAGGAGGAAAAAAAACAAAGCGAAAATGAGAAAAATAAAGAGGGTTATTTACATCCTGCTTTGTGTGTATGTCCTCAAAGAAGCTGTAATGCAGCACAATTTCAATGATTGTCACAAAATTGGTAGTTCTCAGCAGCACCTATGATTCTCCATTGATCTGATTGTTCCTGGAATTCATTATAAAAGAAAGATAAGGATAATTTTCCTGGGATTATTGTCAAGCCTCTGATTGTATAAGCAACTACCATTTTCAGGTTTTTTCTGAGCATAAAAGCACAGCAAAGAGAAAGCAATGATTAGGAAGAAATCCACAGAATGTGTTATATTCAAACCTCCTTGTATGTGTCTGTATTTGTTCTCTCTTTAGAATTCAAAAATCAAAGAAGGCAGAAACTATTTATTTTTAGATTCACTTTAACCTAATACTTCCTTCCCGTACCTCATGTAAATGTTTTTTTCTTCTTCTTATATTTGGCAATGATTAAGTGCTTTTACTTTTTAAAAATTTTAATCTTCTAAGCAATACCTGAGCCATTTCCAAAATAAAGTGTCTTCCCAGCATTTAAAAGAAGTATATCCAGTCACAAAGAGAAGTTTAATGATGCCTAATGTGAGTCTAATTATATGGCCATTTGTGTGATGGTTTGTCTCCCTCACTCATCAGGGAGTGCCACTAAGCACAGATGTTCTGGTTTGGGTTCCTTCAGAAACAAGTCTTGCGATGAGGATTTTAGTGCAAGTGGCATATGAAAAGGTGAATCCAGGAAGCACACACTAGGAATGGAAAAGTGAAAGAGAAAAGAAGGAAATCAATGAAGGGTGCACTACTAGGCAGGTAACCACTATGGGCCACTGGGCTCAATGCTGCTGGGGGCCTCAGATTTGTCCCCCCCAGAGATGTATATACCAACTAACCCCCATCTGGCACACCTTAAGATCTGATGGGGTAGGAAGGTATTAACTCCTCAGTATTTCTGTCCTGAAGCTAAATAAAACCTTCAGCAAAAAAGTCAAGGTGCTGGTGGTTAGAAGCCATAGTGTCAAAATACACTGGGGTGATGAATGCAAAGGGTAAGATGCTAACAGTTGCACTGCAACAGTTTATGGCCATTTTGGTCAACATTGCATAACCTACCAGAGAGTGTGCTATACAGTGGATGCTCAATGTTGGAAGGAAGGGAGGGGGGAGGAATAAATTGTCCTTCTAAATCCATATCCAATCTAAGTGTCATGCTGAAACTGGATAATTGATGGATAATATGTTCTTAATGTGTCCATTTACTTTATTTTATATATTACTATTTCCTACTACATATCCACAGCTTCCCAAAATTTTTGAAGAGGTAAGAAATGCATTTACAAAGTTAAACAGAAACTAAAGCAGCTGAAGAAAACAGTATAAAGGACAAAAAGTTTGTTTTTCAGGTGATGAGGAAAAATGGGCAAGGGTACATTTAGAAAGAGGTAAGTTTGCCATTGTGACCAGCAAATCCTTAAAATAGAATTAAATCCGTCCTCAGAACTGATATATCAGTGATGGAAGAAAAGGAGTCATTCTGAAGAGGGGAATAAAGACCAGGAAAACTATGAAACCTAAGACATTAATCTTTGGTGTATCCCTTTCTTCCCTTCTGCTCCTAATTCCCATTCCGTCATCCTGACCAAAGCCCCCACTTTCACTCACAGACTGAGTGTCAGTCTCTTTTCCACCTTAAAGTCTACCCCTACATTTTGGCCACTCCTCATTCTTCCTCCCTTCAAAACATTCCTATTCTACATCCTACAGAATCCTAGCCTCCTTCCAAGTTGTGTCATGCCAAAGGACCCTGAATGTGAATGGGTGAGAGAATGTGTATGATCTTTTTCAAAACCACCCAGTATATTGCAACAACCACTTTCCAGAATAAGGCCTTACCCCAAAGTGGCTTCTTCTAACTCCCACAAACTTATAAAGAAATTTCTTCAAAATAAATACAAACCTTCATGTGGGAATCATTTTAAACTTACAAAAAGCAGAAAAAATAAAATAGCACAAGTCACTTTTGTACCCAGACTATAAACTACTATTAACATTTTATGCCCATTTGCTTTATCATTTTTTTAAAGAAAGAGAGAGCATGTACAAGCAGGGGAAGCAGGAGAGAGAGAAGCATGCTCCCCTTTGAGCAGGAAGCCCGAGGGAGGGCTTGATCCCAGGACCCCGAGATCGTGACCCATGCCGAAAGCAGGTGCCTAACAACTGAGCCTCCCCAGCACCCCTGGTATATCATTTCTGTTCTATATCTCACTTTCTCTCTCTGCATAACTTTTGCTGAACCATGAAGGTTAACATACATCATGCCCTTTATCCCTAAACAGTACAGTACGTATTTCCTAAAACTAGGACTATTCTTTTTTTTCTTTTTTTGCCCCAGGGGTACAGGTCTGTGAACCATCAGGCTTACACCTTTCACAGCATTCACCATAGCACAAACCCTCCGCAATGTAGGACTATTCTTTATATTCACACAGGACAGTTGTCAACTTCATAAGTTTTCATTAGCATAACACTTTTATCTAATCCATGTGTAAGTGAATCTAACGATGTCTCATAACAATTTTCCCCTTCTGGTAAAGAATCCAATCTAGGATTTGGTACTGCATTAGTTGTCATGTCTCTTTAGCCTCCTTCTAGCTGGCCATTTCCACAGCCTTCCTTTGTGCTCTATGACATTGGCATTTTTGAAGAAGCCAGTGCCCTCTCCAAACTTTAAGTAGACCCTTGATCCAGCAATCTATCCTAAAGATACACTGGCAAAACCACAAAATGATTCATGCTATTCACTGCAGCACCATTTGTAATAACATAAGACTGGAAAAACTTTCTTTTGATAGCTGCATAGTATTCCATTGTATATATATACCACATCTTCTTTATCCATTCATCTGTTGATGGACATCTAGGTTCTTTCCATAGTTTGGCTATTATGGATATTGCTGCTATAAACATTTGGGTGCACGTGCCCCTGAGGATCACTACATTTGTGTCTTTAGGGTAAATACCCAGTAGTGCAATTGCTGGGTTGTAGGGTAGCTCCATTTTCAACTTTTTGAGGAATCTCCATACTGGGAGGTGGGAGGGTAGGGATAGGGTGGATGGGTTATGGACATTGGGGAGGGTTTGTGCTTTGGTGAATGCTGTGAAAGATGTAAGCCTGATGATTCACAGACCTGCACCCCTTGGGCAAAGAATAAAAATAAAATAAAATAAAAAAAGCTTGAAGACAATTTGAATTAAGAAAATAAAATAAATAAATTTAAGAAAAAAAAAAGACTGGAAAAACTTAAATCTCCATCAGTAGTGGACTAGTTGATACATATACATCCATACAATTAATGATCAGAGTTATAAAAAAAGAATAGGAAATAAATCTCTATCTCTATAGAGTAGCTTCCAAGATATGCTGCTAGGTGAAAAAAGCAAAGTAAAAGTAAGTGTGTATAATATACTCTCATTATAGAAAGAGAATATGAAATGACTATCTTTCATATATATACACATATGTCTTCATATATGGACCCTGGATATTTTCTTTTATTATGGAATTATTGCTACCTTTATATTTGATAATAATATTATGGTTATTTTTATTTATTTATTAAGATTTTTATTTATTTATTTGACAGAGAGAAAGGCAGCGAGAAAGGGAACACAGGCAGGGGAAGTGGGAGAGGGAGAAGCAGGCTTCCTGCCAAGCAGGGAGCTCAATGTGGGCCTCGATCCCAGGACCCTGGGATCATGACCTGAGCCGAAGGCAGACACTTAACAACTGAGCCACCCAGGTGCCCTATTATGGTTATTTTTTAAAATACACCCTTAAAAAGAAGAATAAAAAGATACATGTTTACTGAAGAAAAAAAAGATATAGTCCTACTAATAGACCAAGAAATAGGGGGAAATTCTCAGAGTTCAAAAATAAAGACATGGAACACAGATGGAAAAATCCATAAAAAATGTATGAAACCAATCATGCTGTAAAAAGGAACATATATTATAACTAAGATACATGAATTAAGGCAAGATTGACTTAATATTTTTTAATTATCAATGTAATTTACTACATTAACAACATAAAGGAGAAAAACAAATATTTCAATATATGCAGAAAAAGCATGTGACAAAACATATATTTGAGATAAAAACTCTAGCAACCTAGAAATAGAAGAAAACGTCCTCAGATTAAGGGCATCAGCAAAAAATGTATAGCTAACATAATACCGAAAGACTCATGCTTTTACCCTAAGATTGGAAACAAGGCCAGGATATCTGCTTTCTATTCACTTCTATTCAATATTGGGCTAGAGGTACTAATCTTTGGTGTAAGGCAAGAAAAAGAAATAAGGTCCGGAGACTGAACAAGAAGAAGTAAAACTGTATTTGCAGCTGTGACCATATATGTAAAAATTCCAACCACATCTACAAAATACTACTAGAACTAATACATGAATTTTGCAAAGTCACAGGATACAAGGGTAATATGCCAGTCAGTTGTATTTCTATACATCGACAACGATCCAAAAATTAAGTGAAAATATATCATATATAATAGCAATAAAATCATAAAAAACTAAGAGATAAATTTAGTCAAATATATATACTATGTACACACTAAAAATCCTATAGCACATTACTAACAGAAATTAAAGACCTAAATAATGCTCATGATCAGGTCATGATCCAAGGGTCCTGGGATCAAACCCTGCATCGGTCTCCCTGCTCAGCAGAAAGCCTGTTTCTCCCTCTCTCACTCTCCCTGCTTGTGTTCCCTCTCTCACTGTCTCTCTCTTTCTGTCAAATAAATAAATAAAATCTTTAAATAATGCTCATGAATTGTAAAACTCAGTATTGTCAACAAAATTCTAATCAAACTCTATCGTTGAAACTGAGCATGTCTGTTGAATAGCCCTAGGTCCTTTGGAATTTTACACAACCCATCCTGGACTTGTTCAAAACCAGTTTCCCATTATCAGTGATGTGAAATGAGAGCGGCCACTGTAAAAAAAAAATGTGTAATATTTATAATCTGCCAAGCAGACATCTCAATTCAAATTATTGCCTTATTTTGTATATTTTTAATTGTATATCTTACTCTTTAAATTTTTGCCCAAAGAGACCTACTGAACTCATATCTGAATTCAACTTTGATTAAGGAAAAAAGAAAGAAAGAAAGAAGTAGTCATATAGAGAATTGTAGTTTGCACCTTCCCAAAATTGAAAGAGAATTCAAAATATTTGGCTAGAAAACCAAAGTTAAATGTAAAAAATACTATAGTTTGCCACAATAAAAAGAAGTGAGATAGAAAAAATTTTACATGATATTTCAAAAACCTATAAATGAAAATAAAGTTATGCTACCACCAGCCTTCCAAATAAATTATTGCAAATATAATGTAAACCTGTACCAGCTATTTGGATCTAAAACTTAGTAACATAAGAATATAAAAATGGGGGAAAAGAAAGAGGAACAAAATTATGCCAAATCTTTTGCTTAATACAGCAGACTAATACATGGTGTTTCCCTCTTGTCCCTGAAGATTACAGACATAAGGGTTAAAAATGGTGTCTGGAAAACTTAAAGGTAATTATTAGCAGAATTTAAAACAGGATATATACCTTTTTGATCACTGAAGATGAACAGAAAACACACACTTTACATAAACAGAACTATCTACAAAAGACCAAAAAAAAAAGGATAAAAAGCAGAAAACAAGATGACAGAAGCAAGATAAGATATTACAATCATAATAATTATGGTTAATTATAATAATTATTAAAATACAGTAAAAGACAAATTCTCTGATTCAGTAACAACAGTGTGACACCAAAAGGCTAAAAGGTCCGGTCAGACAAATTCAAAGAATAAAAAAGCAGAAGTACAATATTAATATTAAAGAGATTAGAATTTAAAATGGGCAGAGTATTAGAACAGATAAAAAAGCACAACTCAAAGTGAATTAGTTTCATGAACCCATACTTTCTGAATAGAATTGCAGCAAAACTACAAGAGTTATATATTTGTACCTTGCATTTGCAAGAATAAATTTACCAAATTTACATATAAACAGGGACAGCAGGAAGTAGGGTAGGAGCAGGGAAGAATCTTTGAGTGAATCTCTCCCTATGTTTGACAGATCAAGTAGACAAAAGATAATTTTCATAGGTTAGTTTTTTTGGAAATGGACCCTAAGATAGAGATTGCATGCAAAAGACTTACTGGGGAGTCATCTCAGGAATAACATCTATAAGGGAATGGTAGAAACAAGACTGGCACAAGGAGAGGTTGAACTATGTTGCATGCAGTCAAACAAAGGCCTCAGCAGATCCTGAAGAGAGCTCAGGAGCTGTCACAATTCTTCAAAAAATTTCCCCAATGAGGCAAGGAAAACATAACTTTGTACTCTTGTATTTATCAACCAGTCATTGGCTACAGACTGGGAGGGGGCTTAACTTTGGGCAAGAGAGCTCTCTTCAGCTGAAGACAATTTCTTCAGGTTGGAAATCACCTCTCCATCCTAACAAGTAAAAAGCTGCATAGACTGAAAAATCAATTCTTCTTGGATCAATAAGAGAGAGAAGAGCACAGGGCAAACTGTTGCCCCCAAGACTGGAAAGACAGGTGAATACAGAGTCAAGACTTCTTGGCATAAACACTCATGAGTGGGAGCCAGTGTCAGGGCAGAAACACCTGAAGTACAAATGGAGAATTGTTGGAGGCTCAGTGCAGACAACTCTAAGAGTTAAAAGCTTCAGGAGGATCCAGTCACAGAGGCCCACACTGTGAGATTTACCACTGGCAATTCAAGTAGATTCTTACAGTAAATATCAGAGAAAAAAATCCCCTCCTGCAGGAGGAGGGGGAAAGGAACCATTCTGAAATATACCAGACAACTCCGTTCCTAACAAGGCCTGCCCTCAAGGCAAAATAGTTAACCTGGGCATAACCTGCTGGGGTATTATCAGAACTTAACTGACCTGCGGAAGGCAAATACTCAATTCTAGCTGCCTCTACCCATCCTGTCCCACCTAAGTGGGGGACCGGGGGAAGGGGGACAAAATTGAGTAACACCTGTGAAGTTCACAGACAAGAGGTACGGTCTCACTAAAAAACTGAGACCTAATCATAGGACTATGATTCTCTCATAGAACACTTCTCTCACCTATCCCTCACCATCCCAGTGTCAGGGCAGAAACACCCATCCCATCACTAGGGGCCTATTTACCACAGTTTATTTTACCCAGTACATCATGTCAGGCTATTAAGAAAAAATTACAAGACACATCAAAAGGCAAAAAGTACAATTTGAAGAGACAAGGCAAGCATCAGAACCTTACAAGGCAGAGATGATGGAATGATCAGACTGGGAATTTAAAATAACTATGATTAATATGCTAAGTGCTCTAATGGATAGTGTAGACAGCATGCAAGAACAGATGAGCAATATAAGTAGATAAATTAGAAACCTAAAAAAGAATGAAAAATAAATGCTAAAGATAAAACAACAACACCACAGTAACAGAAATGAAAAATGTGTTTGATGGACACAACTGAGTAAAGAATCTCTGAGCCTGAGGATATATCAATAGAATCCTCAAAAACCAAAAAGCAAAGAGAACAAAGACTGAAAAATACAGAACAAAAAATGCAAAAACTGTGGAACAACTGCAAAATGTGTAACATACACATAATGGCAATACCAGAAGGGTAAGAGAGAAGGGAACAGAAGAAATATTTGAAATAATAATGACTAAGAATTTCCTGGGTAACTGGGGGGTAGGAGGGTAGGGATAGGGTGGATGGGTTATGGACATTGGGAAGGGTTTGTGCTATGGTGAGTGCTGTGAAAGGTGTAAGCCTGATGATTCACAGACCTGTACCCCTGGGGCAAATAAGAAAAAAATTAATAATAATGACTAAGAATTTCCTGTACCACTAAATTACTGTAACACTAAAACATAGGTCCAGGAATCTAAGCTGAATAAATGCCCCCCAAAACTATAACTTTATTTTTTTATTTTCTGCAATTGATAATCTAGATGAAATGGACCAATTGCTTAAAAGATATATCAAGCAAAAACTCACACCGGAAAAAAATAAATGATCCAAATGGGCCTATATCTATTAAGGAAAATGAATCAATAATTAATACCCTTCCAAAACAGAAAGCACGAGACCCAAATGGGCTCACTGGTGTAATATACCAAACATTTACAAAAGAAATTTTACCAATTCTCTACACTCCCTATCAGAGGATAGAAACAGAGGGAACACTTTCTAACTCATTTTATAAGACCAGCATTACCCTATTACTTAACCAAAGCTATTACAAAACAAGAAAACTACCAGATCAATATCTCTCATAAACATGGATGCAAAAATTCTCAACAAAACATTAGCAAATGGAATCCCAAAAAGTATTAAAAGAATTATGCATTATGACTAAGTGGATCTCATCCCAAGCATGCAAGGCTGGTTTTATATTCAAAAATCAAGGGCACCTGGGTGGCTCAGTGGGTTAAAGCCGCTGCCTTCAGCTCAGGTCATGATCTCAGGGTCCTGGGAACGAGGCCCACATCGGGCTCTCTGCTCCGCAGGGAGCCTGCTTCCTCCTCTCTCTCTGTCTGCCTCTCTGCCTACTTGTAATCTCTCTCTCTCTGTCAAATGAATAAATAAAATCTTTTAAAAAAATCAATTGAAGTTTGATTAAACCACATCAACAGACTAAAAAATGAAAAATCACATGATTATATCAATAGATGCAGGAAAAGCATTTGACAATACCCAACACCCATTCATGATAAAAATTCTCAGGAAACTAGAAATACAGGGGAATTTTCTCAACTTGAGAAGTACTATCTGCAAATATATTATAGCGAGCATTATATTTAATGATGAAAAACACAAAGATTTCCTATGATGATCAGGCACAAGACAAGGATATCCTCTCTCACCAATCCTTTCAACATCATACTGGAGTCCTTGCTATTGCAACAAGGCGAGAAATGGAAATGACATATATACATATTGGAAGAAAGATATAAAACTGTCTTTGCCTACAGATGACATAACTGTCTATGCAGAAAATCCAAAACTTTTTTTTGATCGGAAAAAAACTGGAATAAGTGATTATAGCAAAGTTATGGGATACAAGGTTAATATACAAAAGTCATTATAATGTTTTATTATATGCCAACAATAAAAAAGTAGATTTGAAATTAAAAACACACCATTTACATTAACATCTCAAAAATGAAATACTTAAATATAAATCTAACAAAATATATACAAGATCTATATGAGGAAAACCGCAAAACTCTGATGAATGAAATAAAAGAACTATATAAATGGAGAGATATTCCATGTTCACAGACAGGAAGACTCAATATTATCAAGACATTAGTTCTTCCCAATTTGATCTATAGATTCAATGCAATCCCAATCAAAATTCCAGCAAGTTATTTTATGTATATCAACAAAACGATCCTAAAGTTTATATGGAGGGGTACTGGGGTGGCTCAGTTGGTTAAGCATGAGCCTTCAGCCATGTTCAGTCATGAACCTGGGGTCCTGAGGTTGAACCCCACATTGGGGCCCCCCTCTCAGTGGGGGACCTGTTTCTCTCTCTCCTCTGTCCCACTCCCATTAATACTCTTCCCCCCAATGAATAAATAAAATCTTTAAAAAAAATAAAGTTTATATGGTGAGGCAAAAGACCCAGAGGAGCCAACACAAAGTTGAAAGACTGATGATATGCAACTTAAAGATTCACTGTACTTACAGTAATCAAGATAGTGTGTCATTTGTGAAATAATAGACAAATAGATTAATGGACAGAATGAGAGCCAAGAAATAGGCTATCATAAATATAACCACTAATCTTTGATGAAGGAGTAGAGACAATACAATGAGCAAAGAGGGTCTCTTCAACAAAGGGTGGAAGAACAACTAGCTATTCATTTGCAAACAAAATAAAACAAAAGAATCTAGACACAAACCTCTTACCCTTCACAACAATTAACTCAGAATGGATCATAGACCTAAATGTGGAACACAAAACTATTAAACTCCTAGAGGATAACATAGGTAAAAAACCAGATGACCTTGGGTATGGTGATGCCTTTTTAGATATAAGACTAAAGACATGACACTTAAAAGAAATAATTTATAAGATTTATATATTTATATATATCTTTATTTATATATCTTTATGTATCTTTAATGGACTTCATTAAAATTAAAATTTATGCTCTGCAAAAGATAACATTGAGAGAATTAGAAGACAAGCCACAGATTGGGAGAAAATATTTGCAAAAACATATCTGATAAAAAATTGTTACTCAAAATACACAAAAAACTCTTACAAATCAAAAACAAGAAAACAAACAATCCAATTAAAAGATGAACCAAAGACATCTCACCAAAGAAGATATACAGATGCCAAATAAGCGTATGAAAAGATGTTCCACAACCTATGTCATCAGGGGATGCAAATGAAAATAGCAATGACACACACATCTATCAGAATGATCAAAATCCAGAGCACTGAAAACACCAAATGCTGGTGAGTATGTGGAGCAATAGGAATTCTCATACATGGCTAGTGGGAATACAAAATGGTACAATCACTTTAAAAGACAGTTTGGCAATTTCTTACAAAACTAAATATACTTTTACCATAAGATCCAGCAATTGTGCTCCTGGGTATTTACCCAAAGGAGTTGAAATTTATGTCCACACAAAAAACTCCATATGGATGTTCATAAAAGCTTTATTTATAATTTCCCAAGTTGGAAGCAACCAAGATGTCCCTCAGTAGGTGAAAGGTAAGTAAACTGTCATATCCAGACAATGAAATATTATTCAATGCCAAGAAGAAATGAGCTATCAAGCCCCAAAATGACATAGAGGAAACTTAAATGCATATTTTATTAACTGACTGAGATCAACCTGAAAAGACCATATACTGTATTATTTCAATCACTTTGGAAAAGGCTAAACTGTGGAGTCAATGAAAAAGTCATTGGTTCCCAGGGATGGAAGCAAAGGGAGTTGATTAGACAGTGCACAGAGGATTTTTAGGGAGGTGAAAATATTCCATATGGAAATTTGTCATTTTACATTTGTCCAAACCCATAGAATTTACAACACAAAGAGTGAACCCTAAAATAAACAATGGACTTGGGATGGTTATGATGTGTCAATGTCAGCTCATCCTTAGTTTAAAAAATGTAGCATTCCAGTGAATAATGTTGATGATGGGGAAGGCTATGAATACATGGGGGCAGGAGGTATATAGTACATCTCTACACCTCTTTCTCAATATTATTGTAAATCTAATAAAACTGGTTTTAAAGTCTTTAAAATTTTTTTCAAATGACAAAGCTTACCTTCTTATCTAGCATCCAGGGACCATCTATAAAATTGATTAAATATTAAGTTACAGAAAACACACAAGTACATTAAAAGCATATTCTTTGATAATGTTACACTAAAAGAAATAATCACAGAAGTTATAAAATAATGAATCAGTAAAAATTTTAAAGCAAAATCAAAAATAATAAAACTAAAGTCAAATGACAAATAATTTACCATTCCCCAAAAAAAGTTTACAAAAATCAAAAATGGAAAAAAATAGACATATGCCTTAACAGAAAAGTGAAAAAAAGACATGAATATGAACAGATAACTCAAAAAAATAAAGGCTATTTATGACTAATAAATATGTAAAAGATGTTTGGCTTCATTTAAAATTTTAAATGTGAAAATTAAAAAGATCAAATGTCATTTTCTTTTTATGGACTACCCCCCTCCCCCGGGAGTACAGGTCTGTGAATCATCAGGCTTACACCTTTCACAGCACTCACCATAGCACAAACCTTCCCCAATGTCCATAACCCATCCACCCTATCCCTACCCTCCCAACCCCCAGTAACCCTCAGTTTGTTTTGCGAGATTAAGAGTCTCTTATGGTTTGTCTCCTTCCCAATCCCATCTTGTTTCATTTTTTTCCCTCCCTACCTCCCACGATCCCCTGCCCTGCCCCTCAAGTTCCTCATAAGATGTCATTTTTTATTTAGCAGTTTGACAAGTATTAAAAACTCATTGTTGCCCAGGAATGATAAGCAATCCCCTGCAGGGGGACTGGGGATGAAGCACCTAAACTGGACCATCTTCCTGGAAGACAGTCCAGCATTGAATAAAAAATATACATGCCATATGACTCAGCAATTTTACTTTTATGAATTTATCCCATTGTAGAAGTTTATTTTTTCCTTAAGCATAATTTACTTGTAAAATTCACTCTTTTTAGCGTAGTTTTGACAAATGCATAGTTACACAGAAGAGGTCCATTACCCTCCATCAAAAAATTCCCTTATTCTTCCTCTTTGTATTCAAACCATTCCCCCAATATTACTACTGATCTATTCTCTGTCACTATAGAGTTGCCTTTTCCAGAACATCATATAATGGAATTATATAGGAGGTAGCCTGGTGAGTTTAGCTTCTTTCATTTAGTACACTACATCTCAAATTCTTTCACAGTATTGCATGTGGCATGACTGTACTAGCCTTTTTCCACTGAATCACCCTTGTACTTTCATTAAAAATAAATTGACAATATACATGTGGGTTTATGTCTGAACTCTGTTATGTTCCATTGATCTATATGTCTTTTCACTAATGTTGCACCATCATGATTACTTATAGCTTTATATAAGTCTTGAAAACCAGTTGTATTAGTTCTTCTAACTTCATTCTTTTTCTTTTTCTTTTCTTTTTTTTTTTCAAAATCATCTTGGCAATTCTAGGTCTTTTGCCTTTCCTTATAAAATTTAAGAAACAGCTTCAATTTCTATAAAAATTTCTGCTGGGATTTTGCTTGAAATTGTGTTGAATCAATTTGAGAAGTGACATCTCATTAGAAGAATCTTCCACTACTACATGATACAGCTCTCTATTTAGTTATTTGATTTCTTACATCAATGTTTCATAGTTTTAGGCATACAGATCCTAAAAACATTTTGCTAGATTTATACTTAAATATTTCTTTTCTGATACTATTGTAAATGGTACCTTTTAAAAAACTTCAATTTCTAATTATTCATTGCTAATATATAGAAATATATTTAATATTTGTATATTGGCCTGTATCTTATGATCTTGCTAAACTCACTTATTCTGTAGTTTTTCTTAAATTGAGATATAATTAACATATACAATTGTATTAGTTTCACATGTACAACATAATATGTATAAATTGCAAAGTTTGGATTTAGTTAACATCCATTACCACACATAGTTACAGTTTTTGACTTGTGGTAAGAATTTTTTTTATGGTAAGAACTTTTAAGATCTACTTGCAGCATCTTTCAAGTATGCAATATAATACAAGTTACTTATGGTCATTACATTGTATATTACATACCCAGGACTTACTTATTCTATAATTGTAAGTTTGCACCTTTAGGTCACCTTCACCCATTTCACCTACTCCCACGCCCTGCTTCTGGCAACCACCAATATATTCTCTATGAGTTCTTCTTTTAGATTCCACATATAAGTGAGATCATACAGTATTTATCTTTGTCTGATTTATTTCACTTAGCATAATGCCTTCCATCTACATTGTCATAAATGGCAAATTTTCCTTTTATTTATATAGCTAAATCACACACACACACACACACACACACACTATATACAACATTTTCTTTATCCATTCATCCAATGATGGACACTTAGTTTTCCTCCACATCTTGGCTATTGTAAATAGCGCTGCAGTGAACATGGGGTCCAGATGTTTTTTCAAGATAATGATTTTATTTCATTTGGATAAACACCCAGAAGAAGAATTGCTGGATCAATAGTTCTATTTTTAATTTTTTGAGGACTCTCCATACTATTTTCCATAATGATTACACCAGTGTGCTTTCCCAGCATTAGGGCATAAATGTTCTCTTTTTTTCCATGTTCTTGCCAACATTTCTTGTCTTGTCATTTTGATAATAGCCATTCTGACAGGTGTGAGGTGATATCTTGTGGTTTTGATTTGTGCTTCCCTGATGATTCATGATGTTGAGCACCTTTGCATGTTCCAGTAGGTCATCTATATGTTGTCTTTGGAAAAATGTTTACTCTTCCCATTTTTAAAATCAGATTATTTGGTATTTTTTTTCTATTGAGTTGTATGAGTTCTACTCCTAATTTTCTGAGAATTCTTATCATGAATGGATACTGAATTTTGTCAAATGCTCTTTCTGCACCTATTGAAGATACCACATGGTTTTTCTTCTTTCATCTGTTGACATGGTGCATTAATTACACTGACGACTTTTAAATTTTGAACTAGTCTACATTGTCATGAGGTATTTTAAGGATGGAAAAAAGAAGATTTAAAGCCATTCTTATTGGGGCACCTGGGTGGCTCAGTGGGTTAAGCCTCTGCCTTCAGCTCAGGTCATGATCTCAGGGTCCTGGGATCGAGCCCTGCATTGGGCTCTCTGCTCAGTGGGGAGCCTGCTTCCCCCTCTCTCTCTGCCTGCCTCTCTGCTTACTTGTGATCTCTCTCTCTCTCTCTGTCAAATAAATAAATAAAATCTTTAAAAAAAACCATCCTTATTCACAGACAATAGGACTGTGTGTGCAGAAAGTTCAAAATAATCTACAAATACATTATTAGAATTAGTGCATTTAGCAAATTTGCTGGAATTAAAGTATTTCTAGGGCACCTGGTGGCTCAGTTGCTTAAGGATCTGTCATAATCCTGGAGGCCTGGAATCAAGCCCCACACTGGGCTCCCTGTTCAGCAAGGAGTCTGCTTCTGCCGCTCCCCCTGCTCCGTCTCTCTCTCTCTCTCTCTCTCACTCATTTTCTCTCTCTCAAATAAAATCTTTAAAAAAATTAAAAAGTATTTCTATACAACTATATTTCTATACTCAAGCAATAATCAGAGAGTGAAAAATTTTAGATATTCATTATATAACATTTAAAAATCATTTAACTAGAAATGAATTTAACAAAATATGTGTAAGATCCTTACACAGTAAGCTATAAAACACTGTGATACCTAAGCCAATGGAGAGATATAACATGTTTATGGATGAAAAACCAACATCATAAATAAGTCCATTCTTCCAAATTGATCCATTCCAAACATCCTAAAAACTTTTTTAATAGAAGCTGACAAAGTGATTCTAATGTAACTATGTATGGTGAGGGATGGTAACTAGGCTTATTCTGATGATCACTTCACAATGTATACAAATACCAAATCATTATGTGGTACACCCAGAACTAATATAATGTTATATAACAACTGAACCTTTAAAAAAGGACCTATACCAATACCTTTACATTGGTTTTCCTCTTAACTCTGCTCAGCCTTTTACTTTAATCTAAAGAATATTTTTGAATTTTTTTACCTTTAATTCTGTTTCTTCCTGAACAATTATTTCTGTGTTTGGGGACCTCTCAGGTATTGTGTTCACACTGAAGTTAATAGATGGCTTATGGGTGTGTGATGAAAAACCATATAGAGAATTATAGTATTAATTTCCTGCCTGAAAAAATAGACTTGGCTCCAATGTTTGCCTTCCCCATACTTTGCAACACCTTGTTTCACATGTCTCTTGATTAACTATAAAAGGAATGTTTCTGTTAGGCTAGGGCTAAGATGCAGAGCAAATGACACTCTTTATGCCCTCTTTCTTTGCCCTTCCGCTCCAGCATTTCTTTCTGAAGGTAAAATCAGGTTAACCTAGAAGAGGAAAGAAGTTACAGAAGGTTTGTGTGGTCTGAAGTTTGTGTATGGAAGTGAGAAAAGGCAGTTGTATTCACCTTGGTGGTAACAGTGGTGGCGGTGTCATGCGTCAAATAGGCTCAGGGAAAACCAGTTGATGTGGTATCCTGCTACTCTCATTCTCATCAATCATTGCATAGTTACCAATTAGTGAAACAGCATACAAACCCCTGAAACATGTGGCTTCTAGTGATCTTTTCTAGGGTTTTAGTCATTCATTTGTATGTGCTGTCAACATTTAGTGAATGATTCTAAAATTTATATGGAAATGTATAGGGCCAAGAGCAGCCAAGACAATTGAAGAAAAGCAAAGTAGGAGGACCTAATCACATATCAAAACTTATTATAAAGTCACAGTAAATAACACAGTGTGGTTTAGTGTTTGGAAAGACAAATGGACTAGTGATAGAGAACAGAATCCAGAAAAAGACCCAAACCTAGATTTGTGACAAAGGAGGCATAACCTAGAACATTAAATAGTAATGTTGGAGGATCATCATAGTGTATTAAAGATTAACCTTTTCTTGGACGCTATGTCTGATAACATCATGATTATGCTTATATAACATTTCATCATCGTATTAGTAGTATGTTTATTTTCATACGGAACAATATATAGTTATCTTTCAATAATTAATGCATAGGTATGTTAAATGTAATTTTGTTGGATTATAATGATTGCCTTGGTCATGTTATAGTATAGTTATATCACGATTATATAGTACTTGCTGAAATTTTCTGAGTTCAGAGCTTAGTGATTTAATTCCATTTGACTTAAGAAGCAAATCTAATCCATGTTAATGCTGATAGCACAATCCCTTTGCATTTTACTAAAAATTTGTTCAACATTTTCCAAGAAATCTGGACCAAAGACTATTAGTTTCTTTTTAATTTTTGAGATTTCTATTTTAACAGTTTTTATATTTGCCAAATATGTCTAATAAAGAAATCCCTCAACTCCATGAATTTGATCTCAGTGGGAAATTCCTGTTGATCTCTCAGAAATCTCTGGTTTGTAATTCAAACAAATAGGATAATGGAATAAAAAAGATTCATGCAGTGAAAGTTGCTTGAGTAATACCTTGAAAAAGAAAGCAAATTTTTGTACATACAATAAAAACCTATGTAGGAAGCATGGAACAAAGGATTAAAAATAGTAGTATAAAAAAAGGACAGAATACTAACTCTTTAAAAACAAATAACTACAAATGGAATTTATGACTCAAGAGTCTGGTGTATGACAAGATTTTATAGAAGGCAAAACTTAATTATATAGCATAGCACTAAGTGGTGAAAAAATAAGTAATATTTGATTCTTCAGTTTTCCCAACCAATCATCCAGGCCCTGAAAATTAGTATTGAACATGAAACCAAACTTATCTCAGAACTAAAGAGATTCACAAAGATATATGTAACTAATCTAAGTCAAAGAACCCACTGAAATCAAATAGCCACTTACACTCTCAACAAAAGCCGGAATATCTAAGAAGTATATGCTCCACTATGACTGTTTGTACTGTTGAAAGTGGTTACCAAGAAAGGCAGAAAATCTGAAAAGCAAGCAGTCAAGGTTAGTAACTGCTGCCTAAAGAGAGAGAATAAAATTACTGACAATGGTGGAATGGTTTCAGGAGGAAATGAGAAAAATCATATATCAACGAATAGAATTTTTACAAAGAAAAATAGCCACAGTGTCTAGATACTCAATATTGTAGAAATAAATGTATTGCTGACATCTGATTCAAAGGACATTAGTAACTAAATCACCAAATAATGGAAAAACTTAGGATGGAGGCATTATTGTGAGAGGAGTATAACACCATGTATATCCATATGGCTGAGGAAATCATTTAAAATCTGTTTCAACATAAATGTCTGGGCTATCAAGAAGCCTCAGGTTAGGTGTGATGAACATCCACATCATGATTACCTGCAGTTCCTAACACAAATACTCATCTTTTTTTTAAAGGTGTTTGGTTGGTTAGTTGGTAGTTTCTTACTATTAGCAACTACATAAATACTTTTCAGTATCAACCAGCATTTTAGGGGAAATGTATGTATATTCCTCAAAATACTGGTGCTCCCTTCAGGATATGTAAATGCTACTGCTCAGTGATTAGTGGTTATAATGAGGAATCTGACCACTGTAAGCCTGTAAGCCACATCCCTGCCCTGCTTGTAACCTGCCCCTCTGCCCCACATCTGGGAAGGCTGATGAGAAAGCCTGAGTGCTCCCTCCTTTGACTCCAGAAGATTGAAACCAAGCATGTTCCTGCCCACACACAGGAACCCTTTCCCCCAGCTCCATCCCCAACCACAATAGCCATGCCAGTCTCCTTTCCTTATTCTCTCAAGCCATTCTGGATCTTCTCAGATGCCTGCCCTGCACTGCTCTCCCTAAAGACCTATATTATATAGATAATTAAACTTTTCATACCCTCTTGGTGTGTGTGTGTGTGTGTGTGTGTGTGTGTGTGTGGTGTCATCAGTCTCAACATCTGAAACTAATTTTTAGAGGGTGTTCATTCTGTTTCTCAGAGTGGTTACAACAGAAATTAATAACATATTGCTTACCCAGGCTTCTTTCCCCATATACAGAAAAATCTAAGCCAATTGGTTAGTGACCTAAAAACTATAAAGCTGGTATGTATTTGGTCAAGGCTGGAAACAAAAGATTTGTTCAACTTAATAAAAGAGAAACATAGGTTCTATTTTTCATTTACTTATGAAACATTTGGGGCAATTGTTTAAAAAACTGTGTTGACATACCCAATGTCATCAAACTAGGCTCTTGGCTGCACTCAACTTCTGCGGTGCTCATAAGATCCTATTTCACCAGACCTGTGAAGAAGTGACTTCATGTTACCCTTCTTCATTCAGTATGGGAAGTCATCCTACAATAATCCTTCCCCCCCTTTTTTTTTAAAGATTTTTATTTATTTATTTCACAGCGGGAGAGAGATCACAAGGAGGCAGAGAGGCAGGCAGAGAGGGGGGGGAAGCAGGCTCCCTGCTGAGCAGAGAGCCCAATGCGGGCCTCGATCCCAGGACCCTGAGATCATGACCTGAGCCAAAGCAGAGGCTTTAACCCACTGAGCCACCCAGGCGCCCTACAATAATCCTTCTCTTAATGAAACAAATTTTCCATGCTAAGGAGATTTTTAAAAATCACTAGGAGCAATAAATACATTTAAATATTTTTATAATCATTAGGTGGGAAAAGGTTGAAAAACCAGAAGTCACAAAGGAAAATACAAACACATTTAACTGCATAAAAACTTTAAATATCATCCAGCAAAAAACACTAGAATCAAAGTTAAAAGATAAACTGGGGAAAATATCTGCAATATACACAAGACAAAGAGTTAATATATTTACTACATAAAGAACTCTTATAAATCAATACAGAAAAGATGAACACTATAGTAGAAAAAGTTATGAACAGACAATTCACAGAAAAAAGTCCAAATGACTATAAAGTATACAAAATTATCTCCAACCCACTGGAAATCAAAGAGATGCAAATGAATATATTAAAATACTGTTTCCCATGACATGGGTATGATGTGAGACAGATTACAAAAATAATAAAGTCCAAAGCTGATGAGAGTGTAGGGAAAAGGTGATCCTTATGTACTGCTGGTAATAACATAATTGGTGTTGCTTTCCCAAAGGGTAATGTGTATCAAAATGCAAACTCAGTTTCACTTCTAAGTATACATCCTAAGCAAATCATTGTTCATGTACACAAACATGTACATACGTGGATGTTCAGGAGATCACTATTTGCAATATCTGATAATTAGAGTAACATGAATATTTGTCAATAAAGATCTGGTGAAGTAATCCATGCTATAACTATACAATAACTTTTCATGAATATGGAAAATGCCATCAACATAGGAGTAAAGATTACTGTCTGTGTAGTATCACCCCATGTACGTTTTAAAAAATGCATGAAGGAATGTAGAAGATGACATATCAAATCTTTAAATGGCTGACTCTGGGAGTCACACCCTGGAAAAGAGGGCAGGGGAAGCCATGACTAAAAGCCCTGGGGTCATTTAGCACAGGTGCCTCCATAGGAGACTGAAATTTGTAAAGCAAAACAGAGTAATGAAGCCTACAGGTAAAATCAGCTTCTCCTCTGGCCCCAGCTGGTTGCTGCTCCAAGTGTTGAGTCATTAACGGTACAGGGAGATGTCTTCCAATTACAGCGGTCCCTTCAAATAAGGCACCATGAACACAATGAGTTTGGGTTGCTGAATCAGGAGGCTTAGAATGCTTTCTCATTTAGCACCACTGAACTAGCTATTCCTGGCTGTGATGCCCTCAGAAAAAGGGAGAAGAAAGGGTTAGTTGTAACACTGGAGTGGGGTGGAGGTGTGTGTGTGGGGGGGTGTTACAAAGTGCTGAGGAATTCTGCAAACCCCCAAGACTGACATAATGAATTGTACTCTGGCCTAGGCAGAGAGGATGGTAAAAACAACTCACTTTATCGGAGGGAGTGGAATGGCATTAAGTAAAGGATAATGGCTTGCCTTTTAGGAGCTGTCAAAGAGTGTTGGTCAGAGTCCCTTCAGAGGCACACTCTGCAAGGTGTCAATTAAAAGAGAGGGAGAGCCAAGGTTTGGCAAGCAGGAAACACCATAGTATAATGGAGGAACCTAGTGTGACCCTTAGTAGGTGCAATAAAGAATTGTCCTATCCGTAAGCTGAGCTGCAGCTTTCTGGAATTTTGTGCTCCGCCATGTGCATGGTACAGAGTGGGAGATAACTATGGTCCGGGAGTGATCATGCTCATCCAGTGTTATGGCATAGGTGAACATTTCCAAGACTATAGAAAGCTAACCCAATCAATGGTAGAGTCACTGGGGAAGAGAATTAAACATATCAGAGTTGTCTGGGTCAAGGTAAACAACAAGAAAAACTACAAAAACTCTTCTCATTCCTCTCTTCCACAGCCATGTCTACTCCGAGGAGTGACTGACTGGTTTAGAACCCCAGACCTGGAGGTGTAGGGAGCAGAGATTTTAGCAGCTGGTACTCCATCCCTTGCTCCCTGGACCCCATCAATAGAGACAAAACCTATCTACAGCTAAATATAGGCTTGAAGAGAGAGTACTTGGAGTTCCTGAGAAAGAAAACATCTGGTGGAATACAGCTCTTGTTGGAGGAACCAAAGAAGTCTTGCTTTGAATGTAGGCAAGGGAGAAGTTGGGAGTCCCACCAATTTTGATACACACTCGCAACTCAAAATCAAGCCAGACAAGATGAAGTTAGATAAAACAAAGAGACTTGTACTAAGAGTTCAGAGAAAGAAATATCTGATTTCTTAGTAATGTTTTACTCTTGAATACTTATAATATTGAAATGGATTTTCTCAAAACTAAAAAGTAATTATGGGACAAGAAACAACCAGGAGGGCAAAATGGTTTCACTGTGATATCTGAAATAGTTTCATATGACAGATTTAAACATGTTAACTTTTTCATTTCATTATACTGGCAACATAATTAGTTTCAGGGTATAAGTACCAAGGTGTTGATCCAAATGTAATCTCAGTATTTTAGATTGGAAATATAAATGTCAATGAGTTACAGAAAGACATTTTTAAAAGTCAAAATATATATGTATATATATATATACATATAAATCTTTGCTTTGTACTTTTTTGGCATGTCACAGCTCAATTAGTAGGATAACGATGGCCATGTGAGGTCTTATCCACACTAATAAATTTAAAATCCATGAGATTTATAGACATACAGATTAATGAAACAAAAGTGAGAGCTCAGAAATTTTATATATGCACTTATGAGGTGAATTGATATTCAACCAAAAAAAAAGTAATTCAACAAATGGCCCTCGAATAATTGGATATCCACTTTTGAAAGGGAAAAAGAAAGGAGGGAGAGATGGAAGGACAGAGAGAGGTAGAAAAAATGATGGAAGGAAGAAAAAGGTAAATAACTACATCCATACTTCCTCACATCCTCACAAAAATGGATTAAAAACAGATCATAGACCTAAAAGTAAAATCTAAAACTTTAAAAGGACACAACTGAATTTTTTGGTTAATGGAAATAATCTATATTTTAATTGTGGTGGTGGTTACATGACTCTATGCCTTTGTCAAAGCTCACAGAATTAACCACTAAAAAGAGTGAATTTTAATGTTCATAAATTACAATTTAATTTAAATTCTTTTTAAATTATGAGTGTTAGGGAAGAATCACTTTATATAAAACTATCAACTCAATTACTAACATCAAATATGACTTGGGCAAAAACCTAAATTTTCTGTGCTCAGTTCTTTAATAAGTATATTGAAGTCAACATAAGTGGTTCCTAGAAAATAAAATGAGAAAATATATTCATAAACATATCTTGGGTTCATTAGTAGGGGAAGAAAACCCAATGAATTGTATAGACTTCAGAAACCATGAATTATATACAATTCAAAAACATTATTAATTTCAAAATGATATTTCTTAGCCCTTGAAAACAACTTTTTAAAGACCTGACATGTTTTTTAACCTTTGGAAACATGAATGTTTCCTCAAAATAAAACACTAAGATGTAAAACAACCAACCAAGGTCTTTCCCTCTTTTTCATTAACAATAAAGCTTTTAGTGCAAAAGCAATACAAAATAGCCACGCCACACATAAGCTTTGTGCTTGCAGCAAGCATGCCACATATAGCAGTTTCCCAGCAATGGAGATAAATTTTTAAGACATGTTGAGCCTATGTCTTCCCTAAATATAAATTCCTGCTTAAGGGGAAAGTCACTTCACAGGACCTTGTGCAAAGGCATTTTCTTTGTCCTCTACTTCATAGGCACCCTTGTGAGCAATGTCAAGACAGCTAAGCACCACATATACATACAAGTTCACCCACTGTTATCTCATTTGGAGGCATTGCTACTGTTAGGGCATCTTGCTGCAGCATCCTGCTGCAGATGGGTTCCATGCCCCACCCTTAGCTGCAGCCTAGAATGGGCTTCAGGACACTGTACATCAGCTTCCTCAAAGGCCATCACCATTACAAGTTATGTAAATAGATTTAAACTCTATTTAGACAAAAATTTGAAAAAGGAGTGGACTTTTTCTCCTTTGGGAGGCTTAAAAGATACACTGAGAATCAAAGAATCTCCTCATCAGAAGCTACGTAGGGCCACCTCTCATCCAAGATAGTTTTTCTTTTACTGCAAGTACCTGAGGATTTGTTGCTTAGCCTCTGTTTCCACAAATTCACTCATGGGAGTAGGAAAGACTTACTGGCATTCCCAAATCAACTCACAATAAGAAATGGATTTTCAAATCGTAAACCTATATGTCCAACACTGCTGAATAATTTTCCCAAAAGTTCCTTATATTTGGATCTGCCTACATATATAAAATTTCCATGAATAGATCTTTTGATGCCATTGAGAACAAATCTAATCATTCATATTATAACTCTCTAAACATTTGAAGACAGCTTTAATTTTTCATTTAAAAACTTTTATGTAAGCTGGCAATTTGCAGAACAAAAAATAAGTTGTTAAATATACAAAATTCTACAGTCCAATATAGTATATTTTGTGGCTAAGTGTTTAGCTCATTTCACTTCAAACATGCAAAAAATTTGGAAGTCATCACTCTCCTCATTACAAGCAAAAAACTGAACAAATTGAAAAGCAATGGTTTTTCTTGTACCCACTAGAAAACTGAAGATGCAAGGCTATTTGCCACCTTGAAATCTGGCAAGATGGAAAACCTAGAGTGTCACAGCTATCTGCTTACCTGGAGCAGAAATGCTAAAGCCATAAACTGGTAGGGCCCCTTAAATGGTAAATTTGATTAACTTCTGGAGGCTAAGGGTGGACTAACGTAACAGTGATAATCTCTTGGGGCATTAGGCTTAGTGGGGTCTACACTTCTTGTGGCGGGGGGTGGCAGGATGTCCCCACCAACTTCTTACGGTAAGAAGCCAAGAGAGATTCCCTCAAGACTGTGGCAGGGGAAGGGGAAAAGTGACATTGTTAAATACACACAGAGAATTCCCCTACAAATGCCCACTCTCCAGGGGGAAGGACTTTACCAGAGATTTATCCAACCTTAAGGAAGAAAATTTCTCCAACTTCAGCCCTCTCTAGTTTCCTGCCTCATCAAAAATTGTGGGGAGCTAAGAGACACTTCTGAAATTCACACTCAAGGACACAGGCCAACTAAAAGACTGAGATTTAATAATAAGATTATAGAACACTTCCCTTCCCCTACATTTTACCCCCACACCATCAGGGCTCCATTACAATAACAGTGGATTACAGCTGAAAGAGACTCAAGATACAGATTCTATTTAAGAAAGAGTCCTTAGGTAAGACTTCTAACAACAGGAGAGCCAAAAGCAAGGACACTAGAGAAATGTGAAGCCTCCAGCACCTACGGTTACATAGAACATTAAACACAGCCCAAATCCTAGCCAGATTAACACTACCATCTTACACTAAAGCTGCTATAACAATTACTATTACCTGACACATAATGCTCGGCTGTGAACAAAAAAAATTAAAAACCATGTTAAAAGGCAAGAAAAAGCACAGTCTGAAGAGACAAAGAAAGCATCAGAACTACACTCAGGCATGGCACAGTTTTTTTTTTATCAGACAGGGATTTAAAAATAATTGTGATTAATATGTTATGAGATCTAATGGGGAAAAATAGACAACAAACAAAAATACAGGGGTAAGATAAGCATAAAGATGGAAACGTTAAGAATCAAAAGGAAAAACTGGAAATCAAAACGACTCAGTGAGGGCACCTGGGTGGCTCAGTCAGTTAGGTGTCTGCCTTCAACTCAGGTCATGATGCCAGGGTGCTCGGACTGAGCCCTGCATTGGGCTCCCTGCTTAGCAGGGAGTCTGCTTCTCCTTCTCCTTTTGCCCCTCTCCTCCTACTTGTGCTCACTGTCTCGCACTCACTCTATCTCAAATAAATTAAATCTTAAAAAAAAAAAACAACCACCCAATGGGCTTCAAGAGATGTAAACAGAAATGTCCCAAACTGAACAGCAAAAAAAAAAAAAAAAAAAAAGAGGGGCTGGAGCGGCAAGATGGCAGAGGAGTAGGAGACCAATTATCATCAGGTCCCAGGAATTCACCCAGACAGCTATCAAACTATTCTGAACACCTACAAATTCTACCTGAGATCGAAGAAGAGAAGAGCAGCAATTCTAGGAACAGAAAATTGACCACTTTTTGGAAGGTAGGACGTGCAAAGAAGTGAATCTGAGGCGACGGGAAGATAGACCCAAGGGGGAGGGGCCGGCCCCAGGCAAGGGAGTGAGCAGTGGAGCACAGACTCAGAACTGTTAGAAGTCGGCTCCAATGAGGGACATTGCCCCAGAGACCAAGCAGGGGGTGAAGCCCCTGCAGGGACAGTGTGGTCTCAGGACCCACAGGGACACAAAAAGACCAGGGGTGTCTGAGCGTGACCGATCTCCCAGTTATCAGAGAGAAGCCAACGNCTGCAGGGACAGTGTGGTCTCAGGACCCACAGGGACACAAAAAGACCAGGGGCGTCTGAGCGTGACCGATCTCCCAGTTATCAGAGAGAAGCCAACGGGAGAGACAGAGCTGAGCCTGAGAAGGTGTCTCTCATCTCGATGATACCTTGGACTGTGATCTGAAGCACAGACAGGCCAATGCTCTGTGGGCAGGGACCCCACGGGCAGTAGACCTGGAGACATCCCCTCCTTCCTCCTCCAGGAGGAGCGGTGCAGGAGCGGCTGCAGGAATCTGCCGGGTTTGGAGAATCTAAACGGAGTGGTGCCAGAGATAGAGACACTCGGTCACGGTCCGGGTGAGCTCGGAGAGTGGCTGGAGACCAGGAGATGCATTATTCTCTGCTTTTCTCTGTGGCGCACTGAGGACTGAGGCCCCAGGCTCTCGGCTCCTCCGGGTCGGAGACTGGGAAGCTGCCATTTTCAGTCCCGTCCTCCAACGAGGTATGGAAAGCATTCAGGGAACAAAATCTCCCAAAAGCAAACCCGAGCTGATTACTTAGCCTGGCCCCTGGCGAGGGCGGTGTGATTCCACCTGGGGCAGAGACAATTGAGAATCACAGCAACAGGCCCCTCCCCCAGAATTCCAGGAAAAAAAAACATCCAGTCAAAGTCAAGTCCAAGATTGCTGAGAATTGTGGAACGGAGATAAGGGAAAGCAACGCAGAGAATTCATGGCTTTCTCCCCATGATTCTTCAGTTGTTCAAAGTTAAATTCAAAGAATTTTTTT
>LNAC01000952.1:221603-242114 GCA_002007465.1 Ailurus styani | reverse complement strand
GGAGAAAAAGGGGAACCCTCCTACACTGTTGGTGGGAATGTAAGCTGGTGCAGCCACTCTGGAAAACTGTGGAGATTCCTCAAAAAGTTGAAAATGGANATGGAGCTACCCTACGACCCAGCAATCGCACTACTGGGTATTTATCCTAAAGACACAAAGGTAGTGATCCTCAGGGGCACGTGCACCCGAATGTTTATAGCAGCAATGTCCACAATAGCCAAACTATGGAAAGAACCTAGATGTCCATCAACAGATGAATGCATAAAGAAGAGGTGGTATATATATACAATGGAATACTATGCAGCTATCAAAAGAAACGAAATCTTGCCATTTGCAACGAAGTGGATGGAACTAGAGGGTATTATGCTGAGTGAAATAAGTCAATCAGAGAAAGGCAATTATTATATGATCTCTCTCATAAGAGGAACTTGAGGTTCAGGGTGGGGGGTCGTGGGGGTTAGGGAGGGAAAAATAATGAAACAAGATGGGATGGGGAAGGAGACCAAGCATAAGAGACTCCTAATCTCACAAAACAAACTGAGGGTTACTGGGGGGTGGGAGGGTAGGAATAGGGTGGATGGATTATGGACATTGGGGAGGGTTTGTGTTTGGTGAATGCTGTGAAAGATGTAAGCCTGATGATTCACAGACCTGTACCCCTTGGGCAAATAATAAAAATAAAATTAAAAAAAAATAAAAAAATAAAAAAATAAAAAAATAAAAAGATCATAGCCTTATATCTAATAAAGACCTTTCCTTAAATTTACTGGGGAAATTAGATAGCCTTTTATCTGAATAGCTCATTTTTGTAATTTACGACCTTCTCCAGAACCCACATGGCTTCACTGATGAATTCTACTAAATACTGAAGGAAGCAATAATAGACAATTCTACACAAATTGTTCCAGAAAATAGAAGACTCATTCTAAGAGGCCACCATTACCCTAATATTAAAATCAATATTAGAAAATAAAACCACACAATACTCCTCATGAACGTCAATGCAAAAATTCTAAACAAAACTAACTGAATTTTCCAACATATAGTAAAGATAATGCATCATGATCAAGTGAGGTTTATCCTAGGGATGCAAGGTTGGTTTAATGTTCAATTCAAAAATCAATCAAGGTATAGTAGTTGCCCCCTTATCCATGGGGGATATGTTCTAAGACCTCCAGTGGATGCCCGAAATCACAGATAACACCAAATCCTATATAAACTATGTTTTTTCCTATATGTACATATGTATGATAAAGGACACAGAGATCAATAACAAATAATAAAATAAAACAATTATAACAATATACTAAAAAAAAGAATGAAAAACACAAGAATATCTAAGAACTGTGGGACAACTTCAAAATATATAACATACATAATTGGAATACAAGAAGCAGAAGAAATAGAAAACAGACCAGAAAAGATATTTGAAATAATAATGGTCAAGAATGCTTCAAAATTAATGGCAGACAGCAAACTAAAAATCCAGGAAGCTGAAGGAACACCAAGTAAGAAGAATACTAAAAACCTACACCTAAGCATATAAAATTCAAACTATAGAAAACCAAAGACAAAATTTAATCTTGTAAAAAGCCGGAGGAGGATAAGGGCTAACATTATATTCTAGAGGAATAAGGATAAAAATTACAGCAGACTACTAATCAGAAACCATGTAAGCAAGTAGAAAGTGGGGTCAAGTATTTAAATGGTCAGCACTGTGGTAAGTGCTACCAAGAAGAGATGACATTATCTGGAGCCAGGGTTAAATAATTGGAGAGAGAAGATTAACATATTAAAAACAGATAATCCTAACAATTGCAGTCATGTTTAAAAGGTGAAAATTCCTCACTTTATTTCTCCTACTTCTGCTCCATAGGGGTAATTCTTCATAACTTCTGTGACTCCTTCCAAATAATTTTCCAGGCATGTAAACAGATTGATGAAGTTTTAAGTATATGTTTAAATACATTCTTCTCTTTTCCTTCCTTTTTACTTTCACACAATGGGATTATATTGTATGGTTTTGCAACCTGAAAAATCGTTCATATCTATTTATGGTTGTGAATGCGCTGAATTTGCCCTCCCCCACTCTTTTCATTAACTACCTGGCATTTTTTTTTTTTAAGATTTTATTTATTTATTTGACACAGAGAGAGAGATCACAAGTAGGCAGAGAGGCAGGCAGAGAGACAGGGAGAGGAGGAAGCAGGCTCCCTGCTGAGCAGAGAGCCCGATGCGGGCCTCGATCCCAGGACGCTGAGATCATGACCTGAGCCGAAAGCAGAGGCTTTAACCCACTGAGCCACCCAGGCGCCCAACTACCTGGCATTTTGCTTTTGATGGGAATTCATATTATTTGTAATACTACAAATTATGCTACCATCAAGACAGTGTGTGTGTGTGTATCCTTTTCCAACATTTTCAGACCAAAAAAGCTGTATCACTTTACACTGTCATCAACAATGTACCTTTGTGGTCCTATATTCTCCAATTCTAGATAGAATGTAAATCTTTCTGGGAGAGAGGAATGGCTTCTAATGCCTGTTTTAATTTGCAAATTCCTAAAGCTTCTGGGGAATGAACACTTTTTCAGGTGGTTATTACTTATTTGCGTTATTTCTTTTGTAAATTGTCCATTCTCCTTTGGCTTATTTGTTGGAAGGCACTTTTGTAGTAGCAATATTAATCTTTTGCATATGTTACATGAAAAGGTATTCAACATCACTAGGGAAATACAAATCAAAACCACATTGAGATACCACCTCATACCTGTTAGAATGACTATTATCAAAAGACAAGAAATAACAAATGTTGGCAAGGATGTGGAGAACAGCAAACCCTTGTGCACTGTTGGTGGAAAGGTAAACTGGTGCAGTCACTATGGAAAGCAGTATGGGGTTCTTCAGGAAAGTAAAAATAGAATTATTATATGAGCCAGCAATTCCACTTTGAGTATTTATCCAAAGGAAACAAAATCACTATCTTGAAAAGATACCTAAACTTCCATGTCCACTGCTGCATTACTTACAATAGTCAACACACGCAAACAACCTAAGTGTCTATTAACAGATGAAATGATAAAGGAAATTTGATATATATATACATATATATAAATATATACACACATATATACATATGTAAATATATACATATATTTATAAATATATATTCAAGAGAATTTTATTCAGCCTTAACATAGAAGAAAGTCCTGCCATTTGCAGCAACATGGCTGAACTCTGAAGGCACCATGGTAAGTGAAATAAATTAGAAAGACAAATACTGTTTGACCTCACTTATACATGAAATCTAAAACAAACAAACAAAACCCAAACTCACAGATACAGAGACAGATTGATGGTTCCCAAGGGTTGGGGTCAAAGGGGAATGAACACAGGTGGCCAAAAGGTACAAACTTGCAATTATAAGATACATAAGTCTTGGGGATGTAATTTATAGCATAGTGACTATAGTTAACAATATATTTGAAAGACGTTAAGACATTAGATCTTAAAAGTTCTCATCAAAAGAAAAAATGTATAACTGCTGTGATGAAATTTAAATTTATTGTGGTAACCATTTCACAATATATACATATATTAAATCATTATATGTTACACCTAAAACTAATACAATGTTATGTGTCAAACATATATATTTTAAAAAAAGAATCCAGCTCTCTCCACATAATGTCTCCAACAATGACAAAATAACAACAACAGATGATAAATCTAATTGATAAATCTAATTGTGTACTAGAAACTGTAAGTTGGAGTAGGGCATCAGTAAAAAGAGAGATCAAGAGGGCTGGAGTAGCCATGAAGACTCTATGGAAGAGAGAATTTAAGCTGGGCCTTGGTGTGTGAATGGTATGTGTATTGTTGGGAGGAAAGGAACAAAGACAGGGAAGTAGGACTATGCCCGGAATATCCTTGTGATATTAAGAGTCACTAGATCACAAGATGTATCCTCAAAGTAGGATCATTAGGAAGTAGTCATGCACAGAGAGATGTTGCTAATGCTATAAGAACAATGGATTTTCTAAATGTAAAGCAGGGGAATCCAGCCCTTCTTTAAAAGATTTGCTCTCGGGGCTCCTGGGTGGCTCAGTCATTAGGCATCTGTCTTCGGCTCAGGCCATGATCCCTCGGTCCTGGGACCGAGCCCTGCATAGGGCTCCCTGCTCAGCTGAGAATCTGCTTCTCCCTTTCCCTCTGCCTGTTGCTTCCCCTACTTGTGCTCTCTCTGTCAAATAAATAAATAAAATCTTTTTTTAAAAAAAGACTTGCTTTTACTTCCCTTAACTCATGAGATCAAGAGATATAAGCTGGTGGTAAAGTGTCTGGTAAACTGGAAGAGAAGTGGCACAGCCAACTATACTCTTCCTCTCCCAGCTGGATATTCAGAAAAAGTGAAGATAAGGGAATGAGGTGGCAGCAACCAGCTTGAGATCCACCAATCAAAAGTTTGAAATCTGCTGATTAGAATATCAAGGACTGAGTTTTGAACACAATTTTTTAACTGTGAGGGGCATGAAGCAGAATGAGCATGAAGTCAAAGGGGGAGCAGTAACAGAAACTAAGAAAGTTTTCCAGAAAGTGAAGATGATCACTACCATCAGTTATAGCACAGAAGTTAAAGAAAATACTAGATAAAGTACTAGATAAAATCTACTGGAAATACTAGATAAAGTACTAGATAAAATCTGGATTTGACAAATTTCTGGTGGCTACGTTTTGTTTTGCCTATGTCCCTCCCTCTAGTTGGGAGCTGTTCTCTGTCCTCCTCCTCTCAAACACGCACATATCTTGAACGCAGTAGTCCTACTGGTAGCTGCCTATCATAGAATTGTGGCCAAAGTGGACAAGCTAAGCCAATGTTAGGATTAAAGAAGAAATGATTCTGAGAAAGGAACCACAGAAGAGGAGGCCCAGAACTGTTACTGATGGTTTCTTGCCACATTTAGGAAACTGATCTGTATAGGAGGAACACCACCAACATGCAGAAAGATATCAGAAAATGAGTGTGCTGGTGACATTTAAGTTTCTGGTTCCATTTGTCTCTGACATCCAGCAGCATGCCTATCCTTCTCTGGTCTATGAAACCAACTCCAGTATCATTCAAGACCCCCTCTTCACATAAGCTATTTCAAGGTAGGTTCCTGTAATCTTCAGCCAAAAATAGTTATGAATAATATAAGTTTCAATGGAAATTAATGGCATGAATTCCTACATGGGACTGTATTTTTTTAAGATTTTATTTATTTAGTTGACAGGGAGAGAGAGATCACAAGTAGGCAGAGAGACAGGCAGAGAGAGGGGGAACTAGACTCCCCGCTGAGCAGAGAGCCTGATGTGGGACTCGATCCCAGGACCCTGAGATCATGACCTGAGCAGAAGGCAGAGGCTTTAACCCACTGAGCCACCCAGGCGCCCCGGAACTGTATATTTTTTAACTTACTAAATTGACAGGTCTAAAACTGCTAATGGGGTAATGGAAATGGCTTCATATGTGGTGACTCTTAGATTTCTAGATCTATTTATTTGACCCTTTGGATATCTCTTAAAACTGTCCTCCATTTCCATGGCTGTGCTTTACTTTAAGCCCTCAATATTTTTATAGTAGCCTCTTAGTTAGATGCCCTACCTCTGACATAAGTATTCCTGAATTCATTCTCTATACTAATGCCAGTATAACTCTCCAAAACATAAATCCAGTCATGTTGTTCTCTATGGATAAAGTCTATTTAGCATGGTATATAAGGCTCTTCATGGTCTGGCTCCTGCTGAACTTTCCAGTTGATTGTCCACTAATTCCCAATTTGTATCTTATACTCCAGTCACATGCAGCTACTTCCCATTCCCTCAACACTCCATGCTGCCTTGGGCTTGGCACATGGTAGACATTCACTAAGTGTTCAATGACTTAAAATGCCTTTTTGAATATGCTCTTCTGTCTGGAATACCATTTCCACCTTCTAACTCCCTGATCTACAAAATTCATCCCATTCATTATTACTTCAACCAGGTCACCTTCCTTGATCTTTCACAACCCATCCTCTCCTCAGACTGAGTTAGGGGTTCCTCCTTTGTTCTTTCATAACCCCTTATGCGTAATGGCCACAGCACTTTTAAAAATAAATTATAAATGCTGGCTCACTTATCCCTCTCTCTTTCCCCTTTCCCTGTCCGTACCAGAGGTCTTAATTAAGGACAGAGCCTGTTCTGTCTTCTTCTTTGCATCTATAGCTTGGCATGTGGTAGACAATTCACAAATGCTTGTTGCATAAAGGACTGAGTGGATGCAGCACATATTAATCTCTATGTGGCAAAGGGCTAAAAGCCATTCCATCCCTCTGACAAGGATTCTGTAGTTGTTAGTCACCCAAACAATACTGGAATAAATGTACATGCAAAACATTGTTCTAGTTACATAGGTGTCCTTCAGTAGCATACCATATGTTGTACTGTAGAGTCCCCATCTAGGGTTCTTTTTTTAATTTTATTTTTATTATTTGCCCAAGGGGTACAGGTCTGTGAATCATCAGGCTTACATCTTTCACAGCATTCACCAAAGCACAAACCCTCCCCAATGTCCATAACCCATCCACCCTATCCCTACCCTCCCACCCCCCAGTAACCCTCAGTTTGTTTTATGAGATTAGAAGTCTCTTATGGTTTGTCTCCTTCCCCATCCCATCTTGTTTCATTATTTTTCCCTCCCTACCCCCCACAACCCCCCACCCTGCCCCTCAAGTTCCTCATATCAGAGAGATCATATGATAATTGTCTTTCTCTGATTGACTTATTTCGCTCAGCATAATACCCTCCAGTTCCATCCATGTCGTTGCGAATGGCAAGATTTCGTTTCTTTTGATAGCTGCATAATATTCCATTGTATATATATACCACATCTTCTTTATCCATTCATCTGTTGATGGACATCTAGGTTCTTTCCATAGTTTGGCTATTGTGGACATTGCTGCTATAAACATTCGGGTGCACGTGCCCCTGAGGATCACTACCTTTGTGTCTTTAGGATAAATACCCAGTAGTGCGATTGCTGGGTCGTAGGGTAGCTCCATTTTCAACTTTTTGAGGAATCTCCATACTGTTTTCCAGAGTGGCTGCACCAGTTTGCATTCCCACCAACAGTGTAGGAGGGTTCCCCTTTCTCCGCAACCTCGCCAACATCTGTCATTTCCTGACTTGTTGATTTTAGCCATTCTGACTGGTGTAAGGTGGTATCTCGCTGTGGTTTTAATTTGTATTTCTCTGATGCCGAGTGATGTTGAGCACTTTCTCATGTGTCTGTTGGCCATTTGGATGTCTTCTTTGGAGAAATGTCTGTTCATGTCTTCTGCCCATTTCTTGACTGGGTTATTTGTTTTATGGGTGTTGAGTTTGAGAAGCTCTTTATAGATTTTGGATACTAGCCCTTTATCTGATATGTCATTTGCAAATATCTTCTCCCATTCTGTCAGTTGTCTTTTGGTTTTGTTGACTGTTTCCTTTGCTGTGCAAAAGCTTTTAATCTTGATGAAGTCCCAATAGTTCATTTTTGCCCTTGCTTCCCTTGCCTTTGGTGAGGTTCCTAGGAAGAAGTTGCTGCGGTTGAGGTCGAAGAGGTTGCTGCCTGTGTTCTCCTCGAGGATTTTGATGGATTCCTTTCTCACATTGAGGTCTTTTATCCATTTTGAGTCTATTTTTGTGTGTGGTGTCAGGAAATGATCCAGTTTCATTTTTCTGCATGTGGCTGACCAGTTTTCCCAACACCATTTGTTGAAGAGACTGTCTTTTTCCCACTGGACATTCTTTCCTGCTTTGTCGAAGATTAGTTGACCATAGAGTTGAGGGTCCATTTTTGGGTTCTCTATTCTGTTCCACTGGTCTATGTGTCTGTTTTTGTGCCAGTACCATACTGTCTTGATGATGACGGCTTTGTAATAGAGCTTGAAATCTGGAATTGTGATGCCGCCAACTTTGCTTTTTTTTTTCAACATTCCTTTGGCTATTCGGGGTCTTTTCTGGTTCCATATAAATTTTAGGATTATTTGTTCCATTTCTTTGAAATAAATTGCTGGTATTTTGATGGGGATTGCATTAACCATCTAGGGTTTTTTAAGACGTAACCTTCGAGGTATTTCTACACTGGCATAGAGCTTTCCAAAGGCAAATTATCTGCATAAGAAACTTTTCTGCTTGGTTGATTCCAGGATTATTCAGATAATTTTCTTCCAAAAGGAAAGAGGAAGTACATCTTTTGTGTCTGGAGATCCATGTTTTCCCAAAAGGGAGGATAATATTATTCAACACCTTGCCCGTAGAATGTCATGAGACAGGAAGAGATTAAGCGAAGGGAAGGTGTCAGAGGATGGTGAGAAAAACTCAGTCCTCAAAGGAATCAATCTTCTCTCCACAAGTCCAGATCCGTTACTATACTAACTTTACTTCTCAGTTATCTCCTTTGACATATTGTGGGTTTCCAACCATTGCAATAAAACGTAGTATTTTAGAAAATATGTCCTTTTGTTATTCTCAGAAAGAAAGCAGTGACAGCAAAACAAAACAATAAAAGAAAGCAAACATTTTATGGAACTGACATGTGAGTTCATCTATTAAACATATTTAATCTAACCTTCACATTTTTACAGATGAGAAAATTGAGTTCAGAGTGGGTAAGTAAAATCTGCAGCCAAATTTTACAGTTTGGTAGAGTAGCATTCAACTGAAGCCTAATTCTAAAGCATAATCACTTTGTATTATGCCATATTCCTCTCAAAGAAAAGTAACAAGAGAAATGTAAATATATTAGAGTTGTAAGCTAAAATTTGTAGCTTGAATACTTATTTAAGAGTGGTTTTCTGGGGGTGCCTGGGTGGCTCAGTAAGTTAAGCATCTGACTCTTGGTATTGGCTCAGGTCATGAGATGGACTCCACATAGGGCTCTGTGCTGGGCGTGCTTAAGATTCTCTCTCTCCCCCTCTCCCTCTGCCCCTCTTCCTGTGGTCTCTATCTCTCTAATAAATAAATTAATTAATTAAATTTTAAAAAAGAGTGGATGTATTTCAGGGGACTTCCCCACACACACACACACTTTATATATTTCTTGGCTAATTTTCCTTGTTTTCTTTTTGTTTTTTAAATGATTGAATGTACTTCAGTAAAAAGAACATTAAGGAGATACTAAATTATGTGTGTAAAACTGAACTAGACTGGTAAAAAAAAACCTTAATGATTATCTAGTGTTGGTGAGAGATGCAGGGAGAAAAGAGTACACCAGACACTGCTGATGTGTAAACTGAGACGACCTTTTTTAGATGGTAATTTCTGCCAAATTGTATAATGAACTTACCTCTGACCCAATTTTACTTCTAGAAATCCTGCACAAATATTTGTACCAGTGCACAAAGATTGCATGTATGTTCACTGCATCACTGTTTGTAAACAAAGGAGGTGGTGGGGGGAGAGAGAAGGGGAAGGTTGGGGATGGAGAGAGGAGAGGAAAGGAAAGAGCCTAAACTCATTAACAGGGAACTGATAAAATAACATAGAGTAAAACCATATCATAGACAATAACGTGATTATTAGAAAGAATAATGAACATCTATGCAATGCCATAAAAGTATATATTTGTAGTGACTAGGAATATATGTATAGATACTGATGTGGAAATTAATATAAAATATAAGTGAAGAAAGGAAGTCAGACTATGTATGTGATACCATTATATCTTTTTAAAGTATAAATATAAGGTCTAGAAACATAAAGAAATATGTATATATGAGCAGTAGTACAAAATTAAGATTCAGTTACTAAAAAAACTTAATAATTTTAATATTGGTTGCATTTTGAAATAATGTTTGCATATATTGGGTTCAATAAGATAGATTTTTGTTTAATCTCACCTGTTTATTTATTGTTTAGTGTGGCTATTAGAAAATTTAGAATCAGGGATGCCTAGGTGGCCCAGTCGGTTGGGCATCTGACTCTTGGTTTCGGCTCAGGTCCTGATCTCAGGGTCATGAGATCAGCCCTGTGACAGGGTCCACATTCAGCATGGAGAGCTGAGCTCTCTCACAGCTCTCTCTCTCAAATAAATAAATAAATCTTGAAAAAAAAAAGAAAATGTAAAATCATATATGTGGCTCACATTGTATCACTCTTAGAATTGCTCTATATACTTAGATATTGTTTTTAGCTTGTTTTGCAGCAAGTTTCTATTTATTACTTTAATAATTTTAATAATACTAAACTGATATCAATAATTAATGCCTATAATCTACAAATCAAATATTTATAATTCACTATAACCTGAGAAATTACATTGTTACTTTTTCTAAGGAAATTATTTTAGTAAGTATAGGAAACACCTTTTATCACTGCTCTATTAACTCTACTTATAGTCACTTAAAGCTTCTGAACTTTCTGCTGTCCTTATAAAGAAAATTTATAGAAAGCAAACATCAAGTTGAATAGTAAGTTTATAAACTTTCTCTAGATAGCCATCAAAATAGTCTATGTAAGAATAGTCTCATTAACAATAGGTACTCAAACATTGCATAAATTCTGATCCATCAACTTTGCAAAGATGCAGGAAAGCAGTATAAAGAATTTTCTTTGAGATCTCTTTCCCCACTCCTTTTCAAAATATTTTTTCATTTGAATTCACTGCAATGTCAATCATACTTGAAGTTCTCTTCTATTATAACTATTAAATGAAATAAACACCTAAAGTTCATGAATATGCCTCACATATTAGCAAAAGATTAATAAATGTTCATGATTTAGGAGATTAGCCTTATCTTCACCTTACAAACGGGCTATATTCTAAAAAGTTCATTAGTAAATCAATTGTTTAGAATCTGGCATGTATTCTCATACATACTTATATACCTACATATGTTCACACATATACATATTCACAAGGATATAAACATAAACATATGTATATATAATTTAAAATAATAAAGTAATGCATATATACATATAAAAGTACTGTTTCAGGATCAAGATATGTACGCCAAAAGTAAGTTTTTGCTCTCTGGTATAAGAGGGGCTCTCTTCCCAATTTTCTTTTTTTTTTTTTAAAGATTTTATTTATTTATTTGACACACAGAGAGAGATTACAAGTAGGCAGAGAGGCAGGCAGAGAGAGAGGAGAGAGGAGGAAGCAGGCTCCCCGCTGAGCAGAGAGCCCGATACGGGCCTTGATCCCAGGACCCTGAGATCATGACCTGAGCCGAAGGCAGAGGCTTTAACCCACTGAGCCACCCAGGCGCCCTCTTCCCAATTTTCTAAAGCACTCAGGACACTCTTAAGCATTTAGTAATCACTTGACAAATTATTGGTTAATATAATTATCTATGTTCATTCCAGATTTTTTTTGTTCTGGGGGTTTTTGTATAAAAAGGAGAAAACATAAAACAATATGGTAATAATATATCTTCTTATATTTAGAGGGTTTTATAGAAAAAGGCTAGATTTAACATTTAGCATGAAAGGACTGAATTAGGTACGATTCGTATAAATCACAGTAACTTAGCCTCAGTGTAAGAACCTTCTAATATCAAACCATTGAACACTATTGTGGTTTTTAGGAAGTCTTCTTTGAAAAGTATGGAATTCATTCCTGTAATATCAAAAGGCTATATACATGGACCGTATTATTTTGCTCCAATCTCTCATTCAGAGTTACCTTAATTAAACTGACTTGGGGTTGAGGTCTCCCATTTTTGAGGAATGGCCACTATAGCGAGCCAACCTTAAGGAATAACTCCATCTGTTATAGAACTATTAAGTATTTTATATTGTGTTCCCTATGTGAAGCCCCCCATGAGAAATTTCCAAGTGAAGTGTTAAGTAATGCCTCTTTTCCTGAGTTATCAGGGTTTTTTCTTCCTAAAAATAAAAAAAAGTGGAAACCGGCTTTTTCAGTTGACCACTAAAAAGCTTCATGTGAGGTTCAACTACAGAACTTAGTAGGCTTCATGGCCTGTATATTTTTTTTTCACCTATATCTTAACTTCCTACCCATAGAATCTTTACTTTCAAAGTTTAGATTCTCACTAAATGTTAAAAGCACAAAAATATATTTATAAATTGCCTCATATCTTTTATGAATCAATGTAGAGGAAGAATAAATATATAATTAAGCTTTTTTCTATTGCATCACATAATTAATTCCTCCTGAGTCTCTATGTTAAAATATCTATGTAAGAGAGGGGCACCTGGATGGCTCGGTTGGTTAAGAATTTGCCTTCAACTCAGGTCATGGTCCCAGAGTCCTGGGATCGAGCCTCATGTTGAGCTCCCCACTCAGTGGGGAGCCTGCTTCTCCCTTTCCCTTGGCCCTCCATACGTGCTCTCTCTCTCTCTCACTATCTCAAATAAAGTCTTTTTAAAAATATCTACGTAAGAGAAATACAACTTACTGCTTGAACACATAGAAATATAGCAATCTATATGTAGAAGAAAGCTAAGGACTATTCATGATTAGATGTTCTTGGTATGAAAAGTGTTTTTGTATTTACATTTATTGACTTATTGCTAAGAAGTTTAAGACAACCCCATGTAGAATACTGAATATACAGAACATTCTCCATTTCTCCTTTTCAAACGGGTATAGTATAGACACTCCAGTTTGTTCATTTAAGATCCATGACTGGAGTACCTGGGTGGCTCAGTCAGTTTAAGCACCTGCCTTCCGCTCCAGTCATGATCCTGGGGTCCTGGGATAGAGCCCCACGTGGGTCTCCCTAATCAGCAGGGAGTCTGTTTTTCCCTCTGCCGTACACCCTGCTTGCGCTACTGCCTTACACCCAGTCTCTGCCCCTACACCTCTCTCTCAAAAAAATAAATAAAATCTTTAAAAAAAATGAGATCCATGACCAAATAATTTTTTGCCACATATATATTATTTTTCATGAGCAGAGCACTTATACAACACTTGTACCTACTAAACCAAGGTTTTATGTGAATGATCTCAGAGGGCACCAGAAACCCCAGGTTTCCTTTACATACTCCAGTGTCTTTAGAAGGCAATTTCTAAACTACCATTTCTACCATCACCCGAATCTCAGCAAATTGTTCATAAGAGCTGCATCAAGACAGTCTGCCATCAATTATGTTCACAATAGTGGCTCAATCACAAACCCGCTATCACTGATTATTCTAAAAAAATACTCTACATTCCAGAGAATTAACTCTAGGTGAAATCATCACACATACCAGATTATTTATAGAAAAATAAAATTTCATATGTGAAAGTTTTCATTTAGATATTTCAGAATATTTTATGTCTATAACAGTAAGGACATAAAGCATAAATTAAAACAATTATAAAGTATTTCATTATCTAATTCCTAAAATGACAACTGATGTACAACATTCAGATTTAAAATACCCTTCACAGTTCATACTTAACCCATTAAAAAGTGAACTTTAAACAATTTTAAGTTCAATTTTAAACTTTTTTTACTGTATAATTTTATTATTTTTTAAAGATTTTATTTATTTATTTGACAAAGGCGGGGGGGGAACAAGCAGGGGGAGCAACAGGCAGAGGGAGAAGAAGGGGGTCTGAGGGCTTGATCCCAGGACCCTGGGTTCATGACCTGAGCCAAAGGCAGAGGCTTAACCTACTGAGCCACCCAGAGCCTCATTTTCTGTGTAATTTTAAAAAGTCTTTTGCCCATTGAACTTTGCCATTTATTCTTATGGCTTAGTTTTTTTAAAAACTTTTTTTTTTGGATATATATGCTTTTTACTTTGGAAGAGATTATTCCAAATGTCATACATTTCTTCTACTAGATAATTCTATATTACACTGTATGCCAATGATAAGTTTCTTTCACTCAAACTAGTATTTATTTTCTTAAGCAATTCTTATTTGAATTTATTTTTGGCCAAAGTTCAATAGCTTTGTAGCTTATAGCACTTTTCTAAAGTTTTCATTATTTCTAATTCGATTTGAAACTAGCCTGAATCACTTTTTCAGTATTAACCTGTTGTCATTCCCTGCATGGTAAATCAAACTACCTTTTAAATTTAGTATTGTTCTTCATTTCCAAAAACTTAATAAATACTAAGTTTACTGAAGAGTCAGATTCTATTAGTAGTTTACTTCACAAACATATCACTCAGATCTTCTCAGACTTTTATCTGTTCTCTTTATGAACATTTAATGTCTCTTATGGCATTTAATGTCTATGTAAAGTAGATTAATGAAATTATGTGTATTTTGTAAAGCAAGTTACTGAACCAATAATTAACTTGTTTAAAATCTACCAAAACTCGGTTGCCTGAGTGGCTCAGTGGGTTAAGCATCTGCCTTTGGCTCAGGTCATGATTCCAGAGTGCTGGGATGGAGTCCCTCATCAGGCTCCCTGCTCCACAGGGAGTCTGCTTCTCCTTCTGCCCTTCCTCCCATTTGTTCTCTCAATCTCTTCCTCTAATAAGTAAGTAGTCTTTATAAAATAAAAATAAATTAAAAAAGAAAATCTACCAAAACTCATATTGATTTATGAGGTGAACATTAGCCCATTGCTTCAAACACAGTTCTCAATCTAGAGTGCAGACAGATACATACAAGTATCTGTAAATATCTCATCAACATTAACAGTACACAGAACAAAAAAGGATAAAATTGGGCAAATTATTCTGAAATTATATTACCATCATAGTTACTTCTTCTAAAATGTATGTAGTAAAACTTTAATAATAATAAATGCAACAAATAATTTATTAAAATGTCAAAAATTAGAATTTCTCCTTCTAGTGATGGCAACAAATAACCCAATTAGACCCAAGTTAGGTGTAAAGACTCATACCTTCCTTGATAATTACAATTCAGTTTGCAAATATAAGGTGATATGCATCTTTCATGGGACTTGCTGAGAGAAAGAGATTCTACATTAAATTCATGGAGCCCCTTATGGAAAAATTGAGAGTATATGAGAAAAGAGCTATAAAAATATGTATTTCTTAAAAAGCTATACGTATGCCCTCTACTTGGGTATGTGTAGAGATATGGTTAAACCTTTAGAATGACTAGCTCCTTCCACAAAATAATAGAAATACGGTTTTGCCTAAAATTCAATGGATTCTTTTTTTCTTCCAAAAGAGCTATTTAATGACATTCCAAAATATGTCAAAGATACTGTTCAATGGAAATGCTATTATATTCTAAAAAGTCTTAAACTTTCTATGTAGGCAAGACACACAAGTAAACTTGTTATTCAGAAATAAAAAATGGGTGCCTGGGTGGCTCAGTCAGTTAAGCAGCTGCTTTTGCTCAAGCATCAGGCTCCCTGCTCAGTGAGGAGCCCGCTTCCCGCTCCTGTTCACCCTGCTTGTGCTGTCAAATAAATAAAATCTTTAAAAAAAAGATATATTTAAAAATTGCCATTGTTTCCACTATCATGTATTTTATTACTCTAAAACATGTTTTAGAACACACAAAAATTTAAATTTCTAGCTCAAGCTCATAATCCCTAGATGAGAGAATTATGATGTACTAGTCAATTTTCATATATTTACTTTCCTGATGTAGCATAATGTTATTCTCTATCGAGACTGTAAAAACTAGTTGTACAGCTTGACTCTAGAAAGGCAGGCCTCCAGTTTTTGTTTTTTAGGAATCAACTGGACCTTATTATTATAATTTCAACAACTATATCATCTTTAACACCTACCATTTGTTCTCACATTGTATTTATAATCATCAATTTAAAATATATTCATTGGTCAGAAAACTATTTTCAATCTAAAGTATCTGAATCTTAAGGAAGAGTAACTCAAGATTTTTTAATAGGAACTAAATTGCAAAAAGTTTGCATTTTGTGAAGAAAATATGAAAGGATGATTGCGGGGATGAGGTGAGGGGTATCAAGTTCTCTAGCCTCTTCTTCTTGTTCTCCCAAAAAGAGAGTTTACCATTTCTCTTCAGCCCGAGGCCCTAGTTGCATTTCAGTGTACCATAGAGAGATGGACTGAAGATTCAGAGAGGGAAGTATGGCAGGGAGGCATGCAGGCACTGCAAAAACCCCACCTCTGCTGTACCCCATTGGAAGAGGGAAGGAGAAACAACAAAGTCACATTAATCCAAGTGTAAAATTATCATAAGAAATTCAAAATAATGAAGATTTAAAACAAATGGCCTTTATAATTAGAAATAAGAACCAAATTTCAGAAATTGATGGGAATGAGCAAAAAAAATGTTTTAAATTTTATTTTTAAGTAATCTCTATACCCAACATGAGGACTGAACTTAAAACCTTGAGATCAAGGGCGCCTGGGTGGCTCAGTGGCTTAAAGCCTCTGCTTTCGGCTCAGGTCATGATCTCAGGGTCCTGGGATCGAGGCCCATATCGGGCTCTCTGCTCGGCAGAAAGCCTGCTTCCTCCTCTCTCTCTGCCTACTTGTGATCTCTCTCTCTCTNAAAAAAAAAAAAAAAAAACTTTAAAAAAAAAAAAAAAAAAAAAAAAACCTTGAGATCAAGAGTCGCACACCCCACAGACTGAGCCAGTGAGGCATCCCAGCAAATTTTTTAAATTTTTTAAAACTTTGGTGTTTTATTTCTGTAACAGTTTTGTTTCCTCTTCATAACCTCAAATTCTACTTCAAAGTACTATTCTGACATGTATCTTTATTCCTTCTCTACTGTATTTTAAAGTTACTTCCACAAAATAGGAATTTTACCAAATTATTTCACAACTATTTTAAACCAATCACAAACATAGTGTCTCCTTTCTAAAAGTCACTTATCTTCTTGAATATAAAGCAGAAAGTTATATTTTCAAACACAGTATATCTTTATTAGGAAATTTGGGACACATTAGAAATGTATTTGCTAGATACGAAAGCAACAATTTAGAAAAACATTTCCCTTTAAGTACTGGCTGGATATGTCAGAAGGTTTCCCAACATCTCTCAGGCCCTTTTCTCTGAGCTTCTCACAACAGCAAATCCCAAATCTGGAAAAGGCTTCTAGTTCAGATTTTTTTTTTCTTGCCAAATATCTTTGGCCTTAAAGTTAACTAACACTTCAGAGATTTTCAATAAACATCACATTTTTCACATTTTTGTTAAGCCAAGAGAGCCTACTGAAACTTTTTGTCTAGGAATATTTTCTATCTCTCCCAGAACCCATTTATTTATTAAGTTTCCAGTGCTAAATGTGATGTGTAAAATTAAAAAAAACCTGAACTATGAAAAAGGCAAGGTACCAAACCATATAAAACATGTTACCCCTAGTGTGTAAAATGGTCGAATGTTTCAAATTATATAGAGTATCCCAGGGGGAAGAAAAAAACAAACCAGGTAATAGTGCCTCTGAAAAGGGAAACTGAGAGGCTGGAGAAGAGGAGAAGGAGAGCCATCTCTTTTCTTTGTATTCCCTTTGGTGGTATTTGCTCCCCCCCCCCGCACCCCCGCCCATGTGCATTGTTTTTAAGGAAAGCAAACTCAACAAAACACTTTCCTTAAAAATACATTTCCTGTGAAATCCAATTTAGTCAATAATATTTAAGAATCTACGGAGTATAAATTTCCATACATTATTGGGACAGACAATAACCTGATGAAGTGAATTTGATGAAAAGCTTTAATGGAATATCAAGTGGACTGTTTTAATTTGTGTCTGTATATAAATGTACATACACATCCTCTAGATATCATCTGCATGTATCCAGTGTTTCCAGCATGAAGGTATGTCATTTATAGAATGAGACACAAATAAATGATAAAGAGAAATGTTAAAGATTGTGCATTTTTTTTCGTAACTACTGACCTCCAGTGAAGGAGTAATATTCAGGGTATCAAGCTCTCCAGCAGCCAGAAAGAGACTCTCTGCAGAGAGCCTCCAGATATGATAAAGTGCTTTTTATTTAAAAATGGGATCCCTCCACATTTAAATGAACCTGTAGCAGGACTCAATACAGCTGAAAAACAAAATAAGCAACAACTTGCAGTATAACCACTTGAGGTGAAATGTTATCCTGTAGTTCTATAAAACAAATTACAGTAGATGAAATGTATAACCTGAAAACAGACTAAATAATGGCTGGAAAATGTAATTATAAACACTTCTTCAATTTGGGTAACTAATCAACATGAACATTATGACAAAAGGTTTCATTTCTGAGACATGTTTGAACTTGAAAAATAAAATATAATGGTTCATAAGGACTTTTTAATCCAGAGATGCCATCACACAAGTATTTTTATTTATGTTGTTGTCTCTGATAAAAGTTTGAAATGTCTTTCTACTATTTTTTGTTTAAACTACTACAAGTAAACAATTCGATTTTAATTAAAACAAAATTTTAAAGCCAAACCGCAGTTTTCAGGGTTCCAACAATCACCTAAGTACATACACAAATGCTTCTTTGTGTGCCACCAACTTTTAAAAATTAATAGGCAATTCCAGTTGCAGATGAGGATGAAGACCTAGCCCAAGTGTTTCAAGTTCAGGAAAGACCTGTAAAAGTAGCATCATGTTAAAATTATAGCAATACTAACCTTGGTAAGTCAATTAACTGACAACTGCAAACAATTCACGTAACTTTGCCTTTTGTTCCTTTAGCATTTTTAAATACTCCCCTCTCCACACTTGCCTGGTTGACACTTTGTTCTCACAGATGACCATACTGGCCCCTTCCCACCCCCTCACCCGCAGAGAGGGCAGATTCTTTGCAAAACTCTTTGAAATGAACAAAACAATGATTAAAACAGTACAAGCTAAACTCTGGAAAACATTCCAACCAAAGGGCTAAAACCAAACAGGAAAAGGAATAGCTAAAACTGTTCTTGCCTTCAAGACATGTACTGTTAAGTTAACCTGGAATGGTTGTCACACATTATTTTCTTCTTCTTTTTAAACAATATAATCTGGCTTAAGCAAGCATTCTCCTTGTTTTTCTTTCTCCTGCCCCACCAGTATGCAGGAAAACTTAAAAACTGTATTCTTGTTTCCCCATTTTCATTTTTTTTTAACTGCAAATTTAGTCACTATGCTTTGCACACACTTCTTTTGTTTTACTCTTGTGATGTTCAGCATTTGGTGGAGAGTTCACAATGTCTTAAGTTCATTGCTCTGCAGGTAAATTTGCAAATTAAAGAATGACAAGGTTTTTTAAAAAATCAGTTTATCTATGGTTTTGTATTTTTCAAGAGAAAGTATCTTTGTTACCTGGTTTCTGCATCCATTTCATATTCTTTGAACAAGTTATATATCTTCTGACAACAATAAAAAGACCCATTTTAAACAGCTAGAAATACTTAGATTTCAGGGTTTTTTCTCTCTCTTCTTTTTGATCATGGCAGCGATAGGAGAATAAATCCTAAATTGAATATTTACTTGAGAGAGAGCTATGAGGAGGGCAGAGAGAGAAAAAAACAGGGAATAAGGGAGGGAGGAAGAGAGGAAAAAAGCAGCAGCAAAGGAAAGAAAATTGTGAAAAACTTTACAGGTGCAAAATGAACATGAAACATTCTAACAAACAAAAATGTACCCTCTTTCCCTTATCCAACCTCCATCCCCACAGATTAAAAACAGAATACTTACAAGTTAGCATCTGTGTATTTGTGGGTATCTCTGTGTGCGTGTTTTCTCTCTTCTTTGGATTTGGATACTTTGAGCTAATTTGGAAGTGCCCGTTTGGTTGCCCACAAAATGATGCTTAAGGGTCTAAAGATGCATAAATTAGAAGTCCTACAATGGCAGAGGATGGTCATTGTACCTCAGCTCTTTATGCGCTCTTATGGTGGGACCCAAGAGCCTTTTCTTTCTTTTTTTTCTTGTCTTTCTTTTTTTTTCTTTTTTTTTTTTTTTTACACTTTAGATGATGGAGCGAATGAGGGCTGGTCGCTGTAGAGGACCAGGCGAGCCCTGTATAACCCCTCCAACTCAGCACCACATCCCCGCTCCCCGAATATACTGGACTTTGCTACAAATTCCCTTTACGGAAACTCCGGTCTGGAAGGAAAGAAGCGTTGAGTCCTTGACGTCAAGCCCCGACGCCGACCTCGGAGTTTCTATTTCTGGTGCTTGAGGGCTGGGGTAACTGCTGGGAATGGAGGCGGGAAGGATGGAGAAGGCAGAGGGCGGTGATCTTCTCAAGAAACACCCAACTGCCCCCTTTACCTTTTTTGCCTCCATTACGGGGGGTGGGGGGTCGAGAAAAAGATATCAATGACCATTGTTTGCTCGTTTGGGATGTTGCTCCGCCCCCCGAGTCTGTCGTAAACCTGGCGGCGGACTAAAATAAACCCCAGATCCCGCGGCTCGGGGGCTCGCCGCGCCGCTGACTCCTCGTCACAGGCGCTGCCGCCGCAGCCGGGGTGGCGGCGACGAGCGGCCGCCGCGAACCGCCCGCGCCCGCCCTGGGCCCCCCTACCTGGCCGTCCGCCGAGCCATGTCGTTGAGCCCCAAGCACACGACGCCCTTCTCCGTGTCCGACATCCTGAGCCCCATCGAGGAGACCTACAAGAAGTTCGGCGGCGCCATGGACAG
>LNAC01000952.1:184101-220352 GCA_002007465.1 Ailurus styani | reverse complement strand
GGCCGGCGCGCAGCCGCCGGCCCCGACGCCGGCGCCCGAGCTCGAGGAGCTGTCGCCCAGCCCGCCCGCGCTGCACGGCCCGGGGGGCGGCCTGGCGGCCCTGGACGCGACCGCGGGGGACTACGGCGGCGGCGTGCTCGGCGCCAACCTGCTCTATGGCAGGACGTGGTGACCGCGTGGGCGCCCCGGGGCGGGGTCCTGCCTGCGGCGCGGAGGCTGTGTAAGAAACTTCGAGAACGGATGGGAGACACACACCGAAGCGGACTCGTGGCGTACACGGCGATCAGAAACTAATGAACGGCTCGTGGAGAGGGGCAGCCTCTGTACCTCTTCGCTGGGGGTGGGGAACAGCGACAGCCCCGGAGTTGAATAATACGACGCCAGGAGGCTGTGAGGGGGTGGTTTCCTCCTTCAGGAGTTCCTAAATTATTCGAAAAGCTGACCGAGTCCACATCCACCACGTTCCTAACCAAAGCTCTCAAGAGTTTTAAAAGTTGGAAACTTTGTTGGTGTTTGTAGCTCCAAAAACCAACCCAGCTTTAATAATGAATCGTTTTTTGGAGTGGAACTTGAGAGGTTAATTTTCAAAGGCCTCCCCCTTAAGTGCAATTTCATTAATGTTTGATTGAAAGTACATTGTAGCTCAAGGTGGATCATGCACATAGCAACATTATTGCAGGGGAATTATTGCCATTTAGGTAATAGAGAAATGGAATAAAAATAATCAAAATAACTGCTTATATGGATTGATAAAGCTGTTTAAGTTCAATGGCGATTTTAAAATGTTTTGATCGTCATTTGGCAAATGAGTGTTTCTATATTACTCTAAAAGAGGGTATTTCCTACCGTAAGATGCAGCTTATGAAAAGGAAAGATTGTAAACTACTTTTTATGTGGAATCTGGTCTCCCCAAATCAACTGATAAAATAAATGCACGCTGTCTTTCCTCAGACCTGTTATTTGCTTTAAGTTATTTGCTTGTCTGAATTCGAATACCTTGATAAAATACTAGAACAAGCAAGCGAATTTGCTAAAATTGACATCAATCTATATATTTCAAAGCATGTCAAGAAGGAAGAGAATAAGGTGATTTATTGAATTGTAATAAGGAAGAGTAAGAATTATAATTTTCCCATTATATTTACAGCTTAATAGGGGTTGCACACCGATTTTGTTGGTGTTTTATTGTACAAATAATGTATTTACTCTTTAATATGCCAATTTATATTTCTTATGTTTCAAATGAATATTTAAATATAACTTAAAAGAATCTTAAGTACTTTTTTGGTTAAAGTCAAGTGGTCATTTCTTTTTCACTAAGTTGTATAGGTTTTATTTTGGTTTTGCTTTTTTTTTTTTCCCCCCACTTGCTGGCATGACATGACACCGCAGCTCAGTTTACTCATGATTTAAATAACTGGTTTTGGAGTAAAAATACCAAAAACAAGCTGAAGAATGTTAGCTTGTAAAATGAATGAAAATTAAAGACCTAACATGGATAAAGCGTGATTTATAAGTGATCACTAATAGTTACCAGAGACCCTGAAACTCTTACACATTTGAAATTTTAGAATTAGTTTGAGACTGAAACATCATTTCACTTTATTGTTCGGGGTTTTTCTGAATGTACAAAGTGAATCCTTCAGAAGGTGTTTTAGAAATTAAACTTGCACTTTCTTTAAAGTGTATTTTTCACAATAATAATAAAACTGCAGTCCCTTTCACAGAGGGAAAAACCACTGAACAAGCAAGGGGATCAGCTTTATCAACGGTATGTGAATACATTTTTGGAAAATAATTTTTTAAAAAACATTTTGCATAAAAGGAAATAATTTGAGCAGAGAAAATAGTATGGAAACGGTACAATAGACCTACAGAAAATTCTCCCAATTTGAGTTTTTGGATACTATAGAATTGACTTTCAAAATTTTTGCCAAGCTAGCATAATTATTACTGATGTGCCAAATTTCAAAATGCTTGCTTATATTGATTTGATTCCCTCATAGCTGTACCAGAATTCTGAAATTTTACTTCTAGAAAATGTGTTCCAAAAGTCCACATGGTTTGCAATATATATGTATATGTGTATGCATATATATATACATATACATATATATTTTTTACAACCCAGTACTTACCAGTAATAGCTTATGAACAAAGGACTCCAAGTAGCATATTTAAAGAAAACAATCTTCATGGACAGTTTTTCCCTTGATAATTTATTTCTGGAACAAAGAGTCTCTTGGACTAAGTGAACTCTGTATCCAAAAGATCATTAAGAAAAAACAGACTTCTTTATACAGTATTTTCTAAAAGTGTACTTGCTGTAGGCATTTATCTTTTTCCTTTTAGCATTCCTTTTAGTAAAGGAACCACTGCCAGAAGTAATCACTGCAGATAGCTTAACATTCTACATCCAGAAATGCACTGAGTTTATGTGTGCACATTCTGAAATTAGGATAAGGTTTGGTTCTTGAAACATTGAAACAGAAAATGTTTTTACTATAGAATTCTGCATTCTGATTAATGTAAAGCAAGAGCTTTTTTTCTTCTCTTGCAATTAGTGCTTTGCAGATCTTTTATAAAAACACAAACGGCCAGACTAGGTGAAACTCATTAACTGAAGAGGAGGATAAGTGTCTTCACAACCAAGAGGGAGGGCAGAGGCAGGGTCTGAGTGGAACAAAGCACTCTGAAAGTTTAGCAGAGGCCACAGCAAAATTCGGTTCCAGAAATGCTAACTGCAGATATTTTCCTAAATGTTTTGGTGTTGTACATCAAACTTATCTTTTCCAGTTGAGGCACAGAAACAAAACTCCAGAATCAAAGTTGCAGAGAGGAACAGCAGGGATTGCAGGTACTTTTCTGTAATCTGCATTGGGATATGAATTGAAGCTTTGAGTGTGTGGCAGTGTGCAATGTTGAAGACCACAGGAATGGTGTTTTGTATAGAAAGCATGGAGAGTGTAACCCAGTTGTTTCTATTTAAGGCTTTGCTTAGAATTAAAACCTAGTGGTCAGAACAAGTAGCCAGTCAGACTTTCATCAACACAAATGTGTCCAAACTGCGTTCTGCTATCAGTTTTTTACTTTCAATTTAAAGCAAATCAGAAACTCTATCCTGTTCACTAAATGCAAGCATCTTCCAAAGGATGGCTTTGTTAGCTGCATTGAACACTGATGATTTAAAAGACTTTCGGAGTAAATTTGTGAACCACAACCATATAAAGACCCCATGGACTGGGTTTTTAGATATGATTTTATGCATAAATAATGCAATATGTAGTGGCAATACAAATTTCAGATGTTCAAGGTATGCATGATATTGCCCAGCCGTTTAACACAACAGTAATATACACCTGTGTGTTGACAATTTCGGTCCAGTTTCTTTTTTTAAATGCCCAAACCCAATGAGAGGGAACTAGGATACAATATATTTTTTAAAAAATTAAATAGCTTTTTACTGCTAGTGAGAATTGGTGAACATCTGGAGAAGATTCAGAGAAAATGGCAGACAGGCGCTGCATCCACATTCCATCAGGAATTTGCTCTCCCTAGTAAGTATTGAGAAAACTTTGTGATTTCAAGATCACTTTTATTTTATTATTTTTCAGTTGAGGGGTAGTGGAAGCTTCTGGGAAAGTTTTGGGTTTTTTTGGTTTTTGGTTTTGGTTTTTATTTTTTGTTGTTGTTGTTGTTTCATTGTTTTTGCTTTAAATGTTTACCTGCAATTCAATGAAATGTGTACCCGAAATTGAATGAATTGCCTTTTATTTTATTTTTTTAATTCCTTGTAAACTCTATTTCAGTCACTGTTGAGGTAACTTTTAATAAAGGTTTAACCACTAACATTGCCTAACTCTAAGTTGTGCTAACTATTTTTCAGTAGTGAATAGCTTTATTCCCATTTCACATACAAAAATCAAAGCATGTTTTCTTTTGGCCCTCATTCAACAAATACGAAATTCAGAAACAAGCAACACGAGCGGTTAACTTTACCCTGAGTGGAGGAAAAATCCATCGAGAAAGGGCCGTTTGTTATTTTATTGTTTGTTGACTTTATTCCTGATTAGAAATAGCAGGACAGTCGATCTCTCCAGGAATAGTCTGGTGGGATCTCAGCTCCCTGACTCTCTGGAGCGATCCGGAAAGAGGCGTCGGACTAGTGGGACGGAGCCTGACAGCTCTCAGCGGTCCGGGAATGGGGCGTCTTAGTTGACTAAGAGAATGTCTAAACTTTAGATTTCTAAGGTTAGCTAAATTCGGTTACGCTCAGACTTAGAACTTAAAACTGCAGCCTCGGAAGATCTCCGCTGTCCCCTTACAGGCTCGGTGTTTGCATTTCGTGCAGGGAGTTGAGACGGTAAGACGAGCAGGTGAAAAAGCTGCGGCGCCACTTCCGGGAACAGAGGGCTATTGCTGCGATTCACTTTGGGCCTGGCGGCGGCTGAGAAACAAAAACCGCACTGCGGGTCGGGAGTTTGAACTTTCCTGTGCCCACCCTGCTCGACACCGGCTGCTCGCGCGGCTCCCCAGCCGGTGAGCGGCTGCACGCGGGCGGGGGCAGCGGGCGCGAAAGGAGCGGGTGGACCCGGTGCGCTTCTCCGCCCCACCCGCGCACCTGGGACCTTGCCTCTGAGCCTCAGCCCGTCTGTCCCCTCCGCGCCAGGCCAGTGGCTCCCGGACGCCGTCACCGTCCCGCCCGACTGCGATGTCACCGCGCCCCGAGGCCCTTGACTGGGTCGGAGGTGCGCCCGACCTCCAACGCGCCCCGCGGAAAACCGGAGCTCGGAACTCTCAGCCCCACCCCGGCCCACCCAGTCGTCCCGCGCCCTAGGACGAAAATTAACCATAGCTCATTACACCCAATTTGCTTTTGTAACGCCAAATGGCAATCTAATAGTTTGTAGATGGCTTTGTTATTTTAACGTGCATTACCTCATTTGATCCTTAAAGGGAAGACAACTGCTCATTAAGGGCCCTTAGCGCCACAATAAAGTCACTGTTTCATGTTCTAAGATTTTTAAGCATCTTTAATATGAGACCCTGAAAACCTGTGTCCTACTTAAAGATAGTATGAGTAATTATTTAAATTTGGTCCATTGACTATTTTTATACCTGAACATGGAGGGAATGCTTATAGCTTTAAATATTCCATTTGAAGTTCTAAGAAGCGTTCACTTGTTGAAATAATAGGGCATTTTTCTGGCAGATTCAGACTGGGGGGGGCAAGTTGGAAGGAGAGGGAGGAGGAGTAAGGAGCAAGAGGAGGGAGCAAGGATGAAGGAATGGAGCAGGCCTGTGAGGTTTCAGCTAGCAGGCAGGTGTCCTCCAGGGTACCCCACCAGGTAGAGAGTATCTAGCTGGCACAGCTTTTCCATCAGGCTTTTTCTTGCATAGATGTCTTCAAAATACTTTATAAAAATTCATTTTCAAATTTAATTTATTTTTAAGTTATATGTAATTGTGTACAGGCCAAGCAAAAACAACTATTTTATACACACTCATGATAGCTAAAAATTAAAAACTAAAAATCTGAGAAAATATAGGCTCTGTGGAAGTGTGGGTTTGGGGTACCTATCAAGCTATAGAGAGTAAGTCATTTATATGGGCTCCTCTGGAATATGAAATACTTGATTTATGTGGCTATTCATTTATAGTATTTGGAAGATAGAGAAATTTAAAAGGTGTTATCACTTTAACATATTGTGAAGGTTATAATAGTTGTGTTGTTAATTCCCAGCAGAGAGGCTTTGTTTCAGCAATGAAGGACCCTCCTCTATTCACCCATCACCAGCAAAGATTACTCAACAGCTTCAAAATACCTTCTTATTTAAGATTAAGGTGGCCTTTTCTCTGCATAGACTAAGATTAACAAGTGTGCCTTAGTTGAAATATTAAGCAAAAATGTCCTAAATCAGAAGGTCAAAGAAAAACCTTAGGCTACAATCTTAGGCTAGAATAAACAAATGGAAACAAAGCAGCAAGTCTTCACACATGTGTGTAAATTTGTTGTGGCAAACAAATGAAACTACATATGGAAGTGCCATGTGTGAACATCAAGAATAAATATAAGGAGTAACAGTGTACTGACTAGCAAGAAAAAAAATGAGTACAAACTGAAATTATTACAAAATGCAAAAAATATGCTAAGGAGCACAGACTAAGTAGCTACAAATTAAAACTCTTCACCTTTTTCTAAAGATGTAAAACAAATCTTTAAAACTGGAGCACAAGTCTATATGAAATTTATAAAACAGAAATAAGTTATTCGTAGAGATTGTATAGTTAGCCAAGTCAGTAGCTGACATACTAACATATGAGTTCGTTGGGTTGTCTTCCCTCTTCATTAATTTTCTTTTGACATCTAATTGTAGAAATAAAGATTGTTTTCTGAAAGATGACTTAAACAACACATGCCCAAGATTTTCAATGTTGAAATTCTATAATAAGGACACAAGACACCAGAGTTTTCAGGTTTTTTGTTTTTTTTTTTAATAAAGTCCAGAAATTTCCATAAGACAAGTACATTAATGAAATGTTTCCAAAGAAATACTGAATAATATATACTCTAGTTAGCTGAGGGTTCCAGCTCAAGAGTTCATACCTAATTCTTGCGCATTAAAAATCAGCATGGATCTTAGATGATCTAGAATATACTGTGTTTTAAAATCCACAGCTGGTTTGATATTAACCATAATGAAAAACCAGTATTCCTATTCCATCAAATGTGTTTTACAAGCAATAATAAATTCAGATCCACTGTATTATGCAACACACATCTTGGAAAAGCAACATAAACAGTGAGATCAGGTCAGTAGAAATATACACAGTTAAAAGAAATACACAAAGTACTGTAGTTTTATTAAAAACTACTACTTGAGAAAGAAATCTTTCCACAAATAGCATAGAATTGTAGAACGATGGAAGGATTTGGGAAAGCTTTACAAAAGCCTAATTCCAGCTGTATCTTCCTGAGGGTGGTGGCAAAGGGTATTTCCTTCCTTCTCTGGGATATCCCTGAAAATAAGCAAAAGCAGAGTTTATTTTCTGGATTAACGCCCTTCAAAGAAATCAATTTTACTTCTCTCTGGAAAAACACACCATAAAGAAAGTGAAAATGTCTTAACATTGTATCACATGGAAGGTCTCTCATATATAGGTGCTTTAGACCCCCCCAGTTTTATACAAAGCTTGCTACAAATGCTACCACTGAAAGCTACCCAAAGGAGATGTAACAGGCACTTAAGAAACTTCTTAAAATGCACACAAATGAACTACAGTTAAGTGTTCTGTGTAAAAGACTAGTGGTTCTCAATCTTCCCTGCCACCCCCGGCAGTAATTCAAGTCACATTGTGGTAAGATGTCCACATCATCTATCGTCTTTAGACATACTGTGCTAGAAAAGTCATTTTGCTTAACCAAGGCAAGAGCTTGGTAAGTCAGTCAGCCGAGGCCTAATGAACTATTAATTTTAGGAATTTTTTTTTGGTTTGTTTAGCTATAAATAGTAGAGTATTAAGTAATACATTAGATTATTACATAATCAGTTACTGGTAACATTCACAACATATTCTAGTAAGCTCGCAAATAACATTTCTGTACAAAAAAATTCCCTCACAATTCCCTTTCTAGGCCTCTAGGATTCTGAAACAGACTCCCCACCCCACACCCTGGCCCCATGTTGTCATTCAGTGGTTTAAATTATAATGAGTATGTTTAGACCATCGAGGCCTTATTTTTAGTCATATAAACTTCACTAAATAGAGCGGTAATAATTACACTGTTTTTAACAATGAACTTCTGCAATTTAATAGTGCCTCAAAACCTGTGATTTAATAAAAAGTATCTGTGATAGAAGAGACTGAGAAAAAGAAATGTTTTTCTAAAAAGTCCTAAAAGAATTATAAATTTACCAATTGGTTTATATCTTCTAAGTGAATAATGATTTTACCTGCTGTAAAAGCAGAAAGTTCCTTCCAGGGAAGACCTCCTCTGAAGGAGATGAGAAACCAGAGAACTGGGCTCACAAGGCCTGGGCAGCCAGGCCCCAGCTCTGCTGCTGACTGCAGTTTCCCACTTGGAAAATGAGGTGATCGGACTAAAAATTCTCCAGGGTTTCTTCTAGTTTTTAAGTATGTCCCCATTTCAATAATATTCATTTTTGCACACTGCCTACTATCATCCCGTCGACTGTACAGCATTAAGTGGCAAACTACTGATAATGATTTTTAGACCTCTGGGGCTTACAGTGATTCAACATAAAATTCTACAAACATATTTTAATAAATTTTAACAAAACTCTCTCAAAAGATAATTAAGATGATTATTTTCTCGTAAAGTGAACAGCCTTATAAGAAGAAACACAAAAATGTGTTAAAAAAATAATCTTCCTAAACTGTCAAAAGAGAGGTCTTACACAAAGGGACGCATGCCAAGAACCTGTATAAGAAAATTAATATTCAAAGCACCTGCAAAGGCCTGTAGGCAACACCAGGTAAGCAATTTTAAAACCACTTCACATCACCACAGGTGCTAAACTCCATGAACACTGCACATGCTAAATTGTAGCATTCTGACCCTGTTCTCTGGCACAGGTTTGATTGCAGAGCATGTAAATACTAGCCAGGGCATCAAATGGCTGGGGGACAAATGGACTGAGGCAAATAAACCTCTGTCTTAAATTCTGCTAAAACTGGATACTTTCAGAGAAGGAAATGAAGCTCACACGTATCAAATAAATTTGTCTAGGAATTGTTATAATCAATGTACGGCTATTTAAATTCAGCTAAAAAAATACTTGGAAAATAATGAAAGCGATTTCTTTCCATAAAAAGGGGTATCCCAGATGAGTCAAACAGGAGACCTGTAAGATGAATAAAGGTAACAGCTAAAAGGGTAGACTGTTACTTTTAGCTTCTAGAAAATTATTATGAAATCTAGTTTCTACTACAACAAAGAATAATCTTAAAGGATAAAAAAATGTTTTGGCAACTGACTCTATTTGTGCTAAATATTACTGACTGCTATGATTAAAAGGGCTTTGGGGCTGGAAAATCTTTAGCATCTTCAGGGTATAACAGATGTAGTAAGGCACATACTCACTCTATATACATTTTAAAATGAGGGACCCAAGTTCAGCTGAGCTACTCTATCAGTATCTTATCCAGAAATGTTTTTAAGAAAACATGGTGTCCTGAGAATCATGGCTAAGTGCCAAATGAGCAGCATGCTTTTCATCCCACAGCCCACACTGTATCACCTGTCTCCCTCCACGATCATCGCGTCTGGGTGGATACCCGCCAGGTCCAGCTAGCATCTGGTACTGGTTTGGCTGGAAGGCTGCATTTTGGGTTTGGAGCATCCGGTTCCATGGCAGCAGAGGTTCAGCCCCAACGCCTCTGTGAAGAAGTATTATGTCTGCATTATAAGTCAAACCTGTTACACAGCCCAAAGTCTCAAACTGGCTAACATCATCTCTAACTCTTAGGACAATCCAATTTGCCTGCATTTATCAAATGGGGCATACAGCATCAGAACGACCATTATGCCCCTCATATTCGATGTAGTCTAACATGTTTAACTATCAGCATTTAAAGAAAAGGGATCTAAACTCAAATGAATCAGAAACATATGACTTAAAATATCTTGTTCATTTTCAACTGTGAAATTTCCTTTTTGGTCACTTAAAGATCTGGACCCAAGATCACCAAGTTGGTTACATTTAAGATGCTATCCAAAGAATAAACATGTATAAGACAGGAAAATGGGCTTTATTTTTTAAAATGTCTAGACTTGTTCTTGGAGTCCATTCTTTCTAGTTAATTGCAGGTTGCAAATGAATTCTTACTGCTCAGTATTTTGAATCTAGGGTAGGGGACTTGGCTGTTTTTTCCCATCCATTATTCTGCTCAATATGTCAGAAGGTCTGATCGGGAGGAAACCTTTTCAAGTTCTATTGATGCAGCTTTCAATTGACCACGGTGACCTAGCAACATGAGCACTAATTGGCATGGGCTGACTGGCATTTGGTGTACAGTTTACATGGGAACACAAATTCAACAGCTATTATAACCCAGTTTGCCGGCCCAGATTACTAGTCAAAAGAAATGTTTTAATTGTCTTTGAGTGCCTATTTTAACTTTGCAGACACAAAGCAACAGGTATGATGTATTAAATCATAATGTAAAATTGTCACATAAACAATGTAGCCAAGATACATCTTCTAAAGACAATCACCATTTAAGACACAATTTTATCAAGGCATTTTCAACTTCCATTTTAAAGAATAGTCACTATAAAGAATAAATAGAAGCAAAAAGCACTGACTAGTATTAACTATAACCATACCAGCATATGAATTTCACTTCCCAGGTGATGGGGGTTTGGGGTGGGGGGAACAGCTTGAAGTTGGGCTCACTGGGTAATGCATTCTTCCTACAGCTATTCAAACCTGAATCCATCCTCTCTACCTTCCCACTCTCCTTGCCTTCACCTGGAGCTTGTTATTTGTTTTTTTTTTTTAATACCAAAGATAATTCTTTTTGTGTGATGACTCAAAGAACAACTCTTTGAAGAACTATAGAGAAGCCAATACTATTTTTCACAGTGGTGAAACCAGAGCTTTAACCAATAAAATCTGCTGTACTCAAAAAATTATCTCAGAAGGAATATGCATCTATTCAGGACTTTTAATTATTTTTTAGGTTCATTACTAATACAAATATATTTTAGCAAAAGTGCCCCACCTCTTTAGCAAGAACAGTTACGCAGAGAGATAGAATGTTCTCTCCTGGTTTCAACACGAGTGAGGGGTTAATGTTTTGTACTGTAACCAAGGAGGCACAGCAAAACTGGGTCATTAATGTAAAACCCACACATCAAAACACAATTCGCACATTGTGTTAACTGTAATCAATTTTTATTTTCAGTTCTGCAATGATCAAACTCACTCAATTGGGCTTGTGGAAAATCTGCTGGTATGGATGGTATATATTATAAATGCAGTTAAAGCCACAATTTAAAAACACACAGACCTCTTTTTATTTGAAATAATTACTTAAAATGTTTTTGACTAAGATAATTTTTATAAAAGTAATTTAATAGAAATTAAACAGAAAAAACAGTAAGAGGGACAGGTACTAGCCTCTTTTGCTTTTTACTGGCAGTCCCTTCTTTTCCACAGGTTTACCATATTTCTATACTAACTGTATTAATTTGCAAATAGTTATAAGTAAATCTGCCTTCAAAAATACACTTTAAATCTGGGATCAAAGTATTGGGGCTGACACATTTTAACTTTTTTAAATTAGTAGCTATCTATTGAGGCAACTTTCCTGAGGCATTTGGCATCATGGATAGCAACTATATATTTACATTACTGCCAACATTCAATTTTCTTTTAATATTTTATAAAAATTTTAATTCCAGTATAGTTAACACACAGTGTTAGTTTTAGGTATACAACAGTTTATTCAACAGTTCCATACATCACCTAGTGCTCATCATGACAAGTGAGTGCCTTAATCCCCATCACCTATTTTATCCATCTGCCACCCACTTCCCCTCTGGTAACCAGCAGTTTATCCTCTATGGTTAAAACTCTGTTTTTTTATTTTTGTCTATGACAACAATATTCTTAAGTTTCGGAATGCCTGGGTGGGTCAGTTGGTTAAGCGTCTGCCTTCAGCAGATCATTACCCAGGGTCCTGGGATCAAGACCCATATCAGGCTCCTTGCTCAGCAGGGAGCCTGTTTCTCCCCCTCCCTCTGCTTGTGTGTGGGCTCTCTCTCTGACAAATGAATAAATAAAATGTTTAAAAAAATATTCTTAAGTTTCTAAATTTCCATTTTGGAAAGTAGCTTGCAATATGAAGTAACTACTACCAATCTGGATATTTTAAATTTATATATATGGCAGTTTTTAAAGATTTTTCATGACTGACTAAGCTTAATAACCACAAGCTAAAAACTAAATGGCCACCTTGGATATGACCAGAAAAGAGAAGCCCTCGCTGTCAAGAATTACATGTACAACAGGGCAGAACTCAAGCAACAAAGAGAACTCCAAAACTGTTTACCATTCACTCAGTTCACATTGGCTTGTCTCTGTGCGGGGAGGCAAGGGCAGGGCAGTGTTCCTGTTGTATTATTTTTAAGTATTTATTTATTTTTGAGAGAGAGAGAGAGAGAGCATGAGTGAAGGAGGGGAAGGGCAGAGAGACAGGGAGAAAGATATCTCAAGCAGACTCCCTGATGAGCATGAGCCCGAGGTAGGGCTCCAACCCAAAACTCTGAGATCATGACCTGAGCTGAAATCAAGAGTTGGATGCTTAGCCTATGAACCACCAAGGTGCCCCCCTGTTGTATTTTTACATATGGAGTATACATACTACCTCAAAGTAGGAAATAATTCAAGAAATGGTGTATTTTAGCAAAAGAAAGTACATTCAACATTTTCTTTTCTAGTAGGGTTCTCAACCAAAGACCCAAAATAGTGCAGTGGGTAAGTACTGAACTAATAATAAGGATCAGGGGTGCCTGGGTGGCTCAGTAGGTTAAGCATCTGCCTTCAGCTCAGGTCATGATCCTGGGGTCCTGGGGCTAAGCCCCGGGTCAGGCTCCCTGCTCAGTGGGGAGCCTGCTTCTCCCTCTCCCTGCCGTTCCTCCTGCTTGTGCTCTCTCTGTGTCAAATAAATAAATAAATAAAATCTTAAAAAAAAAAAAAATCAGTAAAACTGGTTCCAGTAAGAATTCTACTACTTACTAGTTGTGACATCTCAGCAAAGTCTAAGTGACTACAAGTTTATATTTTCTCCTCTACGCCCTGTGAAGTCAGAATGGTTAGACACACTTGTCAGTCTGTATCTGCTGTTATCTGCTAACAGGCTAAAGGACAAATTTCAGATGGCTGAATTCAAACTTTGTTTTCTTTATGAATGTTATGTTTATTAAATGACATGGTATAAAACAAAATTCTCTAATGCTCACATTTACTTTCTGCTTTAAGGTAGGATTTCAAGTTTCTGACTAAAACTAAACCAGAAACGAATGCTCCACAAACTTGTCCCTAACCTGCTGGGTTCACAAAGATAGGGCAATACAAATACTTGGCTAGGGCAGATGAACAAATACCTGATGGAAATCAGGACAATGGTGATGATCTTAGGAATCTTTTAGTGTCTAGAAGGAAGGAAAGCCGCTGGAAATGAAAAATGTCTTGAAAGTGGAAGGAGATCCTTTACTTCCTCTAAGTTCCTACAGCTTTACTATAACATTATGTTCACATAAGGATCCTGATGAGTTCTGTTCGTACAAGTGAAAATTACTTAGTAAAGAATGGTACAGAAGAGAAATGTATGGAAAGTGCTCGACTGCTGTGTGCCTGGGTTTCCTCATCTGTAAAAACAACATCTACTTTAGAGGCTTGCTAGGAGGAATAAATGAAGTCATGTTTCTAAAGGCATGTTTGCTCACAGTGCTGACACTTCATAGGCAGACTGTAAATGTTTGTGATTATTAACAGTATGGGAAAGAAGCAAACAACAAAGTAGGGAAACTAAAAATCAAACTCAACAAACTTAATGCAGAAAGACAGTTATTTAAAATGAGATCAGTTCCAATGTGGTAAATTGTGATTTAGGAAAAATTTAACCCTTACTCATTTTCTAATTTGTCTGAAAATGGCCCTATCCCAAAGACGTGGAAGTAGGGTATGCTTGGGGCACTTATATTGAAAACAAAACATAAATTCAGGCACTGTATCAGTCATCTTAAATTTAAAAAGCAGCTTGCACTAAGTAGTTGATACTATTAATAAATGAATAACATGATTTATTTTATCTTCTTGAAGAAAATCATGAAATGGAAGTTTGGGAATCTCTAAAGAAAGTTTTCTATAGGGGAGCAACATTTATAACCCTGTTCATAACAACACTTTTACTCATTTCAGATGTGAAAAGATCAGACTGCTAAAACAGTAAAGGAGAGGGGGAACAAAACAGATTAGAATTGGGAAGCCAAAGAGGGAAGCCTTACTACGGGCTTAATTGCTTTCAGCGTTTACTGATGCTGGCAAACCAGCATAAAACGACAGATTTGGAAGCTTCCCTGTAAAAAATTATTCTATAGATGTTAATATAATTATTCATAACACGACTAGCTGTCTTGTCGTGTAGAAACCACCTGACTTAGGAGCACACAACTTATCAATGAAAGAACACAAGTCAAACATCCCTCGTTATTAAACCATGTCACACTCTTCCTAGTCCCCAGTACTTATTAGACTGCAGATCCCATAATCCTTTTCTGAGTCCCTTCTGCGTTTAATTCAGTTCAGCCTTAAGCAGTTAAAGAAACTGTTTTCAGTGGCAACTAATAACTACTGACCTACAGTGACACTGCCCTACAATAGACTTGTCAGCCCTGAAAAAGTTGTACCAAAGAAGCTGATTAGGACTTCAAGAGGTTTGTATCAAGAATCAATGGTTGGTCTGTACTAATGCTGTGTTGCCCGCACAGAAATGATAAAAGTGGAACATCATTAGTTATGCCTCATTAAGCTGCACAAGCCTTCTAAAAAGAAATCTGTTTAGCCTGACCAAAACCTAATACAATTTTAAGCCCTCTGTGTTGCATTTTTCAGGGTACCTTAAAACATTCAATAAAATAAAGGCCAAGGACCAAGGAAAGTGGGAAAGTATATAAAGAGGAGTCTTTTAATTCAATGTGTGAGGCATCTATTTTCCTAAAGGAAGTGCAACAGAAACTGTTTAGAGGGAAGAAAGCACATTTCAAACCATGGAGAGAGCCCAAACCTCAAATGTTGATGTGGAAAACTATTTAGAAGTCATATTTGCTTTACTATTACCTGTCAAATCTTTGCTGCTGGAAAAGAGGAGGAGGACCCCGCCAGGAATCCTGTGGCCTCATATCTGGAAAATAAATAGGGAAGGGTCAACGCAAGATTTTAAGTAATCACAACCATAAAAATCCTAGAAGAGAGCACAGGCAGTGATTTCTCTGACATAGGACATAGCAACTTTTTTCTAGATAGGTCTCCTGAGGCAAGGGAAACAAAAGCATAAAATACACTAGTGGGACTACATCAAAATAAAAACCTTCTGCAGACTGAAGCAATCAAAACTAAAAGACAACCTACAGAATCAAAGATATTTGCAAATGATATATCTGATAAAGGGTTAGTATCCAAAATATATAAAGAACTGATACAACTTAACATTAAAAAAAACCCAGAATCCAATTAAGTAATCAATATTCAGCTATTATATTTTATAATTAAAAATTCTTGAAAAAAATCTGAGACAAAATACAAACCAAATGAACTAGCATAATTACACAAATTGCAAATGTAAAAGATACAAAATCAACAGGGTCAGTAAATTTTTCATTATTTTTCCTTTGATAATGAAACAGTTTCAGGAGTCTTAGTCATTAAACTCCCACATTTCTCTCTCACTGACTATGTATACATAGTGCATGAGCATGTAAAAGAATATGTTTTTCACATTTTTATTTTAAATGCTGTGTAAAAGAAAGGGATTTAGGTTCTTCTCCATAAATACAACTGAATGAAGAGTAACTTCAACAGAAATCCTGAGAATTTCCCCCTAAGCACGGAAACTGGAAGGAACCCTGGCTTACCTAGCTATCATAACAAAGTGGAGGGCGCACATCTCTCCAACACAGGCCAGAAGATGCTAATAAAGGGACCATCCACTTTTCTATTGTTTTCTGAGAGTCAAACATCCTCCCCTAACACAAAGCTGAACTGGCAACATCTGACTCCAAGGAACAATTAAATGGCTGCTACTCTGGCACGTAACCGAGCTGAAAGGAGCAGCCCCTAACACTGGTCAGGCGGGCGCTCAGCAGCTCAGCAGGTCATGTTAACCAAGTGCCGCTTCACTCCGGTCTCCAGTCTTGCAGTCACCTTGGCCCCCTTCAGCAGGGTCCGTGTGTGACCTAATTAAAACAGCTGGTTCCAGGAGTTGTCTAATGAGTTCACTGTGTGAGGACAGTAACCTCCTCCAGACTCCTGAGACCCAAGGACAACAAGGCTTACCATAATGTATTCAGGCTCACATTTTAATGGAAACACAAACCAGAAACATGCTTTTCAAAATTACTTTCTTAAAGGAAAGAAGAAATGAAAGCTTATCTCCGGTTAGGAACCAAAAAAATGCAATCTGGGTTTACTTAAAAAGGGGGGGGATGGGGAGAAAAATGGAATTGTGCTTAAAAGAAAGCCCCACAAAGGAGAACATAGAACAAATAGAGGATCTAGCTGTTCACATGATTCCAGTGTGAACAACCCACTACTACTGTTTTGGGCTCTCCCCACCTTGACAAGGGTGACAATGCCCCCTGAAGACAGTTTCCTAAAAAGACAACCACCTTTGGCCAGGGCAGGGGGGCAGCCATAGTGCACTGCCCCTTGGCCAGCAGCCAAACCCGCAATAGATGCTTCTCTTGGAAAGGAGCAGGAAGCCTTCACCACCACTACTTTCATGAAGAAACCCATTCTGAATTGAAAGGTGGCACCTCATCAAAAAAAATGAAATCTTGCCATTTGCAACGATGTGGATGGAATTAGAGGGTATTATGCTAAGTGAAATAAGTCAATTAGAGAAAGACAATTATTATATGATCTCACTGATAGGTGGAATTTGAGAAACAAGGCAGGGGATCATAGGGGAAGAGAGGAACAAATGAAACAAGACGAAACCAGAGAGTGAGACAAACCACAAGAGACTCGATCTCAGGAAACAAACTGAGGGTTGCTGGAGGTAGAGGGGTGGGAGGGATGGAGTGGCTGGGTGATGGACACTGGGGAGGGAATGTGCTATGGTGAGCAGAGCACTGTGAATTGTGTAAGACTGATGAATCACAGAGCTGTACCTCTGAAACAAATAATACATTATATGTTAACAAAAAATAAACATGGGGCGCCTGGGTGGCTCAGTGGGTTAAGTCTCTGTCTTTGGCTCAAGTCATGATCTCAGGGTCCTGGGATCGAGCCCCGCATCGGGCTTTCTGCTCGACAGGGAGCCTGCTTACCCCTTTCTCTCTGCCTGCCTCTCGGCCTACTTGTGACCTCTCTGTCAAAATAAATAAATAAAATCTTAAAAAAAAAAAAAGAAATAAAATCTAAAAAAAAAAAAAACAAAAAAAGGAAGGTGGCACCTCTAGTCAATTTCGATTAAGTCCCCTTCCGTCTCTTAAAAGTCATTACTAGCAGAGGTCAACCTGAGGAACACTGCTGAGGAGTTTCCATGGCGGTCATTAGACATTCCAAACCTGAGTGGGGACACACAAGGGTTATCACCACAGAACCCACAGCAAACAGGGCAAGAAGGATCTCTACAGGCCCATTAGAGTAACTTCTGAATCATTACTACAGACCACATACAATCAGGAAATCATAATCATCAGAGGTAAAACCAGAAATTCCTACAAAAACAGCAGTGATAATCTGTGTGGTTTATTTCTATGGAAAAACATGAGATACACTTACCTCAACACATATATGATTTTCAACACATTACCATTCATGAGAAAGCAATCTACTGAAAGTAAAATAAACTTTTGGGCCACTTTTTCTTCCTTTTTTTTTTTTTTAAGATTTTATTTATTTATTTGACACAGAGAGAGAGAGATCACAAGTAGGCAGAGAGGCAGGCAGAGAGAGAGGGGGAAGCAGGCTCCCCGCCAAGGAGGGAGCCCGATGCGGGCCTCGATCCCAGCACACTGAGATCATGACCTGAGCTGAAGACAGAGGCTTTAACCCACTGAGCCACCCAGGCACCCCCACTTTTTCTTTTTAAAAGATTTATTAGAGAGAGCAAGAACGAGAGTGGAGAGAGGACATGCATGGGGGGTGGGTGGAGGAGGGGGGCAGAAGGAGAAGGAGAAGCAGATGCCTCGCTGAGCAGGGAGCCTGGTTTGGGGCTCGATCCCAGGATCCTGGAATCATGACTGAGCCAAAGGCAGACACTTAACCAACTGAGCCACCGAGGTGCCCCTCTGATCATTACTTTGTTAAACATGAAGTCCACTGGTCTATTCAGATACTGTACACAAGTTAGTTTCATGAGAACTGGCTAAAATGTTTCCAGAAGTATATTTTATTTTAGTGTCTTACATATATAAAATTAGCTAATATAACCAAGGTCAAAAGAAATACAGTGAATTTCATTTGGACCCCTGTCTAGCTCTGTATTTCACATGTCCAGGAATCACTTATAGTCACCCTGGAAACACACCCCTTTTTACCATGAAGACTTAATTCTGTGATTCTGGTTCCATGGTGTCTCTATATACATGGTATCATCACAGAATACATACTCTCCATGGTACTTGTAGAAGCTTCCACACAGGATCCCTAATAAATTTAAAATCAAGCAAAAATAAGATACATCTAAATCAAGAAAAACCTTCTGAAATGTTTCATTAAACATAAAGGCAGAAAAAAATCTTGTATATTTTCTCCCAGAAACAGTACAAGTGGAGGGAAAGTCACCATCATCCAGAACACATACTCATTAGATTCAAATATGCTTCATGTTAGATTAAGCACAATATTTCTAAGTGGAACTGGAATGTAAAGTTCATTAAGTACAAACACTGTCTGTGGAGAGAAGGAATCCTTCTTAATAGTCTACCTATACACCTGCCCAGACAAATGGCGAAAGTCCCTATTTCCATTATTTTTATGCCAGGTACTTCACACTCTATTTTGCTTTTACTATTTCTCACTTCCAGAATAATTGCTTTCACATAAACTTAGCACATGCAAAAACTATAGTTTCTTTGTTAAAACCTAAGCAAATTTCCTATGACGTAAAAATTCTGTCATACATTTACTGAAACATCTCTTGCTTTCAACCAATAAAAGAAAAATAAAAAGATCAAAGAAAACCTTCAAGGCTATTTTTAAACAAATCTCTTCATGTGGCTTTGAGAAATATATATAACTCTTAAGTATTCATAATGCAGAAATATTTCCTGGCTGATAAGTAATGAAGTAGAAGGTAAAACAAACTTATTATCATTTATTTGTATGGCTCTAACAGAAGATCCATTGAGAGGGAGAAAAAAAAAAATTCTGAGGTAGTGAATTGCACTTCAGAAAGGTACCAGTGAGATAGGAAAAATGACAGTTAATTTTTTCCTTTGGTCTTTAAAAACTTATCCCTTTTCTAAAGCTCTAAGGCCATATAAACCAAGGCTTCGCCAATAGCTCCTCAAGTGACAATTTACCTAATCAGCGTGGCAATCACAGGAAAGATTCTATGTTTACTGATTGCACTAATCAAAAATCACTTTCCAAATGCAGCTAATTGACAAGTTTACCAACTGAAATGAAGAGAAGTGACATACTGGGTTCTCTGGGTTGGAGAAATGAAATGCTTTATTCACATGGAGTACTCAAGGCTGCACTTGACTCCAGCAAGTTATCAGTACCCAGATAATTACTCATCAGCCAAAAACTGACAAATCAAAGACAAATCAAAAACCAACAGTGAAAAACATCTACAGCAGACATAGAGTTTGACCAAATGGCCTGTCTTGAGTGTCATTTTGTACCACACAAAGAAAATAGCTATGATACTACAAACATTTAAAAAAAATTAAATGGCTTAGATCTCAATTTTACTATAACTATTTCTGACCAAATTTCATAGTTCGAGATTCTACAAAAAAGAAAGCTGATCTTTTAACATTTATTTAATGCTTTCATAGCATTTACTGTGTACTAGGCACCATTTCCAGTGCTTAATAACCTAAACTCCTTTGTTATGGATATTCTGTGAGAGGGGTATTCTCAGTACCATTTTCGAAATGAGGACACAGACGAGGGGGGCGAGGGGTTTACAGGGCTCCTAAGTGGCAGGATAAAAGCCAGGAGCTATGTTCTCTTAACCACTCTATACTATGCTACACTATGCTACTCCAAGATTCACATGAACTTGTGTTGTTGGTAGAGGTGACTCTCCAGGTTACTTCAGGAACATCAGAGGAGAGCCACTACCTTAACGAGGAGGCTCACAAGCTTAGGGTTTCAAGGCAGGATTAGGGATTTAAAAACATTTCAAAAGTTTAGAAATAATATTCCACACATCTAATTAAGACAAGGAAAAATAAATGTATTTAACACATGCACTTTGGTTACCATCTTAACAAACACAGATTCATGGGGAGAAAATCAGAAAAAATTTTTGGTTAAAACATCTAAAATCACGGCTTTTTTTTTTTTTTTTTGCCCCCCTCCCTTTTTTAAAAGTAATCTGTATACTCAGTGGGGGCTTGAACTCACAACCCTGAGATCAAGAGTTGCATGCTCTCCCAACTGAGCCAGCCAGGCGCCCTAAAATCAGTTCTTTTTAAAAAGGTAATACTACCCTAAAAGATTTAGTATTCAAAAGAAAATACAAAGGACCAAATAAAAATTAGAATAGGAAAGGCAGAAAGGGATGGATGGTTGAAAAGACGGCTGACAAATCAGCGGGGATTAGTTTTGTCTGCATAAATATGAAATCTAGAGATTACAAGAGACCATGAAATAAATATGCTAGAAAAGCATTAACAATGCTAAACTAAACTAAACTAAAAACTGAATCACATGTTCAACTATTTACAAAGACTATTGAAGCAAACATCACGAACATGGGACTTCCTTTCCTGATAGTAGGCAGCATTTGTCTGGGTTCATCATTTAATTATGATCAGTTTACTATCCTGCAGTGACCATTCTCGATTAGGCCAAAAATTTGTCCAACACACCTTACAAAGGCAGCAGGGAATAATTTGTGAAATGACATGGCTGCCTTCATGGAAGTCTACCCTCACAACCCCAACCTTTTCTAGGTTCTCTTACAACCAAAGGCAATTAAAATTCATTGACTTGTCTAAATCTTTTTTGAGCTTTTACAGTTCTGGCTCATATTCAGAGGATATCAATTCTCTCTCCAACTCTTTCTTTGTTGAGCAAAAATCAGACCCATTTTACTAACTGCTAGCAGATGACTGCAAGGTCTTCAAGCACTTCAATCTGCACAAAATTCAGACTCAGTATATTCTTCCATATTTCTTCACCCTCCTGGGTTTCTAAATTCTTACTAGTCACCCAGGTGTGACCACAGTACACATGTAAGCCTCATCTTCTCTCCCTCACATAACATGTTCAATTATCCAGTCCTTCAGTCCCCCCTCTATCTTCTCCACTTTGCCACAGATCAGTTCAGAACTTCATTATCCCTCCCTAAGTAGAACAACCACTAAGTCTTTTCCAAAACCAACAGTGTTGTGGTTCTAGAAAGGAGATGTAACTGTGTACTCTTGTACAGAGTTTTAAAGAGCTTTTATAAAGAGAAAGACTTGCACATAAATTAATAAATCAACAAGGGACAAGAACAGGCAATTTATTAAGGAAAAACTGGTTAGTAAAAAATATGAAGCAGCAGTTTTAAAAAGTATATCTTAAAACAAAGATATATTATTCCTTGCTAATCAAATTAGCAAGAACTTTAAAAAAATGGTAATATCTGGTATTGGTGAGAGCTGAGATATTGGAAATTCTCATCTGCTGCTACAGGAAGTGTAAATTGCTATACTCTTATCTGAAGGTTAATAATACGGTGATATTCACCAAAAGTCTAGAAATTCAGCAAACCTTTTGATCTAGCAATACAATTTGTAGAACTTTGCTTCAGTTAAATTAAGAATGAAATCTATTTTAAAAGATCATTAGAAAAGCATACATGCATGAAAATTAAGCAATTTACTTCTAAATCATGTGTATATTGGAAAACAAAATCGAATTCAAAAAATATTATGAACTGAATGAATTTATGACATAAAATAAAATGACATAAAACTAAAATGATCAGAGGGAAATTGACAGCATTCAAGTGTATATATTAGATAAGACTGAAAATAAATGACCAAAGCCTCCACCTCAAAAATATAGAAAAATGATAGCAATTTAATCCCAAAGAAATTAGAAGGGAAAAATGAAGACAAAAGCAGAAATCAAAAAACAGAAAACATATGACAAAAAAAAAAGAAAAAAAAATCAACAAAGCTGTTAGTTCAGTGAAAAATGAAAAAAAAACCCACCTAAAGTAATAAAATTAAGGCATGCCTGACTGGCTCAGTCAACAGAGCTTACAATTCTTCCCCCCCCCCAAGATTCTATTTATTAGAGAGAGAAAGAGCATGAGAGACAGAAAAAAGAGATCTAGAGCAGCTGGGAGGGGTAGAGGGAGAGGCAGACTCCCTGCTGAGCAGGGAGCCCAATGCAGAACTGGTTCCGGGATCAGGACCTGAGCCAAAAGCAGACGCTTAACCAACTGAGCCACCCAGGTGCCAGAGCATACAATTCCTGATCTTGGGGTCATGAGTTTGAGCCCCATAAGCTGAGGGTAGAGATTACTTTAAAAAAATAAATAAGTATTAAAAAATGGTAATAAAATAATAAAATTAAATGGGTCCTAGCAACAATAATTAAGAAACAATACTAGGGCGCCTGGGTGGCTCAGTGGGTTAAAGCCTCTGCTTTTGGCTCAGGTCATGATCTCAGCGTCCTGGGATCGAGGCCCGCATCGGGCTCCCTGCTCAGCGGGGAGCCTGCTTCCTCCTGCCTCTCTGCCTACTTGTGATCTCTCTCTTGCTCTGTGTTAAATAAATAAATAAAATCTTTAAAAAAAAAAAAGAAAGAAACAATACTNTTGTGATCTCTCTCTTGCTCTGTGTTAAATAAATAAATAAAATCTTTAAAAAAAAAAAAGAAAGAAACAATACTATACATTACCAATACTACAAATTAATTTTTAAAGTTTTAAAGTCATTAAAGACATTAAGAACATATGATATTAAGAGAATTCTGGCAATGAAATTTAAATATTAGAATAAATAAACAAATTCCTACAAAAAAGGAGAAATTAACCAAAACCAACACAAGAAGTAACAAAAATATCAGAGTAACCTATATCTACTTATTTTGAATCTATAATTAAAAACCTTCTCATGAAGAAACTGCTAGGCCCATATGGCTTTACCACTGAATTCTACAGTATTAAGATATGATAATGATCTTATAGTAACCTCTAGGGAGAACAGAAATGTCAGAAACAATTTCTAACTTGTTTTATAAGGCCAGAATGTACAAAGAAATCAAAGTCATAAGCTAATCTCTCATAGTATACAGATGAAAAATACCCTACAATATACTGACACACAGAAGGTAGTGGCATATAAAAAGGAATGCTATTATCACACTGAATTAGGCTTATTCCAGTAATGCCAGGTTGGTTTAGCCACTAACAGAAGAAAAACAAAACACTCTTACCATCTCAATAGAGGAAAACCATTTGACAAAATTTAATACCTACTAGAAACAAGAAACAGAAGGAAACTTCCTCAGTATTTCTTATCTAAAAGGAAAAAAACTACAGCAAACGTCTTACTTAATGTTGAAATATTACAAGTTTTCTCCTTAAGACTAGGAATGAAAAACAAGGATGTCCACCATCACCCCTTCTATCCAATCACATTAGAGGTCCTAGTCAGTGCAATAAAGCAAAAAGACCAAAGGGGATTAGCATTAGAAAGTCAATAAACAAAACTATCATTATTTGCAGATGAAATGATAGTGTAGGCAAAAAATTCAGAACTTTCAGAATAAATGAATTTCTGAAATACAAACTTTCAGAATAAATGAATTTTAGTAAGGTTGTTAGATACAAAGTCAATATGCAAAAATCTATTTCTACATACAAGCAACTAGAAAATGACATTTAAAATATTACTTAAAAACATCAACATACATCAAATATTGATGAATATTTTTGTCCTCAATTTTTTATTGTGATGATTTCAAGGCTTACAGAAAAGCTACAAGAAGAGCACAAAGAATTCCCACATGCTCTTCACCCACAGTCCCCAAATGTCGGCATAAACCTCTGTTCCTCACATGGCACCGATTAAAGTGAAAATGCACGCTATCAAGTGGAAAAAGGAAAGGAAAAAGGTACTTCCAATATAAAAAAAAAAAAGAATCTCATAACCAGAATTCTTTTACAGAACCCCTAAAAAAGCAAAAAGAACAGACAATCCAGTAGAAACATGGACACAAGGCTCAAACAGGAACATCACAAAAAAACGTTCAACAGTCAATAAACATGAAAAAAGTTCAACTAGAGAGCATCAAGAAAATGTCAATTAAATATCAGCAGACCACTACCCATCCAGTAGAATGGCTAAATGTGTAAAGCCTGACAATACCAAGGGTTGGTGAGAATGTGGAGCAACTGGACCTTCCCTGCACTGCTAAAGGAATGTAAATTAGTATAAATTGTATATAACTTGGGAAATGTTTCTGGCATTTCTATTCACGAGAGCTGAACAAGCACATGACCCTAGTCTTGCAATTCTACTACTGGTACCTACGTACCCATCAGAGATGCTTACTTACATGTGCCAAAGGACATGAATTTCACAGCAGTACTACTCTGGAAGCCCCAAACTGGGAACCAACCCAAACACCACCCCAATGAGAGAGAGAAATGATGACATAGTCACTGATGGAGCAGGGGAAGTGTGAGAATGAATGAACTGTTGCAGCAACAATGCAGATAAATCTCAGACACAAAATATGGAACAAAAGAGGGCAAATTTTCAAAAAGGTCAATCGTGTAATAAGAGTCTATTAAACAAACAGATGGAAGAAATCTATGACACTGAAGTCAGGAGAATAATTACCTTTAATGGGCTGGAGTGGCACCTGGGAAAGAACATAATGGGGGCCTTCTGGAGACTGGTCACTTTCTACTTTTTGATCAGAGTAGTGGTTACATGAATGCGTTCATTTCATAAAAATTAATCAAACTTTACACTTATGACTCAGAATTTTATATATGTTACATTTTAATAAGAAGTACATGTGAAAATATATGCATAATAATCCAATTTTCAAAAACTGCCATGTAAGAATATAATGAAAGAAACTACTGCTTTATTTAATTAACATGTATTACAGTTAAAATCCATTTAAAATGTCACTAAAAGTATGGAGGAAAAAAAATCAGCCTTTCCACCTTTCTAATCGATTCTCACTTATGCACCAGTAATTCTAAGCTTTTTTTTTTTTTTTAAGATTTTATTTATTTATTTGACAGAGCAACAGCAAGAGAGGGAATATAAGCAGGGGGAGTGGGAGAGGGAGAAGCAGGATTTCCACTGATCACGGAGCCCGATGAGGAGCTGAGCTTGATCCCAGGACTCTGGGATTATGACCTGAGCCAAAGGCAAACACTGAACAACTGAGCCACCCAGGCGTCCAAGTTATTCTAAGCTTAATACCACCTTTCTGCCATATACTTCAAACTCATTTTGTCCCCCTCAGCCCAGAGCATCCCAAATTCCCCTCAGTAGGCTCAGTTTGAATAGCACATTCTTGCTGATTTTCTCCCATAAAGTTTTTCATTCCTACCATTCCCGTTCCCTTTGAAGCACTAACACTCAGATGGCTCAATGTTTACAAGTCACCACGCAGAGCGGGACACTCATTTCTTGCCCTAAGTCAATCCCTACTTTACAAAACATATTTCCTATTTTTAATGATGTAAGTAAAATAGAGACTCTGACTGAAATAGAGTCTAATTAAAGTCACTCATAAGACCTGTAACAACGGCAAATGAGTTACTCAATAAAAAGGGAGAGGTGACCCCACTATTTGAAACAAAATGTACAGATGCTAACCTGATAAGAGCTGACTGTTGATGAAAATCACAAAGAACTATAAAATCACAGGCTGTGAAAGACATGAAATTCTTTCCTCTGGTGTGACTTTGATAAATAAAAGACCTTCCTAACTTCCTTCTTACTCTTACTGTTGGAGATGGATCCTGCAGGATGAAAGGGGACCTGAGAATGAAGTACTTGGATTTAAATGAACGCCATACTGCGAGTGATTTTCTGTGAAGGTAGTCCACGGCTTTTATAGATTCTCATATGGGTCTATGATTCCCTAGAAGATCTAGGGAACATTTCCCCAAAGTGTGGTATGTATACCATGGATGGTACATAAGATCAGTTTCTGGGGACTGTGAACAAGCCTTTTATCTTCATAGTCATGTATTTATTTTTATGTATATTTGAAAAAATACAAAAAGTACATCAAACTCACAATGCCATGTATTTTTGATACAATCTTATATTTAAAATAAATCAATTTAAGTGGGAAAAAAAGATTTAAAAGGTTTTAAGTAGTTGTCTGGATGATAATCTGGATAAATTATGGTTGCAGCAGGCCCAGTGACTTCTTAGGAAACATGAAATGGAAGGAAGGTACGTAATGGAAAACACATGCTTTTACCTTTGCTGCTCAAACCTCTCTCAAAATTTCTCAAAGTTTACTCAATGCAACAATCTCAGAAATGCCTCATAACCATCATCTTGAGAAATACTAGCTAACCTAAGCCGCAGAGAGTATACTTGGTTCTAGCACTCTGCATCTCAATTTTTTTCTTCCTATTTGGAGGCTGTGATATCATTATGGAAGAAGTACACAGCGAAGAGTCATAAAAAAAGGAACTGATAAGGAATATGTCAATAAACAGCTGGCTTTATCAATAAACTGGATATGCTTTCACCATTTACTAGTAAAATATTAGGGCATAGGTAGCTCTTCCAAAGTGATTAGACTTCTCTGTTGTATGTGGCATGGCTTGATATATATATGGAAATACTCAGAAATGTCATTTGCTAAATCCTGGGGGGAAAGGAGCTAAGTAAACTACTGCACTAAGCAGATCTCCACAAGGCCCATTAAACTCTGTGCCCTTTCTGTGGTTCACTAAATAGAATAAAACCTCTAAACTCCATAGTTTTCATGGAGTATTAATATTGCTCCGTTCAATGTCATAAAGCCACAGAGAGAGACAGAAACAGAGAGAATACACTGAAAAGAGAGAGCTCTGAGACAGAACTAGACTTTCAGAACCCATTTCTTCCTGGGTACACCAGGAAAATCTGGGTGAGCTTCAGGTAAAAAAAGTGGGCTTGTAACTTAATTAGCATGAAAACAGTGGTAGGTGCATAGGATAAATACTTTCTAACAATCTTCACATTAATCTGATATTTCTTTGACAACTACAACTTCAAAGATTTCTCAGAGCAGCCCCCTCTGTTTTTGTTAATTTAATTTGCATGAAGTATTTCCAACAATCAGAAAGAAACTTAATAAAATAAAATTTAGATTTAACAGATGTTTAACACCTTGCCATAATCATGTGTCGTGTCTCCCCCACCACCATGCTGTCCCAGTTTGGTAGGATAGCAACAAGATAATCAGGAATGGAGAAGCAAAGGCTTTATGAAGATGGTTTTGAGAACCTGGCACCTGAACACAGCCACAGAGCTCAAAAAATAACAAAATGGGGACACAGTTTAAAATTAATACAAAATCTATGAAAAGTCTAACATTTAACTCTTTCTTCTTTTCCACTATAATCCAAATGCCATGTAATTATTTGCAATGGGAAACATTTCTGAACCACCTCTATCCACAAAATAAGTTACAAGGGGTCACAGAAAGGCCAAGATTTTCACAGAACCAGAGTTAAAGGAGTATTCCTACCTAAAGCAAAGCTTGGCTTTAACTTAATGTGCATCACAACGTACAATGAGCATCATGAAAGGAATACTGTTGTCTTTCAATTGATTCCGCCTCTATTGCACCTGATTTAACTGCCCCAGTACTTGTATTAATAAACAGCAATTCACTTCACACACCACCTTCTGCATATGTTCACTGTAGTAGATTTACAGATGAAAATAAGAAATTCAATTGATATTATTCAATTAACTATATACAGCCAAGATAAAAGTATCTGAAAGACTTTATATTCTCTTACAATTCTTCTAAATTATATGTTTTTATAGTTCACTATTTCTGCCCTGATAAAATACATCTTTTTAGCAATGAGATTAGAAACCAACCTTTGTTGTAATATTTCATTTAGCATGTCAAATATCAATCTGTAAAAACTTACTTGACATAAGTTTTGGAATCTGGGCTTGTCCTCTCAACAGTGGCCTGTATAAGTTCCCTTGGTAAGTTGCAGGTGGTGGTGCAGCATTGCCATAAACGCCAGCCCCTGAGCCTCTTGGCATAACATGGCTGTAAAAGGACCCCACCAACCAGAAAAAAATTTATAGACAGATCCATCACATCACAGTTGATATAAATTAAGTAAATGGTAGTAGTTCTCCCTTTACTACTAGATCTCATGAAGATAATACAAACTTAAGAGATTTATAATTAACAAAGTTCAAAACAGTACCAATGGTAAGGGTGATAGCGTATATTTATTTCCCATACCAAGATACTTAACTGATAATTACTTAAGTATTAATTAGTTCATGTAAAGAGTCAGTTTACTTTTCTTTTTTATATCATACTTCAGTTTTGCCCTCAAGGACCCACGCTGTTGCTATCACTACATATACTTCTGCTCTATACCTTGTCGTTTTCAATTCTATCAAACATTTCCCTATATTTTTCATAGTCTTCATAATTATAGGATGCATACCTATAGAGTACTTTACTATGGTGATGTCTCTTATTTTATTAAACCATTCCTCTCATTTAGTACTACTATTATTGATAATAATGCACTATAGATTTGGGCATATAACTTTAAGCTCCTCTAAAATTATTTTCTCAAGATAAATTTCAAGAAGTAGGAATATGGATCAAAGTTGAGAGTTGTAATGTACTGATGAACATTTTAAACAGATTCTACCATACATTAATTCAGTTAAAACTTTCTTGAAGGTAAAGAGAATGTTTTATTCCTTGAAAGATCTGTCAGAAAGATAGAACTTTTTAAGAGAAAATAACACAATTCTCAAACAACACATAAAGCATAAACCAAAGAAAAAGAAGTGAATTTTAAAAATGAAGAGCATAAGAGTATCAAAGTCATTAAAATATTTGCCAAATAGTTTCATTTAATGGTCTCTTTAATATTTGTAGCATAAATACTGACTTAATCCTTGTAAATGATTCAGAAAAAGCAAAACATACAAAGGATAGCAACCTACCACTCACCTCAAAGTCCTAAATGCAGCCTGATCCAGGTGGACAGGCCGCCGGTCCCGATTAAAGCCAAGCTGGGGCTTCCACTGTCGTCCATTGCTGGACTTTTCCCAGTCACTAGGTTTCAGTACTGGTGCTGGTTTTCTGACCATTTGAAAGTACAATATTTAGTACTGGGATAAACATTGTTCATACAAAACAAAACTAGATAGTTCATATTTTATAACTGCATTATTGTTACCTTGCTCCTGGAAGCATTACAGCTTTAAAAATGTAGTCTTCAGCAAACTGTGGGTCTTTAAAATTAATACTAGAAGAGAGCAACATATAATTTAATGACTTTATTATATTACTTTGGCTCAACTATTATGTACTCAACTATTATGAGGTACTTTTCATGTTTAAAAAGAGTAAATTTCAAGTCTTCTCCAAAAATTATTTTAATCAATAGTTTTGCCAAATAGCTAAGTATCTTTTTCACTAAACTGCTGCTAATTCCTAGTGCACAGTCTTCATTTAACTTTCTCTGTGGGAAAAGACATGCTCTAGCTAACTGTGGGTGATCAGAGAGAAGAAAGAGACACTGCTTCAAATATCAAGAAATTCCAAAAGGATACTGGAGACAGGTGGGGAGAGGTGTACAAACAACAAAAAAGAAAAAAAAGAAATGCCTTTCATTTTGTTTAGTGTGGGGCAAAGACTTACCCTCCAGCATCTTAGGGAAAATTAGCTCTTGTTGCAAGAAAGAAAAGATGCAAACGCCACTAGGAACACTTGCAAAATCACAAAGTGAACACAAATAATCTATGGGGAAAAACATTAAATTTCCCATTTGGAGCCCTATATCATGCTCTCTTAATGTTTCTCTTGTATCAGGAACAGTCACAATTTGAAAACTACACCAAAGGGTTATTTTGTAAGTCTGTACACTCAGACTATTGAGTATAAACTGGATCAAGCTTCCTTTCTTGTGGGTTTTCTGTGTCCCAAAGGCTGGATCTGTACCAGGTTTATACCTAAGGATTCTCATGACATTTGTAATCATGCTGAAAAATTAAAACCTAAGTGTATGATTTAATAGTGGACTGGTTAAAGAAACTACGGTTCTCCCTAAAAACAGAATCCTCAAATGACATTTCAATATGTATACAACAGACTAGACATATATTCATCAAAAAGTAATCAGTGATATTCTCTGTATAATTGTCTCCTTTCCTTCTTTGTGCTTTTTAAATATTTTCTAAAATTCCTCCATGATTACACTTTTTTATTCAAGAAGGTTTTATTGAACTGGTAGACATTTTAGATAGCTAACTTTTTTCTCTTCAAATACTGCCACTTTATTTTTAATTTTTTTCAGTGATCCAAGATTCACTGTTTATGCACCACACCCAGTGCTCCATGCAATACATGCCCTCCTTAATACCCACCACCAGGCTCACCCATCCCCCCGCCACCTCCCCTCCATAACCCTCAGCTTGTTTCTCAGAGTCCACAGTCTCTCATAGTTCGTCTCCCCTTACAATTTACCCCAATTCACTCTTCCCTTTTCTTTCCTTAGAGTCCTCCATCTTATTCCTTATGTTCCAAAAGTAAGTGAAACCATATGATAATTGACTTTCCCTCCGATTTACCCCAATTCACTTTTCCTTTCCTTCTCCTTAAGTCCTCCATTTTATTCCTTATGTTCCACAAGTAAGTGAAACCATATAATTGACTTTCTCTGCTTGACTCATTTCACTCAGCACAATCTCCTCCAGACCCGTCCATGTTGATACAAAAGTTGGGTATTCATCTTTTCTGATGGCTGAGTAATATTCCATTGTATATATGGACCACATCTTCTTTATCCATTCATCTGTTGAAGGGCATTTCGGCTCTTTCCACAGCTTGGTGATTGTGGATATCGCTGCTATGAACACTGGGGTACATAAGGCCCTTCTTTTCACTACATCTATATCTTTGGGGTAAATACCCAGTAGTGCACTTGCAGGGTCATAGGGTAGCTCTATTTTTAATTTTTTGAGGACTCTCCACACTGTTTTCCAAAGTGGCTGCACCAACTTGCATTCCCACCAACAGTGAGGGAGGGTTCCCCTTTCTCCACATCCTCTCCCAACACTTGTTGTTTCCCGTCTTGTTGATTTTGGCCATTCTAACTGGTGTAAGATGGTATCTCAATGTGGTTTTGATTTGAGTTTTCCTGATGGCTAGTGATGATGAACATTTTTTCATGTGTCTGTTGGCCATTTGTATGTCTTCTTTGGAGAAGTGTTCTGTTAATGTCTTCTGCCCATTTTTTGACACGATTATCTGTTTTTTGGGGCGCTGAGTTTGAGGAATTCTTTATAGATCTTGGATATCAGCCCTTTGTCTGTAGTGTCATTTGCGAATATCTTCTCCCATTCCATGGGTTGCCTCTTTGTTTTGTTGACTGTTTACTTTGCTGTGCAGAAGCTTTTTATCTTGTTGAAGTCCGAAAAGTTCATTTTCACTTTTTTTTCCTTTGTCTTTGGAGGCGTGTCTTGAAAGAAGTTGCTGTGGCCGATGTCAAAGAGGTTACTGCCTATGTTCTCCTCTAGGATTTTAATAGATTCCTGCCTCACATTGAGGTCTTTCATCCATTTCGAGTTTATCTTTGTATATGGTGTGAGAGAACAGTGGAGTTTCATTCTTCTATACATAGCTGTCCAATTTTGCCAGCACGATTTATTGAAGAGACTGTCTTTTTTTCACTGGATATTTTTTCCTGCTTTGTCGAAGATTATTTGACCATAAAGTTGAGGGTCCATGTCCGGACTCTCCACTGTTCCATTGGTCTGTGTGTCTGTTTTTGTGCTAGTACCATGCTGTCTTGTAATCACAGCTTTGTAGTAACGCTTGAAATCAGGCAACGTGATGCCCCCAGCTTTGTTTTTCTTTTTCAACATTTGCTTAGCGATTCGGGGTCTTTTCTGGTTCCATACAAATTTTAGGATTGTTTGTTCCAGCACTTTGAAAAATGTTGGTGGAATTTTGAGCGGGATGGCATTGAAAGTATAGATTGCTCTGGGCAGCAAATACTGCCACTTTAAATTATTAGGGCCTATTTTTGTTGCACTGGGATGTAACTGTATTTTTTTAAAGATTTTTTACTTATTTATTTGACAGAGAGAGAGAGATCACAAGTAGGCAGAGAGGCAGGCAGAGAGAGAGGGGGAAGCAGGCTCCCTACTGAGCAGAGAACCCGATGTGGGCCTCAATCCCAGGACCCTGAGATCATGACCTGAGCCAAAGGCAGAGGCTTTAACCACTGAGCCACCCAGGCGCCCTTAACTGTATATTTTAAGTACACAAAAATAACTTCATTTGTATCAAGAGCAGCTGAACAATACTTCATTTACTGAATCCATTTCTCTTACAACTCACTCTTCACCGGCAACTGTCTTTATCTCAAATGTTCTCTACTGGGCAAAGTGGCTTACGGCAGTGTTACAGGTTTAAGAAGGTGACAGAGAAAATTAAGTATAGGGGTTTGTTAGGGCCTTCCAGATACAAAGTAAACACAGAAAATCAGTAATAAAGCAAGACGTGCAACTAGAATGTCTCCAAGCAGTTATCTTTGTGTCAGTAGGGCTTTTTAGCAGTTTACCAAACAAACTTTAAGAGTTCCCACAGCATACACAGTCTCAGGATGGGCATGGGGGTACAAATGCTGGCCAGGCATCAATCTTGCCTCCCCTTCTGATAAAGGAAATAGGAAATATTTAATAACATTTTCATAAGAAAGTGGACAAGGCAACAACAGGCAGAGAAAAGATGCTGAGTCAAAATGTGTGTGTACATACCTTCCACACATGTCTTTTGTGAACACGGGATAAAAGCATGTGCGTATGGGGGAGAGGGAAGAAAATTCTTTCACCTGGGACCAAGGAAAACGTCATCCAAGAGGCCATGATATAAAGTGGGACAGGACTGGTTACAGAATGAGAAAGGAAATAAATGTAACCGAGACATGGAAAAGGTTCCAGAAGAACCAAGAAATAGCTCAGTTTAATTGGAGCAGCATTCTCGACGGGGATCTGGGAGAGAAGTAAGACCTATACAAATAATCTGAGTGATTACATCCTCAATTCTCCCAAGAAAGACACGTAACTAGTTCCATTCTAAAGAAGTAAGACACAAACCAACTGGTTACATGCAATGAATGCTTTAAGTTCTCAAGCCTTTTTAAAAAAAATGTATGTATGTATGTATGTATGTAAAGATTTTATTTATTTATTTGAGGGGGGGGCTACAGAGAAGGGAGGGTTAGAGGGAGAAGCCGACTCCCTGCTGAGCAGGGAGCCCGATGCAGGACCTGATCCTAGGACTCCAGGATTGTGACCTGAGCAGAAAGCAGATGCTCAATCGACTGAGCCCCCACGCACTCAGGCCTCATTTTTTTTTTCTTTTCTTTTTTTAATTTAAGTGGAGCTTGGCATGGAGTTGGGTGTGGAGCCCAACATGGGAGCCTAACTCATGATCCTGAGATCAAGATCCAAGCCAAGATCAAGAGTTGGTCATTCAACCAAGCCACCCAGGCACCCCAAGTTCTCAAATCTGAACTCCTAAGTGGGACCTCAGTTGAGAAGAGCTAGATTTCCAAGATAATTTCCAAGAAAATTTCCAAGATAATGGGGAAAAAATCTCCAACATCTCCCCTACTTATCCTGAGAACCAGTCAATAGAGTGATCTATATACTTCATAGGGAACAAACTATTAGGAGACAGAAAAGGAGCATCTAAAAATAAGTTTGGAGATCCCTACTGAAGGGACAAGTGATACTATTTTTGATCTCAAAGATTAAAGCATTCTTTTCCCTTGGATCTTTGAGAACAATCTGAAGACTTATTCTTTCCTAAAATGAGTTAAGCTTTCACTGGTTGAGAGGTTTTTTTAGTAATTTGTTCCCAAAAATACGTACTAAGAACTATTATGGTTTTAGAAAATAAAGATCAAAAGAAAAGCACAACTGTACTTTTCCAACGTGAAACACCAGCCACAACTTAAACAAACCTCCCCAAAATGTGAAACACATAAACCAGGCAGGAGCTCATTAGTCAAAGTCCCAAAGGGGAACTTTATTGAGACCCAAGCTTTCAAAGTTCCTTCATTTTTTTCAGGTTGCTGTAATTAAAATTCTTATAACCAGAGAAACTAAAATAACAGAAATGATGTTACTATAATAAAATATATAAATAAAAATAGAAATAATAAAAAAGAAAAAAGGATTACTCTTTGACAAATTTCTACCACCAGAAACAAAAGAGCTTAACTGTGGAGCAAGTCAGGGGAGGGAAAGCAGTAACACTGAGATAAGACAGAAGCACCTTCAGGGAGGAAATGAGTTAACAGAATAGCTTATAGATAAAACAGGTGGCCCCTCTGAGGTAAGAGAACTGTGTTTAGATGTATATTGCTTCATCTAACTCTGTGAACACAAGCATTTTTCACCACTCCTTCCAGGTGGCACAGGGCTAAATTACCCAGCCTAGGCTTCTATCTACCAGACCAGCATGTCCAGGAGTAGCATAATGGACCTTACCCTTGATAGGGAATTTCCCTGTTACTTTAATCACCTAATTGTCATCACAAACACACTAAGGACAAAACATAAAAACTATAAACTTAAGCATGGTTGAAAATAACAAAACTGAGCAGTGCTTTTATTTGTATTACAAGTAGCACTTTAGATACCATTAGTAAGAAGAAAATATTATAGCAAAGTCTCAACAGAAAAGGAATGGAATGTACAACACCCCTTTCCAACTCAATTCACTTTAAGAATTATCCTTAGAAATCCTATTTTAAGTACTATTACTGTTTGAGTGTTAGCACACTTCACAAAGATAGCAGAAAACTCCAAATATCAAGTTACATATTTTTACTCTACCTTTCCCTGATACATTCCTTAATTAATGCTAAATCAGCACACCAACGCAAACTATTCTTCTAAGAAAAACTTCATGATTCATATACCTGAGAGTTTATAGGACTTAAGATGTCTTTTCTGACATTCTATCAGAAGAGGTTAACCAAGCAGCGGAAATTAAGCCTTCCCAAGGGCTTTCAACATCAAGTCTGTGATTAACTATATGTATTTCCCTTCCTCTAGGCTTTGATTTCAAGTTATCTGTTTGCCAACCATGAGTCTTACAGATACTACAGTAATGGTTACATTAAAAATTCACATTTTTAAAAAAACCTCCTTAAAAAAACAAAAAAAAAACCTCCTTGAAGAGCTACAACATTCTACCCCTTGCCTGATTCCTAGAAAGTCTGAGAAACACTCCTCTGAAGAAATAACCGTTCCTGGAAGACTCTGGCAAAAACTGGGCTTTGACACTATGAACACTATGAACACCTGGACTTTTTATACAGGTTTAGAACTATGCCAGGTGCTATGAGAAAAAACCCCCAAAAAATCATAAAACCAAAACCAACCCCAAAACTTAATAATACTACTGATAAAAATAACATATAAGATCATATAAATTCTAGATTACATTTTGGAAGAGAAGAAAAGTTATGAGAGATAGGCTACAAAGGAATGAACATTCCAAACAATGGAAGGAAGGCACAGAGGTCAATGGGATACTCATGGGAAGAGCCTGGGTTGAAGGAGGAGGCAGGTGTCCTTGAGAAACTGTGGGGATTCAGGCACAGAGCTATGGCTCCTCCAAACCATGACAGGCCTTCAAAAAGTAAAGAAGTATAATTCCACTGACAATACAGAGTGAAGATTTCTGAGGAGCGTTAGTGCTTAACAAAGATAAGCCTCACAGTGTATGCCAGTAGATTCAGTGAAAAGGTGGAATCAAATTAGCTGGAGATCATTACAGTAATTCAGGAGAAGAAACTACAAAAGAAGGAAAAGACAAAAACAAAACAAAACAAACAGGCTCACTGGGAAGAGTCAGATATGAAAAACAACTGGGAAAAAGAAAATCCAGAACAGTGGTGTAGATGTAGGGATTAAGGTAGAATGAGAAGCCAAAAGCATACGGTGTAAGCAGAATATAAGTCTGGGCAACAGGACAACAGTCAGGGACAAAAAGGGGAGATCAGCAAGGAGAACTAGCGAGGGGCACTGGACAAAGAAG
>LNAC01000952.1:145251-183809 GCA_002007465.1 Ailurus styani | reverse complement strand
TGTGTGTGTGTGTGTGTGTGTGTGTTCACGCGCCTACTCCTCCAGATGAATAGAAAATTGTGCCGCTGCAGTGGGAAGAAAATTTCTCTTTAGTTTTAAGATTATATAAGGTTTTGTATATTTAAAAGATCCCCCCCACCCTTCCCCCGGCCAAGATTTTACTTATTTGAGGGCAGAGAAGAGCATGAGCAGGGGGAGGGGCAGAGGGAGCGAGAGAAGCAGACTCCTTGGTGAGCAGGGAATCTGACATGGGACCATGACCTGAGCTGAAGGTAGACACTTAATCGATGAGTTATCCATGCGTCCCTATATTTAAAGTTAACAAAGAATTAGTCTAAAGATACTACATCTAAGCAGATTACAATGGTGAAGAGTGGGATGAGGAAAAATATAGGAGATAGCTCTGTTCTATTCAAAGTTAAGCTACTAATATGTTGACTGATTTATGGATGAGACTTGGGAGGAAAAAAAAGATCTCCTAGGTCACAGCTGACTATATTTTTCTAAGAGTCCTTCTAGGAACTTAAACACTTCAATAACCTCTATCATATGCCTTTTTAACACTACAGGTAAGACCTATGTGATGGGAAAAACCCACCTAAACTCAACTTGAAGAACTTTTCAAATATGGGATGGAATACTGGATGCATCCAAACAGAGAAGGGAAAAAAATGACAGGAGTCAAAACAGAAATAACCAGCAATTGGCACCAGAGCCTGCAATCTCAGATTTTCATTTATAAAGCAAACACAACACTGGGATGAAAAACAAGCCCCCAAACACACACACAAAAACTGCAATAAACTGGATCAACCTCATTACCCCTCAGAGGAAACACTGAAAACTAGCTCATAAGGTAAAAGTTAACGTGTTCTTTCACAAATCTCTAAGAAATTAACTCAAATCAATTTTATTATGAAGTTATTTTCAACATGTATCTGAATATGAATATGCACCTAGATCCGGTATTTGTCTTGTAAGTTTAATAATCTTATGAGAACACAATGGATACCAAATAATACCAAAGGCCTCTTCAGGCTCAGAACCAACCAGCCAACAATAACACCACCATACAAACAGAAGGTAGAGGATTTGCCAATTTTTTAATTCTTCCCTTGGACAAGTCTCTCTGTCCTAATTGGAAAGTTAAGTAGAATTAACTACTTCTAAAGGGCTGGGCAGAAAGGCCCCTGAAAACATCCAGAAAAAGACTGAGGAACACAAGCAAGCATGTGACAATCCAAAGACAGAACTCGTGGGATTAACTGGCCTGAAGCACTGCTGTAAGGCAGAGACCCCATGGGTTAATACACAGTGTCCACACTGGATCTATCTGAACCAGACTGTTTGTGTCGGGTGCAGGAGCCTGAACCACAATTCTAAACCCCACGCTTAACAGAAGAACTCAAAGACAAAGAGCCAGAACAAATTACGTGTAAAGATAAATAAAAAATGTGTGTAAAGATAAAAGCAACTAATCTAGAAAGATTTTCCAAATTCATGACAGTTGTCTTTAAATAAAAGCCCCTCTGAAGTGGCAGTTACTACCTAAATCCATTAAGAATAGGAAAATGAACACGCTTACACTTTACAATGATAAATTTAAGTGAAATCTAAAATACTTCCCAAGAGTAAGAGAAATAGTGACAATGACTGGGAAAGATTCAGTAACAGTCTTCCCAAGCAGGCTTTTATAAAATCCTTAAATTACTAGGATGTGCTTTCCTTAGTCTTGCCTAAAGACTGAAGAAAATGGTAACATAAATTCTGCTATCGAGATTAGTAATTACATACAAGAATTAAGCAAATGAGTAGTTAAGCATGTTGGTTTTTATTCTAAACAGTCACATTATATTTTACACATACAGAATGCTGTCATCATGCAAGAAATTAAATACAGGGGGTGGGAAGGATGGGGTGGCTGGGTGTTGGACATTGGGGAAGGTATGTGTTGTGGTGAGTGCTGTGTATTATGTAAGACTAATGAATCATAGCCTGTACCCCGAAACAAATAATACATTATATGTTATTAAAAAAAATACTAAAAAAAAAAAGAGAAAGAAATGAAATACATTTCCCAGGTAGCAGAAACTAGCCCTTGATATAATTTTAGTTTATAATTATTGGTAAACATTTCCACAAATTTATTCTATCTCAACCAAAATAAAGTACGTAATAGTTTTGTTTTTAAACTCTGCACAGCCATACCTGTAGATATAATTAAAATAATCTGTTATAACACAGAGAAGCTGTGTGGGCCTCTGAGGTAAAGAGGTCTGTTTGCTCCTACATAGTAAACTACTCCTAGAAACTCCTACTTTCTACCTCCTACTTTCCTAATCCGGGAAGAATTAGAGGTTGTCAGGGGAAACCAGAAAGCAGAGAAGCAAGCTTGTTAAATCAGTAACCTTAATAATATACATAATTTAAAGTCAAGAGGCTCTGTTCTGAGGTCTACAACACAGGGACTCTCCAATCTCAAAGCATTGGTGGAATAATAGCTGCCATTTCCTTGTGATTCAGATGTTTTCTTAAACCTATCTGCAAGTTCAGAGCTATATTTTGGTCAAACGACATAAATTTTCAAAGACTTACCTGATTGCAGTGTTCTGTGTCAGATCCCGTAACATGGGGACAGGAGAACATACTATTCTAAAGAAAAAAATGAGAGTAAGTTGCAACCTTTTGGATAAGTGGAATTAAGATGTTGCTTTAGGAAAGAGAAATCATTAAAAAGTACCTACAAAAATGACATAACCAATTATATCTTTAAAAAAGGACCCAGTCTTCTTTGTTTGTAATCTCCTTAACGGAAAACTATTATGGGCAAACGGCTCGTATCAGAATTTGTAAAGGATACAAAGAAACCAAAAAGGGGAATGGGGGAACAAATAACTGAACAGAAGAATAGAACAGGTACCTGATAAATGAGGGAAACCTAACGGTTAATAAATATACCATATGGCATTCAATTTCATTAGTAATCAGAGAAATGCAACTTTAAGCCATAAAGTGCCAATAAGCATCCACTAAATTGACAAAATTTAAGGTCATGACAATCAATTCCAGAATGTAGAGCAACAAGATCTCTCACAAACTGCCACTGAGATTACAAAATAGTGTAATCACTTTGGAAAACCACCCATTATTATCTACAAAAGAGGAAGACTCAACTGACCAACAATTCCCACTGATCTCAGAACCCCTTTAAAACATTCCTAAAAAAATCAAGGACCTCAAAGAGCTTCTGATTATCTGTATTAATATTTACCTATTAAAAATTAAAACTAAGAAATTTCTAAAATACTAATTTAAAGGTAACAGTAATAAACCTATTACATGTTAACATAAATAACATTTTTTATGAAAAACTATTTTACAAAGCAAAAAGAGAAGTGTCGCTGTCTTACATTTTTGAAAATTTCTTTAATATCTGGCTTAATATCTATCTTAATAGCTGGATTCTCGTATCTGCTTCTGATTCAATCCCTTGAGATAGCTATCACACTACATTCAGCTTCTGGAAAACTCCACTGTACACTCAAGAGATAAAGAGAATGAGAAAAGCAAATAATATAGCATCTTAGTATTATTACAAAAACAGCTTTGACCTCATGAATCTCCTGTAAAGGCTTTAGGGACCCCCAGGGCTCCCTGCACACAGTGATACAGCTACTAGGCTCAACAGCTGGGTTTTCTGTTGTTTTGTTTTCTTACTATTACTAGAAAATGAACCATATGGGCAGCAAGGAAAAAATGCTAGCAAAACTTCTTCCCAGTCACCCCAATGTGCACAAACGAATGCTTACTGATCTGGAAGAACAGCTTCTTCATCCAAAGAAAACTTTCCTTGAATCCCATGACATAGTTCAGGTGGTACATCTACTGGCTGTGGAAAAAGCATTCCTGGTCATAAACCCAAAAGAATGGAAAGCAGGGACTCACAGACATACATGTACACCAAAGTTCATAGCAGCATTATTCTTAAAATCCAGGAGGAGGAAACAACCCAAGTTTCCATCAACAGATGAATGGATAAAGAAAATACGGTATATACACACTATGGTCATAAAAGGAAGGAAGCCCTGATACCTGCTACAACATGGATGAACCTTGAAAACATTACACTAAGTAAAATTTACATAAGTAAAGTAAGTCAGACATGAGAGGACAAATATTATAGGGTTCCATTTACAAAGAACAGGTAAATTCAGAGACAGAAAGTAGAAGATAGGTTATGAGAAGTAAGGGAAGAGAATGGAGATGTATTGTTTAAGGGATACCAGTTTCTGTTTGGGAAGATAAGTTCTGCAAGTAGACAGTAGTGACGGGTGCACAACACGGCACATAGATTTATGCCAAAAAATTACACACTTTTAAAATGGTTTTTAAAGATTAAAATGGTACACTTGTTTTTTTTTTTAAATATTTTATTTATTTATTTTTGAGAGAGAGAGAGCGCATGTATGTGTGCATGAGCTTCAGAAAGAAGCAGAGGGAGAAGCAGACTCTCTGCTGAGCAGGGAGCCCGATGCAGAACTCGATCCCAGGACCGCGGGATCATGACCAAGCTGAAGGCAGATGCTTAACTGAATGAACCATCCCAGGCACCCCACTTGTTTCTATTTTATCAAAATTTAACAAATGTATTTCTGATGAATTAACCAAATAATTATACTGTCTAAAAGCATTCATGATGGAAAAAGAGACCATACCTCTGTGGAACCTGTCTGGTAGAGTTCTAAAATGAAGTCATGGAGTGGGTGATGTTTCCCCACAAATAAGACGTCACCTCCAAGACTATTTCTTTTAGCTGGGGGAAAATAAGGAAAGAATAAAGATCAAACAATTATATCTGCAAGAACAACTTTTATGAGAATAAAAGAAACATCTAAATTAAAAAATATATATAAGGTCTACAAAAAATGTATTTTTTTTAATTTAAAAAAAAATTTTTTTAAAGATTTTTATTTATTTCACAGAGGGAGAGAGATCACAAGGAGGCAGAGAGGCAGGCAGAGAGAGAGGGGGAAGCAGGCTCCCTGCTGAGCAGAGAGCCCGATGCGGGCCTCGATCCCAGGACGCTGAGATCATGACCTGAGCCGAAAGCAGAGGCTTTAACCCACTGAGCCACCCAGGCGCCCTAAAATATTTTTTTGATAGAGAAAGACACACTGAGAGAGGGAACACAAGCAGGGGGAGTGGGAGAGAGAGAAGCAGGCTTCCCACAGAGCAGGGAACCTGATGTGGGGCTTGATCCCAGGACCCTGGGACATGACCTGAGCTGAAGGCAGACACTTAATGACTGAGCCACCCAGGCGCCCCTACAAAAAATAATTTAAAAGTGACAGACCTAAAGGTGTGAGGTCTCTGTAGAAGAAAAACAAGTCTGACATTGAGGTTTCAAAGATCAAAGACTATCAGAAAAAATTATCACTAAAACATACCTGAATATAGTATTGTAAGGTAAGGGACAAAGTAACCTATACAGAATTCAATTTCTTACTGTAAGAAATACATAACCATTTCCTGAGCAAACCCAAACAAATTATACCATGTAATAACAAAGACTATTCTAAGGATGGCTGATAGAGAAATTACTTCTATAGGTTTATTATACTGGTGTTAAATAAATTTTCCAACAGAGTCTAGCTTTGCAATTTCCTAACACTTTAAACTGTCAGTATTTTAAATGCCACTCTGTACAAAGTAACATTTCAGGTTAGCAACTAAGAGTAAATGCCTTTGTCTCAACATAACTTTTTAAACAAAGTTACTGTTATTTGGAGGGGATGAAGGGAAGAAGGGAGATGGAGGAAATTAATACACTCCCAGGATAGAAAATTACTTTTGTATGTGCATGTCATGTAAGAATCAAAAAGCCAAGGGGCAGGCACTTAGGTGGCTCAGTAGGTGAAGCAGCTGACTTTGCATTTCGGCTCAGGTCATGATCTCAGCGTCCTGGGATTGAGCCCCATTTTGTGCTCTGCACTCAAAGCAGAGCCTGCATGAGGATTCTCTATCTCCCTCTCACTCCTCCTCTACCCCTGCTCACGCATGCTTGTCCTCTCTAAAATAAATAAATAAATCTTAAAAAAAAAAAAAATCAGAAAGTCAAAGTATATTCTTGAAATGTTGCTTTTTTAAAAAAAAAAAAAAGTAGGCTCCACGACCAGCATGGAGCCCAATGTGAACTTTGAATTCAACACTGAGACCAAAACCTGAGCTGAGATCAACAGATGCCTAACTGACTGAGCCACCCAGGCAACCCTTAAAGTGTTGCTTTTTAATAAATCTAACACTTGTAAGTTAAAAATAATTTGTATTTACTATTCAATTTGGATAATACATTTTAAGAAGCAAAGTTGACTTTTCTTATGAAGAAGTAAAAACCAATGATTTATGCCCCCATATGTGAAATTTGACAAATAGAAAAGAAGAGTCTAATATCATAGGGAATTGTAAAGTTTCTAAGATACAGACTTAATGTTGAGACCAAGTGGAAGTACAGTTCTTACTCTCTTCTGGAGTGAGGTCTGGGTATACCTCTTCTAGAGCAGCTCGCAGTCTTCGCTCATCCACAAAAGGCAACAGAGCAACACCTGGAGAAAGAAACGCACACCAACCACCCAGCTATTAGGATCACCCAAATTCCACTTACTACTCATTCAAATAAACATTTCTAGTGGAATATCCCTGTTGGCATAAAAACACTTTGGAACTGAACTCCATTCAAATCTCAGATGCAAATACTTTCGAGTATTTGTGTTCAGAGAAGAAAAGTTTCATTTGTTTTCCATCCTTAAGATGGCTCATATGAGAAACCATGTTTGCAGAATCTTAACTCCATGATGATAAAACTTTTAAATTAAATTAACAAATGACCATGTGGACACTAGTCTATGTTCTCGTGCCTTACTTACGAGGATGCCCTTGGGCAAGCCAGTTAATCTGCCAAGAGTTTGAACTTGTCCTTTCATCTTTCTAGGACCTGGTTTTCAACTAAAATATCAGGTCTGCTCAATGCTAATAAATACATGGAATGTCTTCCAGATCTAAAACTGCACAGCATTCTGTTTTTTAGATTTTAAAACCTAATAACTAATATAGATACAAAAAGTTTTTAAGGACTGGCTTAAGTAATTTTGGGGGCTGGGTAGGATCGCAGCTGTTTATATTCAGGCTGAAAACTGTCCTGTGGAATGTGTTGGAATTAAAGTAATTGTTTTATTTCAACCTACATTCATAATTTTCAAAGAAGCACACTAGTAATACAGTATCTATTTCTACAAAAATATATGAAGTTATTGAATTGTATGTATATATTGTGCTGTATACAGTATAGTCTTTTGACAAAATAAAAATATAAAATAAACAGCAAAGAAAATGCTAAATAGAGTTAAATAATTTTGAAACTACTGCCAGTCAAAACTGCCATACTTGTGATTGTTCCCTTTAAAATGAGAGAAATGAAAGGTTCCCGAAGTTGTCATTAATTATTTAGTTACCGTATTTTCAAAGTTTAGAAACAGGTTCAATTTCATTATCTATTAGGGAAATATGCATTTTTTAAAGTTAAAAAGAAACTAAGTTCAAGTGTGAATTCTGAAGGGCCTAAAAAGTGATTTTAAGAATATTAACATCTATGACCGAAGTTAGGCTATTTCATCTACTGGTAAACATTTACACGGAAAAAACGTAGGGAGTTGTTCAAGTTTTGCTTACTCATACACTTAAGATCTAAACAAATTATCAGAAAGACTTTCCTACAGTATCAACTCCAAAAGCCAGCTCCAACTGGTTAAGCAACTTGCAGAGCTAATGAAAGCAATACGGTTACTAAGCAACAAATCAGCCCTACTGGGCAGGACAGAAAGAAATGCCTTATACCCAGATGTGATAAATTTAGTGCTTGAGTGAGCTGATAGTAAAAATGATATTAGCAGCCGAAATGTTCCTGAGTACTTATTTATTATGTTAACATACATTACCTCAACAACACAAGTAACCCAAGTAGTGGTAACACTTAGGTAAATACATAGTAGTCACACTCTCTGGGTCCAGACCTTAGTTCAGCCACTGTGTGACTTTGATCAAATGGCTTAAAATACTCTGTTCATATATAAAATACGTAGCATTCAAAATGGGTATGCTATATTCCTCTTATGTATATTAAGTAAATATTACAAAAACACAACATTGCAAGGGTTCGATAAATGTAAAAAAAGTACCCAGATATATTTTCTTCTATCATTTTAAGATACACCCAACTTAGGTAAGACCTTAAGTACTACCATTACTTTCAACAAGTTTTAAAGACATGGGGAATAACTGTAACTCCTCACAGTACTAAATTTGACCTCAAAAAAGTTGTATTCTTGCTGCAGTCTAGTAAATGAAAATACTTACGTAAAATATAAAAATATTAAAGGTCTGAGTTTCAACTCATCCTAAAATTCATTTGGAATCTCAAGGGCCCCCAAATAGCCAAAACAACCTTGAAGAAGAAAAATAAAGTTGCAGGACTCCCACCACTTGACTGCAAAACCTTCTTAAGCTACAGTAATTAAAACAGTTTGGTACTGGCATAAGGACAGGCATATTGGGCAGTGGAATAGAGAACCCATATATAAGCCCTCAGATAAGCAAATGATTTTCAATAAGGGTGCCAAGACAGTTCAATGGGGAAAGAGCAGTCGTTTCAACAAATGGTGCTGGGGAAAATGCATATCCATAGCAAAAGAATTAAGTTGGACCCTAACCTTACACCCTACAGAAAAGTTAACTCAAAATGGATCAAAGACCTAAATGTTAAGAACTAAAACCATAAAATTCTTAAAAGAAAACAGGGGGGAAGCTTTATGACACTGAATTTGGCAATGACTTCTAGGATACGACACCAAAAACACAGGCACGACAAAATAGTACAACAAAAATTGAACCTTCATCATAATTAAAAATTTTGTGCATCAAAGGACACTATCAGAGTAAAAAGACAATCACAAAATGGAAGAAAATAAATGCAAAATTATATACAAGACACTTGTGTTCAAAATATATAATACTCCTACAACAACAAAAACCCAATTCAAAAATGAGCAAAAAACTTGAATAGACATTTCTCCCAAAGATACAGAAATAGCCAATAAGCACATGAAAAAATGCTCAACATCACCAATCATTAGGGAAATACAAATCAAAAGCATAGTGAGATATTGCTTCATACCCATTAGGATGACTATTATTAAAAAAAACAACAGAAAATAGACACAAATAAATGGAAAAGATATTACACGCTGATGGATTGGAACAATACTGTTAAAATGTCCATACTATCCTAAGCAATCTATAGACTAAATGCAATCCGTATCAAAATACCACTGGTATTTACCATAGAACAAGGAATCCAAAAATTTGTATGAAACCACAAAGACACCAAATAGCCAAAGCAATCTTGAGAAAGAAGCTGGAGGTCTCACACTCCCTGACTTAAACCATACTACAAAGCTATAGCAATCAAAACAGTATAGTACTGACATGAAAACAGACATATATATCCATGGAATAAAACAGATAGCCCAGAAAAATCCCCACATATATACAGTCAATCTATGACAAAGGAGGCAAGAATACACAATAGGAAAAGAGCCTTTTCAAGATACAGTGTGGGAAAACTGGAAAGCTACATTCAGAAGAGTAAAACTAGACCATTTTCTTGCACCACATGCACAAATAAACTCAAAATGAATTAAAGACTTGGATGTCAGACCTGAAACTGTAAAACTCCTAGAAGAAACCATAGACAGTATGCTTCAGCAGTATATTTTTTTGGACCAGTTTCTTCAGGCAAGGGCATCAAAAGCTAAAATAAACAAATTGGACTACATCGGACTAAAATCTTTTGTTTCACAAAATCTTGCCGTTTGCAACGACGTGGATGGAGCTAGAGGGTATTAGGCTGAGCGAAATAAGTCAATCAGAGAAAGACAATTATCATATGATCTCTCTGATATGAGGAACTTGAGGAACTTGAGGGTCAGGGTGGGGGGGCATGGGGGTAGGGAGGAAAAAATAATGAAACAAGATGGGATCGGGAAGGAGACTCTTAATCTCACAAAACAAACTCAGGGTTACTGGAGAGTGGGAGGGTAGGGAGAGGGTGGATGGGTTATGGACATTGGGGAGGGTTTGTGCTTTGGTGAATGCTGTGAAAGGTGTAAGCCTGATGATTCACAGACCTGTACCCCTGGGGCAAATAATAATAATAAAAAAATAATAAAATAAAATAAAATAAAAATCTTTTGTTTCAGCAAAGGAAACAATCAACAAAATAGAAAGGAGACCTACTGAATGGGAGAAGATATCTGCAAACCATACATCCAATAGGGGGTTGATATACAAAATATATAACTAACTTACACAACTTAATACCAAAAAAAAATCCAATTAAAAAATGGGCAGAGGATTTGAATACTGTTTCCAAGGAAGACATCCAGAAGGGAAACAGACACATGAAAAGGTGCTTAACATCACTGATTATCAGGGAAATGCAAATCAAAACCACAATGAGATATCACCTCACATCTTTAAGATTGGCTATTATCAAAAAGAAAAACAAAAACAAGTGTTTGTGAGGATGTGGAGAAAAGGGAACTCTTATACACAGTGGTGCAGCTATGATGGGAAATAGTATGGACGGAACCAACCTACGTGTCCATCAACAGACAAATGGACAAAGACGTGGTGTGTGTATATATATACGCAATGAAATATTACTCAGCCATAAAAAAAAAAGAAAGCTTACCATTTCTAACAACATCAGTGAACCTACAGGGTATTATGCTAAGTGAAACAAGTCCAGACAGAGAAAGACAAATACCATATGATTTCACTCATATGCATAATCTAAAAAAACAAAACAAATGAACAAACAAAACAGGAACAAACTCAGAGATAAGAAAACAAACTATTGGTTACCAGAGGGGAAAGAGGGTAAGGAGACAGGCAAACCAGATGAAGTGGATTGAGAGGTACAAACTTCTAGTTATAAAATAAGTCAGTCGTGACGATGTAATATACAGCATAGGGAATACAGTCAATAATACTGTAGTAACTTTGTATGATGACAGATGGTGATTAGGTTTATCATGGGGATCACTTCATAAAGTATAAAAATATCAAATCACCATGATGTACACCTGAAACAGGACACTGTATCTCAATTATACTTCAACTAAAAATATTTAAATACATAAAAGCCATTTACTGAATAAAAAAAGAAAGTGACAAATGTTGGCAAGGATGTGAAGAAATTATAACTATTGTGCACTGCCTAACTTTTCCTCTGGATGATTACATATAGAAAGCAAGAGATCTGCATGTTTATATATTTACTTATTTAACACTTAAATACACTTACTTATGTACTTATATTTTTACTTTACTGCCTCTCAGCCCTTTCCTTCTAATCAAAATATCCTCCACAAAGCACCTTAAAAACAACCTAAGACTCCAACCCACTTACATATAACAAAATATGACCATAGAGCACAATACCTGCTAACCTCAGTCAGCAAGTCTGCATTTCCCATTATCATTCCATTAAAGTAATATGAAATTTCCTTTACTACACAAACCCAAAGTCAATCCTAAAATCTTGTAAAATGATTTTCAATTTGTAAGTTATTATTTATCCCCCCACTCATCTCACATTTATCTGAGTCACATTACTTTATACCATAGGAAATAACCAAGGAGCAAGCAAAAACATGGTTTTACCAAATGAAATTATCTTAGAAAAATATACAGTGGAAGAAAAGGTTAAACTGATTTGCTGAAAGGGTCTTTGGCATGAAATAATAGTTGACTTACTGTGTGAGAGACTTCTTTATTGTGTTTTACATTCAGTCATCATCACACATTTGCTGAGTGGTAAACAGCACATTAAATTTAGTAGTAATTTAAAATTGACATTCTTATAAAAACTGTAAACAGAAGGAATGAGAAAATAACAGCTAAATAAATAAGAAATAAGCTTTAACGATTACTGTCAAGCATTTAAAACTAAATTTCTAACATTTTTCATTAACAATTTTCCAAGGAGTATAAGTGAATCTCCACATAAATGCAATAATGTTTCCGTATTTCTCAGCAACCTTACAAGGTGTCAATGAGCTACTAACTGGAAGCAAGTCCCAAGTCCCATTAATTAATCACAGAAAAGACAAAAGAATGATCAGTCTATTTCAACTCAATTTACGATTTATCAGAATGTTATTATTAATCATTGCCAATGCCAGGATGGATAGAAAAAAAAATTTTTGACATGTAATTCTTAAAAATATTTATCTTTTTTTTTTTTAAGATTTTATTTATTTATTTGACACACAGAGATAGATTACAAGTAGGCAGAGAGACAAGGAGGGGAGAAAGCAGGCTCCCTGCTGAGCAGGGAGCCCAATGCGGGCCTCGATCCCAGGATGCTGAGATCATGACCTGAGCTGAAAGCAGAGGCTTTAACCCACTGAGCCACCCAGGCGCCCAAAAATATTTATCTTTTACAGAAATTCTTTCATCGCCTAAATCATGTTTGCTTACAGTGTACCAAAAAGTGGAAATTGTTTTAACAAAAAGGAATAATGTCTAAATTTTACCTTGCCATGCATATTTCTTCCCATTCAAATCAATAGCAAAATCTTCAGGGTAGAAGTCAATTATACTAGAATCCTATGTCAAGGAGAAAAATAAAGATCCAAAACAAAAGTCATGCATGTCTGAGTTATAAAGAATTTGACATTTCTTTCATTCATGTTATCAGGCCTGATGAGAAAATAAGATTAACATTAACATTTAAATAACATTTAAAAATGTTATTAAGATATCAGGTCATTAATCCCAAGAGTAAAACAAAATTAACCATATTATTTTAAAAAAGAAAAAAAGGCATTTTAGAGAGGAATTTTAGAACTGACAACTGTGGACCCAAGACAGTCAATGAAGAGTTTACTGACTCTAATGATTCCGACTTCTTGCCTGGCTCTCCTTCTTTCTATCTGTCATACAAAATAAGCTCAGAGATGTCTGAATTGTGGTAGCCACCACACATGGCTGGAACAAATAAAAATAATAATTTACAGGTAGGCTGAGAACAAACTAATGGTTTTGAGAATTGCTCCCAAACACAAATTAATTTTATTTATACCAAGAAAAGTAGGGGGGGGGAGGTGAAAAATACACAGAAGAACTCAATACTTTTACTTTGTTTTTGGACTTTACTGTTTTAATTATGAGAAAAGCACTTCCGACTAATGTTAGTGAAACATGACAAAAACCCAGTTACTAACATACTCAAAATACTAAGACACTAACAGGATCACTCATGAGCTTCCGCCATGATGGAGGTAGAAAGTTACCACTTGCAGCTGGGAAAACTCCCATAAGTTGTTCCAATGGTTTAAACTGCAAGAAAGAAAAAAGGTTTAAGATAAACACAATGTTTATCTAAGCCAAAATTTTATGAATTTCATGACTCTAAATAATTAAGCTTACCGGTTTAGTGCCCTTCTCAAAATCAGATGGCATGTCTGCAATACCTTCAAAGTCTGAAGCAAATGGTGCATAATGGAATGGGTAATACCACTTCCAGGAAGCACAGCCCTAGAATTGTAACAAAAAAGAAACCAAAAAACAAAAACCAAAAAAACAAAAACAAAAATCTACGTTCAATAAGGACACAGAAAAGCAAATAAAAATTAGAGTATTAGCCTATAAAATACATGACTTCCCGTGCACATTCCATATATTAATGTTTTTCCCAGGAGTCCTAACAGTCGTTTTGATTAACTGAACTTTTACTTTATATCAATGGCTCCTTGATTTAAAAACTACTGCAGAGTGTCTTTAATAATCAGTAGTTAATACCAAACTTTGTAAATACAATTTGTATAACACAATTTGGTGAAGATTTTTATCCTTAAAATGTGCTTGGTTACATTTCTTTCCAATTTTACAGCTGCCATATCAAATAAAATGAAGAGCAGTGGTACCTGGCACTTACATAGCATATAGATGGAGAAGGGACATAACTCGAACAATGACTAAATAAAATTTCCAAAAGTTTCATTTTATAATTCCCTATTATATTTTCATTGTAACAACTTTTTATTATAAAAGTAAGTAAACCCATCAAAAAGAAAAGTTTTTTTTTTAGAAAAAAGAACTCCTCTTAGTATGTGTTTTGATTCTATGCCTAAATGAATTAAAATCCTGAGAACAAAAGTAAAACATGAATTTACTATTATACAGTTGATAATGCATTAAATTATACTTTCCACTTAATGACAAACTTCATCTTTTCCCAAATCACACCAAACTTAACTTGCCTTGCTCTCGGAGAATGAAACCAGGTATTAACTACCAGTGTTACAATCCCCTATATGTCTACCTAATCTCTCACCAATCTGACATCTCAATTATCAAAGGCTTTAAGTCAGATATGGATTACTCCAATTAGAATGCATTTCATGTAACATCACTACATTACACGAAGGAAATGGTATCATTCAAATGCCTTTCAAATTCTTACTAGTATTTTCTAGCCTTTGTCCTTTGTTCAGTCATTAGTGACTATTATTTTTTACTTCCAATTAAAAAACCACCATACTTTAATTATGTTAAAGACAAAGTACACTCAACCCACAGTACTTGATGCTGAAATCCTTAAGCACGACAAAAATTATCTTTATTTATATATTAACACTTGAGAAGAATCAAAGGCTTTAGAAACAAATATTATTTAAGGTAATGAATTTCTAAACAGGAAGCTTTAACAAAATGAGTCTGGATTTAATTTCATTATAGCTCAATAATACACAGAAATTATGATCTTCCTAGAATGATTAGCTAGGTTTAGAGGAAAATATTCTCTCTGTACCTGGTAATAATATCGAAGAACCCAGCAGAGCCCCTCAACATAAGACTGTACAACTTTACGACGGAATTTCTCATCAGCTGCATCAACGTCAAATTTGTTCTTGTAGTACCGCTGCTTCCAACCAGCTTCCCATAGCCTAAAACCCAGGCAAAGCCGGTTCATGTTGAATTAATATTTTCCATAATTGTCCACTGGTTTATCACCCAAATCATTTTATACTTAATATCCAGGTGAAATGTGAATGAGTTAAACAGTAATGCTAACACAGCTTCATTTAATTATTTCTAAAAAGCCCACTTGCACAGAATTTATTAAAAGACAGTCAAACATCAAAAATCCAAACACTAATTCTACTAAGACCGTTATAAAACTACATTTTGGAAAAAGAGAAAATAACTATTTATTAAAGTAGATACTGAACATTTGTTTTTTGATTGTAAACCAATTTTGAAACCACACGGTAAGATTCAAATATCGAGGATATTTTATGTAAGTTCCTCAGTCTGTTAAAATACATTTAAACTAAAAAAAGGAGTCAATCAAATTACTTTTTAAAAAAAGATCTGTGGGGCCCCCGGATGGCTCAGTCATTTACACGTCTGCCTTCAGCTCAGGTCATGATCCCAGGGTCCTGGGATCAAGCCCTGAGATGGGCTCCCTGCTTAGTGGGGAGCCTGCTTCTCCCTCTCCTTTTCCCTCTCCCTCTCCCTCTGCCCCTTCTTGTGTTCCCTCTCTCACCGTATCTCTCTCTGTTAAATAAAGAAATAAAATCTTAAAAAAAAAATAAAAGATTTGCGTGGTTTATGTTTCAAAAGGTAAAAAATGATTTGTAAAATAACAATCTAGGAACCAGGCAGAAAATTATGTTTATACCTATTCTTCCATCCTTGGGCCTTCCTTATCCCTCTTTCAGCTAAGAGTTGTTGGTTTAAGGGAAGGACACATACACACATGTATACTTGTTCTGGCAGAACTCAGAAGCAGGTCTATCAATTTACTAACTTATTAATCACTGAAAATACATGTGAAGAACCACTTTTTCAAAGTGTTTTTTTTTAAGAACTCATTTTTCATTCTCTAAGAGATTTAAACATAACACAAAGAAGCCAAAGAACACTAAAGAAACAAATCAGGACAGATCAAGAATATCAAGATGATTCTCATTAAGGACTATTTTCTACCATGTGTCACTTCTTACAAATTAATAACAGTCATGTTCCAGAATACACCACACCAATTTTAATTCCCTCCCCTGCCCCAAGCATTCACAGAACATCAATTAGGAGAAATATCCTCTATGATGTGGATTATAACTGTTTTACAGAAAATATTAATGAAATACACGTCAAGTGTCTCAAGCACTTCTTGACAGAGCATTTCTACCTATTCAGCATTTCTGACTATTCAGCACTGGGATTATACAATGAAGTAGTAACAAATCAATTTAACTATTAAGCTAGTATTGATCAAGAGGACTACCCAATAAAACACATAACATACTCCAAGAGGAAATCCAGAGTTGCATAAGGTAAATGTTCAATCACAAGTCACCATAGATCTCAGAATCTGACATCAAAGGACGTTAGGAAAATACAGAACCATACATGACACTTGAGAAGTTTCTCATCATAAATGCAAACATACCATCCACATCTTATAAAAGCATCATGAATTGTGGACCACTATTGTTTAACTTTGAAATATATCATTTTGCTAAATTCTTAATGAATTACAATTAAGACTGTTGGCCTTTTGCACTCGGAACCCGGGGTTCAAATCTGGATTTAATTATACGAGAGGTTATTAATATTATGTAATGATCTCAAATTTCTGGATGAAGAATCAAAGTTTCCTATTACAAATTTTTAAGTATATAGCTAAAGGGAAACTTTTCTCTCATGAAATATAATTGTATATATGCAAGTTTGTGGTTTTAAAAAATATACATATTTGTCTCTTAACTGAATGACTTTTGCATATTTCATTTGAGGAAGAACCTTTCCAATTGAGAAGATTAAAGCAAACTATGTTAAGTATCCAAGTGTAACTGAACTTTCTGTGTTAAGCAGCTTGAAAATTTAATCTCAAAACAGTAAGATCAGATCACATAGTCAGAGCAAAATACCTCATGTCTAGCTAATCTAGTTCCTGGTCTCAGAGGGAAAAGTGGCTTGGAGGACAAAAACCTGCACGCATACTAATCTAGATACTTAGATTTAACAGCTATAGCTTACACATCTCACTGGAATTTACTGACTATTCTAACCCTCCACATTAATTACTGGTGGATAAAAAGATCATGGGCAAGCATCTGAAGGCACTGCTGCTCCAAGCTAAATAGCATTAATTAGACAGCATCTATTTCAGCAATTTGATAACAAAGAGTTACCAAAAAATGGTTTCACCTGACGTTATCCTCTGGCTCAGGTTCACTGTCACTGTCTTCTGCTTTTCGCTTAATTCCTCCTATTGGAGATGGGGAGCCATCAGAAGTGAAACTCGTATTAGGAGATACTGAAGGACTCTGCAAACAATTATGATATTACAGAGGAAGGATTTAATTATTCATTTCACATAAGAAGTTACATCCAACTGCTATTACAATCATGCTTCATGGTAATACAACTGTTAAAGCTATTAAAATAAGTATGTATGGTAAAGATATTTAGAAAATATAAAGGCTGTTCTTGGCCTACTCTATTCCCTCAGAAAAAGAATTATATAGTTCCAAGCTTCCTATCCTTAAACTCAAGAGAATCTGAACATTATTAGAATAAAAATTACTTCAGAAGAAAAAAAGAATTTAAATTTATAGGATTTTTAAAAATTAAAGGACAGGAATTATTTTTTTTTCAGTGGTTCCCTCATGTTATGAATTCATGACCACTTTCTACCAAACAGCAAAGCTGTAAGGAGGAAAATACAAATATATTAATTAGTAATACATGAAATAGTCAGTGCTGGTGAGAACCAAGTTAAACGGTAAATGCTCAACCTCATACAACCATCTGGAAAGCAATAGTTTAACAAGACTCTGTCAGATATCTGCTAAATTATTTTATAGATAATGTTTAATATTTAAGGTCCAAGTAAAAATGCATTAGTAACTTAGAAAAATGCAGATTTATTATTTCAAAGATTTGGATACCACTTTAAATTCACTATTATCTTCCATTTGCACCTAATTCAATGAATACAGTGAACACCCGAAAGTATTTCAATATTTAAGTAAAATATTAAAATTCTCTGCAATTTTAGTTTTATGTTAAGTGACCAAAACCACAAGTGGCAAAAAAAGGTCTTCATGGTAAAATTTCTCTTCTATTACTCACAACATATTAGATATTGTGATTAAATTATTTTTAAATTGAGAGCTTATGAGGCTATTTCAATGATACTGTAACCAAAACCTTAGTATTAATGTAGTTCACACTATAGGCCAAAAAAAGTTACAACAAAGCAAAACTGTATTTCTCATAGATTTTTACAACCTTCTTTTAAAAAATGTAAAATTTCCAGTTTATTCATGACACTCTATGGTCAACACTGTTCAAAAAAACCAAAACTATAAAAAATAAATTCAGGAAGACGCTGTTGTACTTGAAAATGAGATGGATAATTTTAGTCAAAAAGATCTGAGTTTGAAATTCCAAGTCCAACCTTTACTGGTTGTTTGGCCTTGGGCAATTTATTTAACCTATGACAGCCTCACCTTGAAATGGGGATAATGTTCTCTTCGTCGGTTACTGCAAGGATTAAATAAAACGATATGTATAAAGGATCAACAGCAAGATGACGGCGTGGCGTATGGTGGCTCACCTTTCAGTAAGGCCTCACTATTATTTTTTAAACCATCACTAAATCCATTTGGATTAAATTATGAGAATGATATCCCTATCAATAGCCTAAGTACAGAGAAGCTGGTTTGTAAAAAGCAAACTTTCCCAAATTGACAAGATACAAACTATCTTTATCTGATAACAAAAAGAATATACCTACAAGAGAAAACAAAAAGTGGTTTGTTTTTTAATATTAAATCTTGAATGCTCTTTTCTGCTCTCTACCAACAAAGTCTTTCCTGAACATAACAGATTCACACCAATTGATTCAAATTCCTTTTTAAAAAGCTCTTTTTGGAATCAAATTCTATGAAATAGCCACAGATATAGTCAAACTGTATTTCAGAATGCAAAATTTAAAAACACATTTATGAGGAAACAGAAGGCAACTAGTAAAGCATTAACAGTGTGGACCATCAGGTAGACACTACTCAATACTAGACACTAATATGCCCAACAGCTCAAAAAATGATAATAAATCTATAGAAAATTCTCATGAATTTTCAAATTCCATGGCTAAGGTCCTAAAATTTCAAGATGGGAATTTGCAGGAATATAAATCAGTCTCCTGATATGGCAAAAATTCCATATACAGGATTGCCCTGTAATAAAAGATGTATCAACAGGGTAACTGTTAGAATAATGAAATATCAAAACTCACGTAATTTCCTTGAATGTATCAAAACAAAAATTTACATTAGATACAAAGTCTTACAAAATACATTTCCTCTCTCTATAACACACACTTTCTCTTATGCCTACTAGCCTGAAATAAGCAATAGCTTTATTTGCTGTTCATCAATTCATTGTTCCCCCACCCCTGCTGCTGCCCTGCCTTGTGCTCTGAGCTCATGGTGTGTTACCACTACAACAGGAAGCTACTGGAAGAACTATAGCCTTGCTGGCTGAGATGATCCGCTTCTTCAGTCTGGATCACCAAGTTCAAACAAGGAGGGATACCAAGTGGCAAATCCATTCAATTCCCGAGTTTCTACGTACAGAGCAACCAGAATCTGCGTAGTAAGAGCTACCTGAAAATACGTATTCAAATCTATTCCATGCCTGACTGGGAGAGCAAGAATTTAGGTAGTGAAGAGTACCTATATTTGACAGAGGAATAAATATAAATAAAATCCCCACAGCTGATCCCCCGAAAGAAAGGGGAAAACCCACCTTCCTCTCTTACCCCCAGCTTCTTACCCCCAGCTATGAGATACTCTGAGTCCCCATCATGCTTCTAGCACCCACAGTACCTTTAGGGGAAGGGGGAAGATCTGTATTACAGAAACACTGCTGGCACTTAGCTATCTATATTTACATGCATTTTCTTTTCTTTCACATCATTTAGATATTTACATATTGATAATTATGGGCGCAACAAAGTTAAAAATATCTCAAGGGAAAAGAAATTGAGAAAAACTAAGAAACAACTCCAGGCTGAGTAACAAAATTCACACACAACCACAAGAAACCACTTTTCAATGCCATGTAAACGTAAGCCACTTACAGAATTATTCTGCATCCTCATTTCATAGGCTGCTTGTCTCGGATTACTGGCTACTTGAGAACCTGGTGAATTTCTCGAACCCAAGGCATGAGGGGTTAATATTCCACCAGGAGAGAACGCTGGTTGATCTCTCTAACGTAAGTGGAAACAAATGTAGAAATTAAAATTAAATCACAACCCAGATGACAGGAAGAAAAGATGGCAATCGACTATAGAGTCCTCACTGTAAGCACTTAAAGGCGGAACCAGATTTCTGCTGACATTTATAGGATTGTCCACAATTTGATTTGATGGTAACTCACCCTGTAAACAATACTCTGTAGTATTTAATAGTAACTGTTCTAAAAGTACATATAATACATTGTCCTGATACACAGAATCTATTCAAGCCTCAGTAAGCTATTCCATTATGTTTACTGACAATTTCAGAATACATTCGACAAATAATTTCAGGCACATAAAAATAATATAACTATGAAGTTTAAAAAACTAGTCAAGAGTTTGATTTATACTTAGGAAAACCCTAATAATATTTTATTTAAATATTAATAATATTTTATTTTAAATCAGTATTTATTTACCCTTCATCTTGCTAGAATTTAACTATTTCCAATTAATTAGAGCTATAATTATAGCTGTAATCAGTGACAGTTGTGGCTGACTGGTAAAACATACTTTTTACACAGATACTGACTGAAAGAATATAGTAATACATAAGGTAGAAAGCAGATATTCCCCTCTCAATCCAAGTGGTTCTGAACTTACCTGTAACAATAAATAACTCTACTTTTCTCCCTTCTAAGTTCCCTATCTTGCTCACTTCTAATAAAATATAGTAATAAAAGACACTCCCTAAATTCCACAAGTTTTAAAACTAGTAAAGACAAGAAAAACAAGAACTAAAGAAGTAACTATAGAGCATTATGCAATGAGGTAAGAAAAATATCACGAGCAAGAAGCATTGGAGTTCAAAGAAAAGGACTGCTCATCCTGGACTAGGGCTGAGGCCTCAAAGGAGGCCCCAGTAGAAAAGATAAGATGGGAGGCAGTTGTGAAGTTAGAAATCCACTCGGAGCTAGCAAATGTAGGCAACACTCTGAGTCAGGAGGGATGTGGTACACTTAGAAGACAGCACAGAAAAGCTGGGCAGCTAAAATCGGACCAGATCAGACTACACTCTGTATGCCAGCCTGAAAAAGAAGTGGGCTCTAAGGGGACTACAAAGTTGCTGGTCATTTCCAAACCGAGAAACAAGAGTTTCAGGAAGATTTATCTGGCAAAGATGAAGACAGAATGCAGTAACTTAAAAAAGGATATAAATGGTTAACTGTTTTTATTACAAAAATACCTGATTATCACCAAAAAAGTCAAATAGCTAAGCACCCCACAGCCATCAAGTGCATTTTTTCAGACTCCAGAGTTTAAAGATTTTTTTTTAAGATTTTATTTATTTATTTGACAGAGAGAGAGAGAGAGAGATCACAAGTAGGCAGAGAGGCAGGTAGAAAGAGGATGAAGCAGGCTCCCTGACNTATTTGACAGAGAGAGAGAGAGAGAGAGAGAGAGATCACAAGTAGGCAGAGAGGCAGGTAGAAAGAGGACGAAGCAGGCTCCCTGATGAGCAGAGAGCCGGATGCGGGCCTCGATCCCAGGACCCTGAGGATCATGACCTGAGCTGAAGGCAGAGGCTTTAACCCACTGAGCCACCCAGGTGCCCCAGACTCCAGAGTTTAGAAAAGACTTGACACCAGCATTCTTTCTCTGGGCAAGAAGGCAGCTGGGTGGACATTACACCCTTATCCAACTCTTACTGGATAAGGAATAAAGCTACTGCAATAAACATCTTTCTCCCACATCATAAATTTATGCTATTGCCATCTTAAGAAATTAAAACTCACCTTCATTCTCTTTCTTTTTTCTTTCTGTCGTCTTCTAAAACTGTCCTAAAAGTATAAAATCCACATATTCTGTCAAATAATTACACAAAAATGCCAGTTAAACATTACCAGGAATGATCTGGGAAACAATTTAGGTTTTAAAGGAAGACCCCAGAAACCTGGGTACATAATTAAACTAGGCAATGGACCATATGTTCAAAGTGCTTTTTATCAGAACTTTAGATGGATAGAGAGCACTCTAAATGGAGTTTAGATATAATTTAATTGTTCCTCTTAATATTTTCAGACAGTTTTTGACATCATTTCATGAAAGAATGCAAGAGTCATGACAAAGACTCTTGGTTTTACCCTGGAGCGAACAGGCTGTCAACACAGAGAAGATACAAATAAGTAAGAAAACAATTCTTTAAGTTTTAGCTGAATACAGTTAATAACCAAGATGACCATTAAAAAAAATTAACGAGACAATTTAATAATGAATTTCTGTAGCCTAAAGAGAGCTCAACAGTTCCTAATTCTGCAGCACCCATGGTACAAAGTGGGTAGAGAGAAGTGGGGCTCTGTGCAAACATGCCCTCCCCGCCACCCCCACTACCGCCCAACTCCAGGTTCCAAAAAGTCAATCTCATGAAAAAAAGGAAATTCAGATGTTTGTAATGCTCATTCTGAGCCAACTTAACTGATAGGAAAGGATCCAGTTTGTATTGATTCTTCCCCTCCACTCATTTTCAAAATATAGTCACGGTTTCAATTAAACAGATCTGGGACTGATATTTTTTCCCACTAACTGGCCATTCAAAGGCCTCCCTGGTCCCAGAAAGCACTCCTTCCATGCCCAAGATTCTGTGAGTATCAAGGCACTGGAACAACTAAGGTCCTACGATAGCCCAGAACAAGGGCCAGTAGGTACTATACTGACTGCCACCTGACTAGCTGCACTTCTATCCCTTCTAGGTCAGTAACACCAAATGCAAAATAACACTCTTAAATAAGATCTGAAATTTATACTTTCTGCCAGAAGAGAGGCTGAATATTGGATATATGGTGAATGGCTACCTTAAAACCTCCTAAGATATGAAATCCACCAATTTCTTTAATCAAGCTTTCCTCTCTATCTTTAATTGAAATGTTTCTTATCTAGGGTACCAACAAGCTGCAGACAGTGAAAGCCATTAGTCAGTTTTCAGTCCTTATCTGACCATAACTCTTTGGTCTTCATGCTCTTTTTTTGGCTTCGAAACCACTACACTCAACTGGTTCTCTTTTTTCACTCTTGCTGCATACTTTTGCTCCATGACTCCCCAACCTCTCAATGTTAGTGTTCCTCTGTGCCTAATACTTGGACTTCTCTACTCAGGAAAGTAATCATCTAGTCTCATGGCTTTCTATGAGAAAGAAACGGTGATGAGAATGAGAAATATGAGAGTGAGAATGAGAAATGGTGAAAATCTATATAGTGATGAGTCTCTAACCGGGAACTCTCCCCATTCCTCTCTCAGGAGACCAGGACATCTCCAACTGGGTGTCTCAAACTTAACATGCCCAAAATGGAATATCCACCCCCAACTTTGCACCTCCCAGTCTTCTTCATCAGTTGCTCAGACCATTTTTCAACAGCTCAGACAAAATGCTGTGGAGTCATTCTTGATACCTTTCCTTCAAACTAGCACTGAATCCATTAGCCAATCCAGTGGTTCAACCATCAACACATATTTAAAATCCAACTACCTCTTATCTTCACTGCCACCATGCTGGCTCCCTTGGACTGCTGCAAAAGAAGCTTCCTAACTAGGCTCTTGGCTTCTATCTTGTATCTTGTATCTATCTATCTTGTATCTCCATACAGTCAACATCTTGGGTACATGCCCTACAGCCTGTGCACTGGCTATTCCCTCTGCCTGAAATGCTCTTCTTGTAAACACCTGCATGGTTTACTTCTTCACATTCTCCAGGTCTTTATTCAAAGTCATCTGTTGGTGAGGCCCTTGCTAATCACCTTTTCTAGAACTCTAACCCCATCTCTACCTTCCCAGATATTTCCACACCTCTTTAATTTTCTTCACAGCACTCATCACTCTCTAACACAGTATACAGTTTACTTAGTTTTGGTGCTTATTGTCCATTTTGGGAAGAACGTAAACTCCATGAGGTAAGGAATTTTTGTCTGCTTTTTTTGTTTTTCTGTTTTATCAATGACACTCAGAATACTATCTGGCACATGATAAACAATAAATGTTTGCTGGATAAATAAAGGGCATTTGCAAGATAAAGGGCAAACATCAAAAGCTTTTAAAATAAAAAGCATCACCTTCAACCGCTCAGTTTTAGTAACAAATACTGATGTATTCCTTTTCTACTATTTTGTGCTATGAACTCATCTGGAAATTGGTCAAATGCCACAGACAGTTTCTAGGAAAATACGTAAACCTGGATACTTTTATATTGAATTTCTGAAGGTTCATGTATTTCCACCGATGCTCAACCTTGCTGATAGATATCATATGATGTCAGGAACACCAAAAAAGATCCAAAGAGCTTAAAACGCCCTCTCTACTTCCAGTTGGAAACCATATTACTTAAGTCTGAAGCACTCTGGTAACTATCAAATCTCATACATCATGCTCTAATGCCAAATATCACCAATATTTATTAGTACAGAGTCTGCTAAAGCCACATAAAAGGGCTGTTCTAATATAAGGTTTTTATATCAAGTAGTAGTACGTACGTATAGATTTTTTTCTTAAGCTTAAATGCAAGCAGGTCAAGTGGAGCCAACTCCACTTGCTGAAGTCTTAGTTCAAAATGGCTACACTGGTAGACATTTGCTATCCCAGACAAAGTCAGTTCTGTTACTGGAACTTTACATGTGAAAAATAACTGCCGCCATAGTGGAGTACCAAGTACCAAAGGTTTTTGGAAAGAATTACAGTCTACTCACTCTGTTTCATAAAATGGTACTGAAAGTTCTAAGAAAGAGACCACTAGCAATAGTACACAAAGTTGAAGAAAATATAAAATCCAGTCAGACACAATGACATGTTTTAATCTGTAAGGAAATCATGAAGCAATGTAGCAATATTTGCTCAAAATAGGCATATGAATTTTTTATAAGATCAGTTTCTGAAAGGATTTCCTTCACTCTCTAAGCACTATCTATTAATTTTATCTGCTGCTTGCCTCCCTTGACACTCCCCCACAATCACCCTCCACCCCACTTTGGCTCCAGGCTACCGCCCTTCCACTCCACTGACTCCCTAGAACCTCTGAACCCCTGGCCATGTACTATGGGCCTGTCCATCCTGCCCTGACACATCAAGAGAGCTCCAATAGCTTCTCTCTTCAGGGATTTTCTCCCATGTCTCTACAACTAGCTCCTCTCTCTCCTTAAATGTCCATGTTTCTCAACGTTTCTACTGGACGCACTTTCACTCCACACAGGCTCCCAGGGACTTCAAGTTCACACTGACAGCTTGAAGTATCTCCCCTCTACTAAGAGTTCTCAAATCTCCTTTCAAAAGACTTCTGCCCCGAGCTTTACACAAATCCGTCTAACTGCTTCATGGACTTTCTCCTCTCCAGTGTCCTATATGGTGCCTCAAACTTAGTGTCTCCAAAATGAAACTCAATTTCTACCTTGTCCCCCCACTTCAACCTGCTCTACCCTAAGTGCTTGCTATCTCAGTGAATGGCACCAGCAATATCCCAACTACCCGAGCCAGAAAACTGAACTTCTCACCTAAGCACTCATCCTATCATATGTAATCAATTTCCAAGTGCTTTATTATTTTATTTCTTTCATGTATTAAATTTCTTACTCAGGCTGCAATCCTCTGCCTTGGCTAATGCAATCCAACCCTGACCCCCATCCTCTACTACCAGAGTAGAGAATTCCTAAGTCTTAACCTGTCTTCCAGGGCTTAAATATTTCCTATAAAACATGGCAGCCACAAGTTCAATCCCAACATTCATCTAGTCTTGGCAACCTCATCTCACAGCCTACTGATTAGAAGGGTGTTTGGATTTTTATCTTCATTAAGATTATGAAAAGAGAAAAAAATTACAACGCAAATCACAGTGTGCAATACATAGTTCCACACAGCAAGCATCACCACCTTTATAAAATAATCAAAGCACTGACCACTCATGATTACATTGGTGTTTGATACACTATAATGATATAACAACGCACTCAAAGAGGTTAAAAGTACAATCACAGGATCATCACAGCCTATTAGAGACAGGAGCAATTTAGCTACTGCAATAGAAACACTTTACCTCATCATCCTTTCTCTTTTTAAAAATGCTATCCTCAACTTCACCAACTGCTAACATGATCATCTGTACTCTTTGCAGATTGACATAACCACTTTCTGTAAGGTAACCCTGTAAGTGATAAAATACATGTAAAATGATCTTCTTATAAAAGCAAATACTTCTGTTTTGAAATTATTCAAGAGTTAACTTACCCCAGTTTTGTGTACCACATTTTTGTATATGTTAACCAAACGGTCAATTGCACCTTCCCTGCCACCAGGAAACAAACATTACGCATTAGGACCAGTGTGTACTGCAAAGGCAAGAAGGCTAAAAACACTAGTTTGAAAACCTGCACAAACACACATACCTAATTTCTAATGATGGCAAGTGAGGAAGGAAGTCATTTCCCACAAAGAAGCACATGAAGACCCAGTCATCAATACTCCTCTCGACATCAAATGTAAACGGGAGGCTGGCCATGGTGAGCTCTCTTTCCAAATACTACAACCAAGAAGGAATGCTGCCATTAAAGTTATCAAAAGCCACCTTGCTTTAGAGCACTGATCCCAATGTTTATTGCTACATACCTCACGAAGAACATTAAGACGAAGGAAGATAAATTCTCCTTCGGCACAAGGAAGACTATCTGCAAGTTCATCATGCTGCAGGAAAGGGGAGTCAAGATTAAACAAGTCTACTCTAAACCCTGTAACTTTTTCCTATGAAGTAAATATCATGGCTTTCTCTAAAGCAAGATCCATTTTAATATTATAAGAATTACCAAAAAAAAAAAAAGAAGAAATCTCCCCAAACCATTTTAAAAGTAGAAAACTACCCATAATCCCAATTACACCTGACCAAGGATCAGCAAATGTTTTTTGCAAAAAGCTACATAGTAAACATTTTAGCCTTTTGAAGACACATATGGTCTCTGCTGCATATTCTTTCATGTTATGCTTTGTTTTTATAACTCTTTAAAAATATAAATACCACTTTTAGCTCATTGGTCAAATCTGGAGGGCTGTAGTTTGCCAACCCCTGACGTATATCCAGCCAATATTAAATTTCAAGGTATATATTTCTTCTTTTTAAATATTTTATTTAATTATTTATTCATGAGAGACAAACAGAGGCAGAGGGAGAGGAAGAAGCAGACCACACTGTGCAGGGAGCCCGACTCAGGACTTGATCCCAGGACCCTGGGTTCATAACCTGAGCCAAACGCAGATGTTTAACCAACTAAGCCACCCAGGCGCCCTCAAGATATATATTTCTAGACCCTCCTCTATGAATATACAGTATATGTTTTACCTTTTTCCCACTCAGCATGTCTTTTAAAGAGGCACCATATTCTTAAATCAGATGAAAACCCATTCAAAGGGGGCTGGATATAATCAAGTGAACCCAAAATATATAGGAACTAGGAGTAACTTAAAAGTATCAAGCAGATTAATGTATTTTATTTATAGTCTTTTTAAGAAAAATAATCATTGAAACAAATACTTCCACAAACAAATCATGTGCAAGAGGCATCATTAACTAGGAGACCTAAGCCTCATGTGGACATAAGCTGTTACAAGTGAGAGGAGAAAGACTGAGTGCATGCATGCTTTTGAATGTGTGTTCACTTTAAAGGGCTTTGAAAGAGGGGCGCCTGGGTGGCTCAGTGGGTTAAAGCCTCTGCCTTCGGCTCAGGTCATGATCTCAGGGTCCTGGGACTGAGCCCCACGTCGGGGTCCCTGCTCGGCAGGGAGCCTGCTTCCTCCTCTCTCTTGCCTGCCTCTCTGCCTACTTGTAGTCTTGCTCTCTGTCAAATAAATAAATTTTTAAAAAAAATCTAAAAAAAAAAAGGGCTTTGAAAGATACATTCCTATGAGGGGTAACAGAGCAGGTAGGTAAAAATCTAATACAATACAATACAGTCTTCTTATCCATTCTAAAAATGAAGTAACCTGAATGAATATACTTAATGCCACTAAACTGTAAACTTAAAAATGGTTAAAACAGTAAATTGTATGTTAAGTATATTTTATTACAACAAAACAAGAAATAGAAAAATTTTAAATGAGGTAATTACCACTTAAAAGTTCCTACCTTTCCCTTCTTTTCTCTTGGCAAACCTTCACAGTCCTTGACCTCATGTCCAAACTGATTACACAGTCCACATGGTTTGGGTTTATTTGGTTTGAATTCTTCTCTAATGATGGTAAAGTTGGGTTCGTGTGTAGCAAGGCCAAGCATAATGAGATCAGCTACCAACCAACAACGATAAAACAATGGAAAGTGAGCACTCTGAGAAGACCCTACCACAACCAATGATAAAGGACACCACTGTAACACAAGACACCAACACAAAGAAAAGCCCAAACAAGCACATGAACAGAGACAGTAAAGCCAAAAAACCTAAAACTTCTTAGTTCTCAGGCAACAAGTTGTCCTCCAGACGAATGGGCACAGAAAATCTTCCATTTTAAAGTATCCAATATCAAAACGTTGAAAAATATTTTTAAAATATAAGATAAATGAACATGAATCACATATTAAACTTAATACCAGTTCCTCTGCAAACATAAAATGACCAAGGTATGTTAGAATTTCCAGGAAACCAGGAATAATCAACTACTACACACCAACCCATCGATTTGCTATGATTTAATCCAAGAGCATCAAATCCCAAAGAAGAAACTTACCATCTGCTCCACATAAACAATGATGAGTGTTTGGGTCATGGTTAGGTTGGGCTAAAGAGGGGGGAAAAGATACATTATATATATATAAATGTATTTTATATGACAAGAATACCACATTCTACCAAATATTTTCTATATGATGGCTTAACTTTTTTAAATAGAACATATAATAAAATATTTATAAGGGAATTTTACCTCTTTGTCTTCTAATATAATCCATGATTTTATGTTCTCCCTCACCAGGAGCACTAGCATCAGATAAAATAACCTATAAAAAAATAGTTTTTAACACTGTTAGCTCATCCTCAATTTCCTAACACAAAAATCAATAAAACTGAATAGCTTAAAATAAATTAGGATAATTCTATTAAAACAGTGTTATTAATTAGAAATGTTTCATAAAGTGTGTGTTAAACACCAACACTGTTTCACTGGCTAACTTACTATAGGAATAGAAAAAAATGAAACGTTTCAGTCAAATTTAGCCAGAAGAACTGACCACTTTCGAGTATTCTCACTGCTACCCAAGGATACAGCCCCATACCACATAAACCCTGGGAGTAATCAATAAAAAATACCCATTAAATATAATTTACCATATCTAGTTTATAGCAAAACAAGACTTCATTTTTTTCATTTTTAAAAAGATTTTATTTATTTGAGAGAGCGAGCGCGCATGAGCTAGGGGAGAGGGAGAAGCAAACTCCCCACCTAGGAGGGACCCCAATGCGGGGCTCGATCCCACGACCCCAAGATAATGACCTGAGCAGAAGGCAGATGCTTAACTGAGTTACCCAGGTGCCCCAACAAGCTCTGAATTTAAAATTACATAAAACTTCATTAAAATTTGGGCACCTGGGTGGCTCGGTGGGTTAAAACCTCTGCCTTCGGCTCAGGTCATGATCTCAGGGTTCTGGGATCGAGGCCCGCATCGGGCTCTCTGTTCAGCAGGAAGCCTGCTTCTTGCTCTCTCTTTGCCTGCCTCTCTGCCTACTTGTGATCTCTCTCTCTGTCAAATAAATAAATAAAAAATCTTAAAAAAAAAAAACTTCATTAAAATTTTACTTAAACACATAGAACACAGCTATTCTTTGAAGGCAGCCCCATGACTTTAATCTTGTTCTATTTTGATTTCTAACAAATTTTCATTTAAAAATTGCTGTCCTACATATATTTATATGTAATATAAAATATATGTATTTTTTTAAAATCATGGATCCTGTTTTATAGCTTCATAGTGATGGTAAGAGGACAAAATTGGCATTGAGAGAAAATTCAGCAGCCTAAAACTGGACCATGTAAGGCATCCCATCATCTCTAATAATCCTGGAAGCTTCTCTTTCCTTTGACAGTCAACTAGCATTTTATGGGGTTATCAGTCATATCAAAGTACAGCCTAAAATGATCACCCTTAACTTTCTGAAGTACCAAAATATGAAACTTACTGTCAAGTTTTTCCACCCAGGGTCATTATTTAAACGATCAGCTATGTAATAGCGAAGGCATTTAGCAAGATTGTCCATGAACTCAGTTCCCTAAAATGATAGAAAGAAATAAATTAACCTACTATTTAAGAGTTACCAATAGCTGGCAAAGTATGAGACTACTTACTGGTGTAATACAGTTGCTGTCAAATCTTTCTTTTATTTCTTCTGGAGGAAGAAAACCACCTAGAGGAAAAAGAGGCAATGTTTTGTTCTCCCCATAAAAAGTCAGGTAAATTACTCAGTATTAAGCCAGAACAACAAAAACAAGTCCAAATACAAAAGAAAGGGAAATACTGTCACCTGAGGAACAAATGTTCCCCCTTTGGGGAAGAAAGTAAGATTCATCCTCTTAAATTTAAAATAAGCTTTAACATGACCATCAAACTATATATGGTATACAAAAGATACTACAGTTACATAGAAATATGAAAATTATGACATTCTTCATAATGCCCTCTGCAACAGAACACACACAAACACTTAAGGAGTTCTCATTTTGATAGTAATTCCTCAGATAAAGGTACCTTAGAAAAACAAAATTAAAATGCTGAGTTGTTTGTTGTTTAAAGATTTTTATTTATTTGAGAGTGAAAGAGAGGGCGTGTGCGTGCTCACAAACAAGTTGAGGGAGAGGGAGAAGGCCAAGCAGACTCCCCACCAAGCAGGAAGCCTGACGCAGGGCTCGATCCCAGAACCCTAAGATCATAACCTGAGCCAAAGAAAGATGCTTAACTGACTGAGCCACCCAGGTGCCTCTAAACTGCTGAATTATTACAGCTTTATACAATAAGAAACAAAATTATCAGCTGCGATATAAAAGTCCTATTTGTCCTCTATATACTGATTAGCCTTTTTTTAAGACAAATGTATTTCAAAACATCTTCAAGAAAGAAGACATCTTTAAAATCAAAGACTATCTTTTATAGGTACAAACAGATTTTAAGCTTATTATGAGCTGCAGCTAAAGTAACTATATAGTTGCACACTTCTAGCAAATTAAAACAATAGAAAACGTACCCTAATTGAGTTGACTACACTATGATATCCTCTTTTACCTGCAAAGTACAATATCTTGAGCCAATAAATTGTTGCTTTTCTGGTCTATCATACTGACCTTGTAACAAAACACCAAACAAATCACCCCGCTGCTACTACTACACCCCATCTCACAGACAGGTGTCTTAGGAGAGAACTGGTCCCATGGAGTATCTGGACTCCTGACCTTCCTCCCCTCTGAGACTTCATCAACGTCTACCTATGTATTCAACAGGAATTTCAAGCTCTGGGGAACTGCAAAGATGATCGCACCCCACCTGTCCCCCAAATCAAGGGAACCCTGGATACTTCACAGCCTCAGTGCCTGCTGCATCCACCTCTATTGAAGTGTGTCTGACTTAGTGAAAGCCTGTAAATATGGATCACATCATCCTGGGCCTTCTTTTATAGACCTGTGAGTTCTAAGAGAAAGTAATAAGCTACCCAGACTGATTTAAGGAAAATGTTTACAGAACTGTAGTTTTCTAACAGGCCCCATTGAAAAGAAAAGTAAGAGGCACTCTTAATGTATTCCTCCTTTACAGATATATCAAGATTAGCTGAATAGCTGCACTTGCCTTGAAAGGGGCTGACAATCTGCTCTCCCTACCAGAATTCCCTCCTTTTATTCCTAAGTTTCCCTTTTACTACAGAACTGGGAAAAGAAACAAGCTTGTTAGTGGGAATGAAGGATTCCATTAACTACTTTTTGACAGTGAACATAAATTTTCCTAGAATATTCTAGGTCCTAATTATATTAAAACCATACCTACTGTGCGAGAAAGTTGACACTTCTTCCCCATTCTATATACATTTCATAAGAAATCCAAGTTCAAGATGCACATTCTTTACCTTTTGCCAGTATTTCTTCCCTGACTCGCTGCTTCTCCACTGCTGCTTCCATTCCTTCTTTTGATGCTCTGAACCTTCTGGAACGCTGCTGGTTCATTTTAGCACGTGGTGCCTAAAAACATTAGTACACAGTCATATAATACCAAATGAGATTCACCATACCCCACAAAAGCAAAAGAAAACAACATCTTAATCTGTAGGACCTCAAGGTACTTCTATATTGTATTTCCCAAAATAACCACTCTGTCTCTACAAGAAAGCAAGGTGACTAGAAAGGGAACAAGGTTTTAACTGAAAATACAGTTTAATTACTCTGACCTAATATAATTTAAAATCACTGGATAAGCTTGAATGAAATGAACTGGACTCTTAAGATTTTGAAATTCCTGAACTAGTTTTGGGGTTGGAAGGGACTCAAGTATTCTGTCTACATAAAATAAGTTATTTTAAATTCTGTTTTAAATAGTTTCCTTTATTGTAAAATAAGACCTAACCTAACTCTTTCTTTTTTTTTTTTTTTAAAGATTTTATTTATTTATTTCACAGAGGGAGAGAGATCACAAGGAGGCAGAGAGGGGGGGGGAAGCAGGCTCCCCGCTGAGCGGGGAGCCCGATGCGGGCCTCGATCCCAGGACCCTGAGATCATGACCTGAGCCGAAAGCAGAGGCTTTAACCCACTGAGCCACCCAGGCACCCTCTAACCTAACTCTTTCAAGTACCAAGTTCTCTGTTCCACATGTTACACACCTGAGTATAGAAACATATAGAAAAACATACAGACACTCATACAGGTATGCATACAGTTTATACTTGATCTAGCAGTAACGGCACACTGGATGTAAAGTGACATTTTCGTCAAGACCTTTCACTAACAGAATTGAAATATGCTCCAAATAAGATATTCCTGTTCCTTCCACTCTTCACTGCACTTTAACTGCAACTTACCAAGTTACCAAGTAGCTAAGATTTTTCTTTTTTTTAAATTATTATTTGCCCCAGGGCAAATCCACAGGTCTGTGAATCATTAGGCTTACACCCTTCACAGCAAGGATTTTTCATTGCATAAAGAAAACCTCACAGAAAAGTTAATATAGATTTTCAAAATCATCCCATTAGCGACTATGATTACTAAATCTAAAAGAAAGATAATCTATTTGTGTATAGCTAAATAAATTTTAGGGTTATGATTTACCTTAATTTTCCTTGAACACTGATATACAGTCTGCTGGTTATTTATAAACTAAGCTAGTTGACAGGGTACATATCATCCTAGGTCAGTAAATTATTGCCCTCTTAAAGCATTCTGAGGACCACGCACTGCCCAAGGAGAAAATCCAAACTCCTAAGCATGGCAATAGGCCTTCTAAACACACTACTCTACTTCCCTTTCCAATCTAAAACACCTGTAATTCCTCAAATGTGTTAGTGTGGTCAAAAGCATGGGAAGTGTATTTACTGGGCCCATTTGAGAAATCCAGAAGGTCTTTATCTATTCCACTGATCCCCCTCCACTGCGCATCAATCTCCTGTTCTTTATGCTTCAAGAAATGGGGCAAAAGTTACTCCTATCTCTTAACTCCCTTAGTAGCACTGTTTCCTCTTCCTTCAGCACCCTGCATATATTATCTAGAACCTATAAAGCCCACAAGTAACTACCTTGCTCATTTATCTCTGCGCCATTAGTGCTAAGCCCTTCAAAAGAAAGGGCAGTCACCATTATCCCCAATATCTTGCAGTATGTGGCCAAAACAGGTCTAAGAAATGTCTGAATGACTGAAGGATCAGGCTGCCTTTCTCAAATTCACCAGTCAACATTTTTCATTATTTAGCAGATTTTTACTCGAGACACTTGGAACAGAGCAAAAACAAAAACAGAAGATTCTAAGTTAACTTTTTTTTTAGCACTTACCACTCCATCTATTGCCATGTAGAGAAGTCGTCTTGGTCTTACAATATTGAAAAGTCTGTCAATGTACTCAAAAATTGCAACCATCATTTCATCCTCATTTTTTGGTGCTGGTCTACAAGGACAAACAAACAACATAATAGAATACAGTACTCCCCTGTAACTTCTGCTATCAGTGACAAAAATGGGTTACGTACTTGTCTTCAGGATGAGTACAGGGATGGATGATTCCATTCATATCCAAATACAGATTATCAAACTCTACATCATTTGGATTTGGTTTACTGGCATCAACAGGAATCTTTACACCATTGCATTCTTTTGGCTATGAGAAAAGTGACAATAAGAGATTGTTCAAGTCTAAAATTAACACATCCTAGGCTCAGTACAAACCTGTCTCACTTCTGAATTGGAAATGAAACAGTTTAAGCCATCTTTACATTATAAGAAATTATTTTCCTCCTTAAAGCAAACTAATGAAGATATTTTATCTGTGGAAAATGGACAGCTTCCAACACAAGTTAATCTCAACTATGTGAGGAATATTTATCAAAATCTAAAATCATTCAGTTGTCCAACTGAGAAACCGTGGGAGTCATTTTAGAATTCTTCCCTGCCCCCCCACCCATTATCAGTAAGTTCATCAATCTAACCTGAAAAAGGCCTCTCCACTTCATTTCCTCTCATTCCTACTGCCATGACCATCACTGCATCATCACTTGCCTCAAAGATTGACCCTTACTAGCCTTCTGTCCTACCACAGTATCATTCAGGCCAACCCCATCTCTTCTAAGTTCCTAGAAAACCCTCTTCGATCTCCCACTGCCTCTGCACAGTTTCTCCTTCTGTCTTCCTGCCCACACCCACCTTCTGAAACCTTGCTGATTTTCCAGTCTAGACTGAGATCAAATGTCACTCATTTTATAACTCTTAATACACATCTCTCAAAAAACTAACTGCTCTTCCTTCTGCATTTATTTATTTGAGAAACAGAGCATAAGTGAGAGGAGGAGCAAAAGGAGAGGGAGAAACAGACCGCCCACTGTGCAGGGAGCCCAACCTGGGACTCAATCCCAGCACCCCAGGATCATGACCTGAGCTGAAAGCATTTAATCGACTGAGCCACCCAGAAGCCCCTCAATTGTATTTCTGTAATGAGTATTACCTTTGTTTTTTCTTTCACAGCTTCAGTGAATGATAAGAATATGAGATCAGATTTTTACTGTTAATAAAAGTCATTAAAAAAAAAGTTTCCTAACACACATAAAGCATATAAAGCATCATTTGTAATAGCAAAAAACTGTGAACTTAAAACCCATCATGTACATCATGGATGAGCTTCAAAAACATTCTAAGTGAAAACCAGTCACAAAAGACCACAGAAGATCCCATTAATATGAAAAATCCAGGACAGATAAATCTATAGTGACAGAAATAGGTGAGTTTCAACATGGGGGTGGGGAAGGGGAAGGGTAATAGGGAATAAATGCAAATGGGTGCAACGTTTCTTTTGGGAGTGATAAAGTGTTCTAAAATTAAGTAATAGTAACAACTCTGTATACAAGTCACTGAATTGTACATTTTAAACAGGAGAATTTTATGGCACATAAATTACGTCTCAGTAAGACTATTAAAAAAAAGAAATGAAAGGTCAACTTAATTAAGGGGAAAAAGAGGCCCCAGAATGGATTAATAAATTGTGGATGTCCACATACCGGAATGCCAGACACAAGTGAGAGTCAAAGAAATAAAGGACAGTCACAAATATATTGCTAAGCCAAAAACAGACAAACAAAAAACAAAACCAAAAACCACCAAGCTTCAGAAGAATACAAACAGTACCTTTATAGAAGTTATAAAACAGAAAAATAATAGGTATTGTTCAGGGCTGAGTACAACATACACAGTGAAAACAAAAGAAAAGCAAGGAAACGATTTCATGACCCTGGTTGTTATATCTCTGAGAGAGGGAAAAGAACGAAACTGCATTTCAATGTACATTTATAATTCAGAGAAAAGGGTATCACAAAAGGAATTTAAGGGCAGACTAGGGAAGGAGCTTTCGGACAGTGCTCTGTACACATATGCTTGTTTATCAGGAAAAAGGGGCTTGATCAGAAGCAGTGAATGGGATACAAATGGTAAGGAAAGCCAAGAGGTCAAGTATTTAACAGCAGCATTAGAAAAATCATGAATTTTAGCTGAGGTTCCACTGTAAAGAAAAGTTCCCACTGTTGAAGTCAGATACCAAACTACAGAACTCAGTTTTAGATTCCCCTAGTTAGATTTCCCCAGCCAGCTAGTTTTCAGGAGAGGACCAGGAAATAAGACAACTGGGAGGAACCTTCCTTTGGTTGGAACAAATACCCAATATTAACCTCAGAAAGTAATCCCTGGAAAGAACCAGTTTGACTAGATTGTCTATAGAAGAATTTATGCCCCACGGCACTAATAAAAACCACAGAGCAAAGGGCCAAAATTAGTGGAGTTTAATTGCTGGATGTGATCACAGAAAGTGGGAGAGAGCCCTACCTGTACCACAGGTCATCCCAGGGTGGCTATGGGCAGGCCCCAAACTATACCTCCCTTAAGGAGCAAGATCAGTGCCATGTAATACAGTGAGAAAGAAACGTAACTCACTACAATAATCTAACCGGTAAATAAACTAGGAACACATAACAAGTCCTCGAATGGGGCAAGGAGGGGGCACCAGTACCCAGAAGTGCTACAGTATATTATCTAAATGTCCTGTTTGCATCAAAAAAATATTAGGTAAAGGGCGCCTGGGTGGCTCAGTGGGTTAAAGCCTCTGCTTTCGGCTCAGGTCATGATCTCAGCGTCCTGGGATCGAGGCCCGCCATCGGGCTCTCTGCTCAGCAAGGAGCCTGCTTCCTCCTCTCCCTGTCTCTCTGCCTGCCTCTCTGCCTACTTGTAATCTCTCTCTCTGTGTCAAATAAATAAATAAAATCTTTAAAAAAAAAAAAAACTACTAAGTAGGCAGAAAAACAGAAAAGAATAAACCACAGACCAGAAAAAGACAAGCAACAAAAACCACCTGGGTGTCCGGATGTCATAATGAACAGAAGGGATTTTAAAGTAGCTACTATAAAGTTATACCTAAGGAAAAAAAAGAAGGTAGGATTACAATGTTTCAAATCGAGAATGTTAACAAAAATAAAAATTAAAAATAAAAACAATGTAATTCTGGAGCTGCAAAGTACAATAACTTAGAACAAAAAACTCACCTGAGACACCCAACAGTAGATTTGAACAAGCAAAAGAATTAGAAAACTCGGATAGATGAACAGACATTACACAAACCAAAGAGCAGAGGGGGGAAAAAAGAAAAGAAAAACTGAGAGGAATATGGGACACAATGAAATGCATGAATCCACATGTAAATGGAGTACCTACTAGGAGAAGGGAGAGAGGAACAGAAACAATATTCAAGAAAATAATAACCAAAAACCTTCCCAAATGTATTGAAAAACAATAGCCTAAACATGCAGGAATCTCCAAGAACTCCACCTAAGATAAACATAAAGAGAACCACAAATGGACACACATAAGAATAAAACTACTGAAGATAAAAGATAATGAGAAACCTTTAAAAGAATCAACAGGAATTAGTCACTTATAAAGGAACCTCAATGAGATTAGCAGTTGGCTCCTAGCAGAAATAATAGAAGTGAGAGGGCAGTGGGATAACATATATGTAGTGCAGAATGCAAAACCTGGTAGCCAAAAATCTTAAACCAAGGAGTTACAGTTCAGAAATGAAAGTGAAGGGGCACCGGCTGGCTCAGTCCTTAGAGCATATGACTTTCAATCTCAGGGTTGAGAATTCAAGCCCCATGTTGAGTACAGAGCCTATTTAAAATTTAAAAAAAAGATGAAAAAAGACTGCCAGGTAAAAATTGAGATAATTTGCTGACAGCAAAACCAACTTTAGAAAATACTAAAGAGGGCGCCTGGGTGGCTCAGTGGGTTAAAGCCGCTGCCTTCGGCTCAGGTCATGATCCCAGGGTCCTGGGATCGAGGCCCACATCGGGCTCTCTGCTCAGCAGGGAGCCTGCTTCCTCCTCTCTCCTCTCTCTCTGCCTGCCTCTCTGCCTACTTGTAATCTCTCTCTCTGTGTCAAATGAATAAATAAAA
>LNAC01000952.1:2538-145242 GCA_002007465.1 Ailurus styani | reverse complement strand
AAAAAGAAAATACTAAAGAAAGTTATTTAGGCTAAAGTAACCACAATAAAGGTAAATACGCATATTTTTAATCCTTTCTTTTCTTCAACTGGTTTAAAAAACAACTGGATTAAGTCATGCTATATAATGTATTGTGGCTTATAACACAACGTAATATAAGTGCAATATATTTCCCAGTAACAGCACAAATGGAGATGGAGTGAAAGCAAAGTTGCCATGGGCTAAGAAAGTTCCTGTAAATAGCATTGTAATAATTATAATAAAGGATCGCTGGGTGTAACATTAATAAGTCCAATATGTATAACAGCAATACCACAGAAAGGGGAAAATGGGAATCAAGCTATGTAGCAGTAAAGGTTCTATATTACTGGAATTAGCCTATTATAAATCTAAAGGTAATAAAATGTACAGTTGACCCTTGAACTACATGGGTTTGAACTGCACAGGTCCACTTATACACGGATCTTTAAGAGTTGACAGCAAAAGTTGCAAGACGTTTATTTACAATTGCCTATCCCAGTCTTCATGGGACCAAACTGAAGGTGACCTGCTGCCCTCTGAGTAGAGGCAGAGGCCAGCTAAGCCTGTCAGCCGCCCTCAGAGAGCCCCAGGACCAGGTGGGGACCAAGTTGCAGATCACCACACGTGCAGATGGGGTGGTTGGACTGAGTGTCCAGGGCTGGCAGGCAAGAGGCCAGGCCCAAGCTGAGGAATCCACACAAAGGGCAGGAATGGTGTTGTACAGGAAGCGGTCTTGGACCTCAGGCCCCTCTTGCATCAGGCATAAACTCCTCTCCACAGCTGTGCCCCACACCTATGGCCTCCCAGATGTCAGTACACTCACATGAGGCCACAGCTATGGATGGTCACAGGCTGGTGGTACACCTCCAGGCAGATGGGGCAGCTTTTCTGGGCTTCCAGACCATTGTCACTGCTCATAGGCCTGCTGGTGGTTGCTGCTCCTGAGCCCAGGCCACCAGGCTGCAGAACATCAGCCTCTGTGGGCCAGGCCCACCTATATGCAGGTTTTATTTAGTAAATACAGGTATGCTACTATAAATGTGTTTTTTTCTTTCTTATGATCTTTCTATTAACCTTTCTTTCCTTTGGCTTACTTTATTTGAAGAATACAGCATATAATATATACACAAACTATGTATTCATTGACTATGTTATCAGTAAAACTTACAGTCAAGAATAGGCTATTCGCAATTAAGTTTTGGGGAGTCAAAAGTTTACAGGCAGATTTTCAACTACATGGGGGCCAGTAACCCTAACCCCCATGTTGCTCAAGAGTCAACGGTATTTGGCAAACCCTAGAACAACCACTTAAACGCTCAAAAAAAATATAGTGGAAAAAAAAAAGATCAGTAATAAAAGTTAAGTTCTACATAGTAAAATACATATGGAAAACAAAGTAAAACAGCAGATATAAATCCAACTACATCAATAACATTAAATGTAAATGAAATAAAGAATCCAATCAAAAGTCCAAAATTGTCAGCCCGGATTTAAAAATATGATCCAACTATATGTTATTTATAGGAACAGGTGTTTACAGGGGACATACTTGTGGCTCACAGAAAATGAAAGTAAATGGATAGGAATACCACACAACAGCAACCACAATAAAGCTAGAATTGTTATAACAATATCAGACAAAATACACTTAAAAAACAGTTACCAGATATGATATTTTATAACGATAAGAGGATCAGACCATCAAGAAATTATAACAATTAAAAACATACATGCTCCTTGTAACAAAGCATCAAAATACATGAAACTTTCCAAAGCCAGTGCAAGAAAGGAAATGATAAAGATTAGAACAGGAACAAATGAAACATGAAACAGACTAAAGAAACAATAGAACAGAACAATAAATCCAGGAGCTGGTTCTTTGAAAAGATAAACAAAACAGATAAACCATTAGCCAGACTTACCAAGAAAAAAAAAAGAACTTAAATAAAATCTGAAATGAAAAAAGAAAAATAACCAACATCACACAAAGGATTATAAGAGAACACTGAAAAATTATATCCTGACAAACTGCACAACCTAGAAGAAATTGGTAAATTCCTAGAAACATATAAACTACCAAAACTGAATCTGGAAGAAACAGAAAATTTGAACAGACTGATTACTAGCAATGAAACTGAATCACTAGGGATGCCTGGGTGGCTCAGTAGGTTTAGTGTCTGACCCCTACTGTTGGCTCAGGTCATGATCTCAGGGTTGTGAGATCAAGGCCAGCCCGCTTGAGGCTCTGTGATGGGTGTGGAGCCTGCTTAAGATTCTCTCTCTCTTCCTCTGCACATCCCCTCCCACCCACATACTTAAAGAATTAATACCTATTCTTCTCAAACTCTTCCAAAAAAAAGAAGAGGAAGGAAGGAAAGCTCCCAAATTTATTCCAGGAGGCCAGCATTACCCTGATACCAAAAGCATATAAAAACACTACCAAAAAATAAAACTACAGGCCAATATCTCTGATGAACGTAAATGCAAATACCCCCAACAAGATATTAGCAGACCAAATCCAACAATACATTTAAAAAATTCATTCACCATGATCAAAAGGGATTTATTCCAGAGATTCAAGGACTCAAGGGTGGTTCAATATTCATAAATCAATCAATACGATACATCACATTAACAAGAGAAGATATAAACCGTACAATCATTTCAATAGATGCAGAAAAAGCACTTGATAAAGTATAACACCTATTGACAAAGTATAACGCCTACTGACGATTTAAAAAAAAACCAAACCACTCAACAAAGCAGATTTAGAGAGAGCACACCTCCACGTAATAAAGACTCATATGGGGGTGCCTGGGTCACTCAGTGGGTTAAGCATCTGACTCTTGATTTCGGCTCAGGTCATCTCAGGGTCTCAAAATCAAGTCCTGCATTTGGCTCTACGTTTAGTGTGGAGCTTGCCTGGGATTTTCCCTCCCCTCCCCTCCCCCACCCCTTTACTGCTCAAATAAAGAAATTTAAAAATAAATAAAAAATAAAGACCATATATGAAAAACTCACAGCTAACATTATACTCAATGGTGAAAACCTGAAAGCTTTTTCTTCTAAGATCAGGAGCAAGACAAGGATGTCCATTCTCACCACTTTGATTCAACATGATACTGGAAGTCCTAGCCACAACAATCAGACAAGAAAAAAAAAAATAAAAGGCAACCACACTGGTAAAGAAGAAGTAAAACTATTACTGTTTGCAGTTGATACGATACTATACATAGAAAACCCTAGAGACTCCACCAAAAAACTAGAACTGATAAATAAATTCAGTAAAGTCACAGGACACAAAATCAATATAGAAAAATGCATTGTATTTTATACATAAATAATGAAGTAGCAGAAAAAGAAATTTAAAAACTCATTTACGGTGCCACCCAAAATAATAAAATCCTTAGGAATAAACTTAACTAAGAAGGTGAAAGGCCTGTGCTCTAAAAACTAATACTGATGAAAGAAACTGAACATGACACAGACATTCCATGCTCAGGGACCAAGAAAACCAATACAGATAAAATGTCCATACTATCCAAAGCAATCTACAGATTTAATGCAATCTCTATCCAAATACCAATAACACTGTTCACAGAACTAGAACAAATAATACTAAAGTGCTTATGGGATCACAAAAGACCCAAATATTCAAAGCAATTTTAAAAGTACAAAACTTCAGGTATCACAATCCCAGATTTCAAGACGTACTACCAAGCTGTAGTAATCAAAACAGTATGGTAATGGCACAAAAAAAAAAAAGAGGCATAGATCAGTGGAAGAGAACAGAGAGCCCTGAAATGAACCCATGCATATATGGTCAATTAATCTATAACAAAGAAGACAAGAATATATAATGGGGAAAAGACAGTCTCCTCAACAAATGGTGCTGGGAAAACTGGATAGATGCATGCAAAAAATGAAACTGGACCTTCTTACACCATGCACAAAAAGAAACTCAAAATGGATTAACAAAAGACCTAAATGTGAGGTATGAAATGATAAAACTCCTAGAAAAACATATTGGCAATAATTCTCTGACACTGGCCATAGAAATAGGTTTCTAGACATGTCTTGTTGGGCAAGGGAAACAAAAACAAAATTAAATTTCTGGGACTATACCAAAATAAATGTTTGCACAGTGAAGGAAACCATCAACAAAACAAAAAAGGAACCTAGCGAATAGAAAACATTTGCAAATGATGTCTTATAAGGGGTTAATATCCAAAACATATAAAGAACTTATACAACACCACCAAAAAATCCCAAATAATCCAATTTAACAATAGGCAAAGACCCTGAACAGACATTTTTCTGAAGAAGACATACAAACAGCCAACACAGGAAAAGATGCTCAATACCACTAGTTATCAGAAAAATACAAATCAAAACCACAACAAGATATTCCATATCTGTCAGAATGGCTAAAGTTAACACAAGAAATAACAAGTGCTGGCAAGGATGTGGAATAAAAGGAACCCTTCTGTACGGTTGGTAAGAATGCAAATTGGTGCAGCCACTGCGGAAAACAGTATGGAAGTTCTTCAAAAAATTAAAAACAAAATTACCATATGATCCAGTTAATTCCACTACTGGGCATTTACCCAAAGAACACAGAAACACTAATTCATAAAGATACATGCACCCCTATGTTTACTGCATTGTTTTCAACAGCCAAAACATGGAAGCAACCCAAGTGTCCATCCACAGATGAATGGATAAAGAAATTGTGATACACACACACACAAACACACACAATGGGATATTACTCAGCCATTAAAAAAGAATGAGATCTTGCCATTTTCAACAACATGATGGACCTAGAGGATATAATGCAAAGTGAAATCAGACAATTAAAGATAAATACCATATTTCACTTGTATATGGAGTTCTAGAAACAAAACAAAGACCAAAAGACAATAAAAAAACAGACTGTTATATAGAGAACAAACTCATGGTGGCCAGAGGGGAGATGGGTGAGGGGATGGGTGAAACATATAAATGGGATTTAGAATGCATTTTTCCTGATGAGCACTGTAATGTATAGAATTGTTGAGTCATACTGTACACGCGAAACTAACAATGTGTACATCTAAATAACACTGTGTGCTAATTATACTTGAATTAAAAAATAAAAAGCTGTTGTAAAAAATACTTTAAATCTTTTAAAAAATGACAGAAATGAAAAAAATAGACAATTCAACAGTAATAGGTAGAAACTTTAATACTCTTTTGATACTTAATAAAACTTTACTAAAGATCGATAAGGAAAACACATGATGTGAACAACACTATTAATAAACCAGATCCAACAGATTTCTATAGAACACTCCATTCAACAACAGAATATATATTCTCAACTGCATATGGAACATCTTCCAGCAGACCAAATACTGGGCCATAAAACAAATCTTAAAAAATTTAAAAGCATAAAAATAATTCAAAATATGTTCTCTAGTCACAATGAAATGAAGTTAGAAATAACAGGAAGAAATTAGGCAAATTCATAAATATGTGGAAATTAAACACACTCATGAATAAATAATGAGTTGAAGAAATCAAGAGAGAAATCAGAAAACACTTTGAGATGGATGAAAATGAAGATAAAGTACACCAAAAATTATGGTATAGAGTTGAAGCAGTGTTGAGAGGAAAACTCACAGCTGTAAATGTCTATATTAAGAAAGACCTCAAATCCATAACCTAACCTTATAGGTTATGCACCTTAAGACACTAGAAAATATATGCACCTTAAGACACTAGAAAAATAATAGCAAATTAAACCCAAAGCCAGCAAAAGAAATGACATCAGAGGAAAAAGTAACAAAACAGAAAATGAAAAGATAAAAAGAAAAAAACCTTTGAGACCAGAAGTTGGTTCTTTAAAAGATCAACAAACCTTTAGTCAGTCTGACCTAGAAAAAGAGAAGATTCAAATTACTAGAATCGGAAACAAAAGAGAGGACAGGACATTACTGCCAACTTTACAGAAACAAAAAAAGGTCATGAATAGTACACCAAATTAGATAACTTAGATGAAATATACAAATTAATAGAAAGACAAACTACAAAAATGACAAAAGAAATAATCTGAGTAAACCTATATGAGGCAAAACCAGTAAAAAAAAAAAAAAACCAAAACCCAAAAACCAAAACCCAAAACTACCCACAAAGAAAAGCCCAAGCTTAGGGATGCCCAGATGGCTCACTCGGTTAAGCATCTGCCTTCAGCTCAGGTCATGATCCCAGGGTACTGGGATCAAGTTCTGCATTGGGCTTCCTGCTCAACAGGGAGTGTGCTTCTCCCTCTGCCTGCCGCTCCCCCTGCGTGTGCGCACCCGCTCACTATCTGACAAATAAAATCTAAAAAACAGGAAAAAAAAAAAAAGTAAAGCCTAAGCCTAAATGGTTTCTCCACTAAATTCTACCAAATACTCAAAGAAGAATTAACATCAATTCTTCACAAATTCTTCCAAAAACAAGAAAAAGAAAAAACACAATATTATCCTGATAACCAAAACTAGACAAAGATGTCACAAGAAAACAAAACTACAGACTCTCTTATGAACATGGATGTAAAAGTCCTCAACAAAATACTAGCAAACTGAATCCGTCAATACATGAAAAGAATTATATAGCATGACCAAGTAGGATTTGCAAAGCTGGCTTAACATCAAAAAATCAATTAATGCAATACATTACATGAACAGAATGAAAGACAAAAATCACATAACCATCTCAATAGATGTAGAAAAAGCATTTGAGAATATCCCTTTCATGGTAAAAACAAAACCCAAACAATCACTCAATAAACTAGGAGTGGAAGGTAAGTTCCTTACATAAAAGGCATCTACAAAAGAACAGTTAATATCATACTTAATGGTGATGAAGTAGATGGTTTCTCTTTAAGGTTAGGAACAAGGCAAAGATGATCATTCTTTGCTCTATTCTAAATTGTCATGGAGGTTCTACCTAGGGCAATTAAGGAGGAAAAAGAAGTAAAAAGCATCTATATTGTAAAGGAGGAAGTAAAACTCTTTGCATGATGTGATCTTGTATATAGAAAATCCTAAAATTAACCACTAAAAAACTATTAGATATATGAGTTCGGCAAGGTTGCAGGATACAAGATCAATATATAAAAAAAAATTTAATGTCTATACACTTGCCATAAACAATTCAAAAATAAGAAAACAATTTCAGTCATAGTAGTATCCTAAAACTAAAATTAATCAAAGAAATGTAAAATCTGTACTCTGAAGATTATAAAATTCATATGCAATTGCAAGGAAGCCAGAATATGCAAAATAATCCTCAAAAAAGAATAAACTAAAGGACTTATACTTCCAGATTTCAAAATTCACTACAAAGCAACAGTAATCAAGACACTATGGTACTGGTACAAGGATAAACATATAGATCAAAAGAAAGACGGGAAATAAACCCATACATCTATAGTCAACTGATTTTTAACAAGGTGTCAAGACCATTCAACTAGCAAAGAACAGTTTTCAACAAATGGTGCTGTAACAACTGGATAGCCACACACCAAAGAATGAAGTTGGACCCTAACCTTACACCATATGCAAAAGTTTACTCAGAATGAATCATACACGCGCCTTTAAGATTTGGAAGTATAAAGCTCTCAGGAGAAAACACAGGCATAACTAAATCTTCATGACTTTGGATTTAGCAACGGAGTCTCAGATGTGACACCAAAAGCAAAAGCAACTAAAGAAAAGATAAATTAGATTTCATCATCAAAATTAAGAACTTTATGCCTCAAAGGACACAAGAAAGTGGAAAGACAACCCAAAATAGGAAAAAAACATTTGCAAGTCACCTATCTTTTAAGGGGCTTGTACTGAGAATACATACATTTTAAAAACTCTTCCAAGTTAATCAAAGGGCAACACAATTTAAAAACAGGCAAAGAGGGGTGCCTGGGTGGCTCAGTTGGTTAGGCGAGTGCCTTCGGCTCAGGTCATGATCCCGGAGTGCGGGGATCGAGTCCCACATCGGGCTCCCAGCTTCATGGCGAGTCGGCTGCTCCCTCTGACCTTCTCCCCACTCATGCTCTTGTTTACTCTCTCTCTCTCTCTCAAATAAATAAATAAATAAAACCTTTAAAAATAAATAAATAAAAACAGGCAAAGAATATGAATAGACATTTCTCCAAAAAAGATCCACAAATTGCCAATAAGCACATGAAAACAGATGCGCAATATAATTTAGTACTAAGGGAAATGAAAATCAAAACTACAATGAGATATCAACTTCATACCCATTAGGATGGCGAAAATAAAGTCAGATAACAAGTATTAGTGAGAATGTGGAGAAATTAAAACCCTGAAACACTGCCGGTGGGAATTAAAATGTTGCAACCATTTTGGAAAACAGTCTGGCAGTTTCTCAACTAATTAAACACAGAATTACCCTATAATCCAGAATTTCCACTTCTAGATATACCCAGTAAATGAAAACATGTCTACACAGAAACCTGTACATGAATGTAGCATCATTACTCATACCAGTCAGAAGGTGGAAACAACCCAAAAGTCCACCAACACACAAATGGATAAACAAAATGTAGTATATCCACAACCACACAATAAGCATTATCTAGCCATAAAAAAGAATGAAGTACTGATACATGCTACAACATGGATGTACCCGGAAAACATAATGTTAAGTGAAAGAAGCCAGCCAGAAAAAAACACAGAATAAATGATTCCATTCACATGAAATTCACAATAGAGAAATCTATGGAGACAGAAAGCAAACTAGTGGTTGCCTCCGTAGAAGTAGCAGGAGCAGATAGTGGATTGGTAGCCACAGGGTACAAGTTTCTTTCTGAGGTGATGAAAATGTTCTGAAACTGTGGTGACGGTTGCCCACATCCATGAATACACAAAAAACCTTTTAATTATAAATGTTAAATGGGTGAATTGTATGGTATATGAATCATATATCTCAACAAAGCTACCTAAAAATGTAGTGGCCATCTCCCCCAAAAGTATTATACTGATCAAAACTGAATGCAGAATCAGGGACCAACAGCCTTTACTGTCAGTTCTTTACTGTCCCTCCTGCCCTGAGATTAGTGCCAGTCATAAAAAAGTACTCAAACAAACATAAGGAAGAAAGAAAAGAAAAGCAGGGTAGGAAACCTGGATTTCATTACATGAAAACAGGGCACTATCTTACACTACACAATATTATCAAAAGTTAGACACAAATATTTTTTAAAGGTTTTTTATTTATTTATTTGACAGAGAAAAAGATCACAAGTAGGCAGAGAGGCAGGCAGAGAGAAAGAGGAGGAAGCAGGCTCCCCGCTGAGCAGGGAGCCGGATGCGGGCCTCAATCCCAGGACCCTGAGATCATGACCGGAGCCGAAGGCAGAGGCTTTAACCCACTGAGCCACCCAGGCACCCAAGTTAGACACAAATATATCCCTAATTTTACTTGGACACACAAACTCCTGAAACTTAATTTAGCAATAAGATTCTGAAATACCAAGTGTCTGTACAAAGCAATGTTTGAAACACTTAACTTGTATTAATTGAGTTAATTCACACAACTACTCTGTGTGACATATATTACCACTGATCTTCATTATTCATGAATTTCATATTTGCTAATTCACTTACTTACTAAAAATTTTTTGGTAATCCCCCAATCAGTATTTGCAGCACTCTCACAGTCATTCACAAACATAAACAGAGCAGTGAAAAATTTGAGTTCACCAACGTGCACACTCCAAGCACACTGCCTTGTTTCAGCTCTCACACAGCAATAACCAGAAAATAGAGACTGGTAGGAAGCAACACAGTGTAGTCCAAGAATCGCTAGTTCTTTACAGGTTAGGAGAGTTTAAGGCGTTTTTCTTTCTTTCTTTCTTTTTTAAGATTTTTATTTATTTATTTGACGTGGGGGGGGATGGGCAGAGAGGACAAGCAGGCGGAGCGGCAGCAGAGAGGGAGAAGCAGGCTCCCCGCTGAGCAGAGAACCACACATGGGGCTCAATCCTAGAACCCTGGGATCAAGACCTGAGTTGAAGGCAGATGCTTAACTGACTGAGCTACCCAGATGTCCCAAGGCATTTTTCTTCTTAAGAATGGAAAGCTATATAAGAATGAAGAACTATATAAGCCAAGGATACAAAGTGAAAAACTAACGGCTGAATGAATAGAGTAGTTAAACCAAAAGAAAAGATAAAATGAAATCATAAAATATACTCAATCCAAAAGAACTGGAAAATGGAAACAAAGAACAGATAACACAGAAAACAGCTGATAAATTTAAATCGAACCATACCAATACTCACGTGAAATGTAAAAATCCTTAATGCCTTGTTTACAAAGCAGAGGCTAGGAAAACAGTTTGGCAGCTCCTCAGAAAGGTAAATAAAATTACCACAAGACCCAGCAATTCCACTCATAGGTATATACCCTAAGCACTGCCATGAATACAGATAATTTTACACCAATGTTGACAGCAGCATTATTCATAGTAGTCAATAAGTAAAAATAACCCGAGTGTCCAAACAAAATGTGATATATACATATAATGGGATATTATTAGCCTTAAAAGGAATGAAATTCTGATACATGCAAACATGAGTAAGTCTTGAAAACATTATGCTAAGTGATAATCCAGACAAAAAAAATGACAAGTATTATATGATTCCACTTACATTAGGTACCTAAAACAAGCAAATTCACAAGACAGAAAGTAGGTGGGAAGGAGGAAGCACAGAGAATTATTGTTTAATGGGTAGAGTTTGTTTGGGATGATGAAGAAACGAATGATGGTAATGGTTTCGCAATATTGTGGATGTACTTAATGCCATTGCATGCTACACTTAAAAAAGGGTAAAATAGCAAATTTTATGTTATGTGTATTTTGCCACAATAAAAAAGGGAAGAGATCATCAAACAGTATAAGAAAACAAAACCCAACTGTATGTTGCCTATAAAAACAAACACTTTAAATATAAAGGCACAAAAAGAAAAAGACCTAGTCAGAAGATCTGGCTATCTCAATATTGAGCAAAACAGATTTCAGACCAAAGGGGCAGAGATTATGTGAATAAAAAAGATAAATTTTTTAAAAGATTTCATTTATTTATTTGAGAGAGAGAAAGCACGAGTGGGGGAGGGGCAGAAGGGGGGGCAGAGGGAGAGGCAGGGAATCGCAGACTCCAAGCTGAGCTCAGACCTGAGTCACCCAGGAGCCCCCAAAAAGTTAATTTTGTAACAATAAAGGAGCATATCTTAAAGACGACATAATAATCCTATGCATTTATGCACAAGAAACAGATGTATCCAAATAATTATATAGAATAGGAGATTTCCACACCCTATCACTAATTGGCAGAAGAAACAAAATCAGTAAGTGTTTTTCAAGTCTTCCATGTCCTATCAACCAGCATGGTAACATTTATAAAACACTCCACCCAACAGCAGAACTTGTATCTCTTTTAAGGCAAAATGACATTTACCAACGCCATATTCTGGGCCATAAAACAAATCAAGTAAACTTTAAAAAGATTCAAATAATGCAAAGTATGTTCTCTGACAGTGAACTAAATTAGAAATCAATAACAAAAGGGGCGCCTGGGTGGCTCAGTGGGTTAAAGCCTCTGCCTTCGGCTTGGGTCATGATCCTGAGATCATGGAATAATGATCCTGGAGTCGAGTCCCGCATAGTCCCACATCAGGCTCCTTGCTCAGCAGGGAGCCTGCTACTCCCTCTGCCTCTGCCTGCAGTTCTGCCTGCTTGTGCGTGCTTTCTCTCTCTCTCTGACAAATAAATAAATAAAATCTTAAAAAAAAAAAAAAAAGGAAATCAATACCAAAAAAGTCTAAGATCCCCAAAAGTTGAAAATTAAGTAACAGTTATAAATAACCAATGGGTCAAAGAAGTCAAAGAGTCTATTAGGAAGTACTTGTTACTAAATAAAAATGAAAACACAACATGTCAATATTTGTGGGATATAACTAACACAGTAGTAGCAGGCTTCCAAATCTACAAGAAGAAACAATGTATCAAAGCAAAGACCTCAGCTGCCACCTTAAGAAATGACAAAAAAAACAGTTAAACCCAAAGTGAGCATAAGAAATAACGAAAATAAGGACGGAAGTCAATAAAAAGCAGAAGAAACAATAGGAAAAAAAGATGACTAGTTCTTTGAGATCACTCTAGCCCAACTGATAATGAAAATTAGCATCAGGAATGAGAAAGATGACATCACTACATTTTCTATTGAGAGCAAAGGATAATAAGGAATCCTATGAACAACTTTATGTCAACAAATTTGACTATCTAGATGAAATGGACAAAACAGATGAAACACAAACTCATTTAAAAACAAAAGATAATCTGAATAGCTCTATGTTCACTTAAAGAAACTGAATTTGTAGCTAAAAGAATCCTTCCAAAAAACTTCAAGTTTAGATGGCTTTACTGGTGAATTCTACCAAATACTTAAAGAAGAAATAATACCAGCTCTACAAAAACTTTTTCCAGGAAACTGAAGAGGGCATTCACTTCACAACTCAATCTGACCTCAAGATTACTCTGATACCGAAAGTGGACAAAGACCTAAGAACACAAGAACACAAATATCCTTTTTGAGCATAATGGTAAAAATTCTCAAGAAAACTTCAGTAAATAAAACCTAACAATACATAAAAATAATACACCATTATCAAGTGGGCTTTATCCAAGGAATGCAAAGTGGGTTTGACAATAAAAAAAAAAAATCAATGTAGGGGCACCTGAGTGGCTTAGTCAGTTAAGCAGCTGACTCTTGATTTTGGTTCAGGTCATCGAGCCCTGCACTGGGCTCTGCACTAAGGCATGAAGCCTGCTTAGGATTCTTTCTCCCCGTCTCCTTCTGCCCCTGCCCCCCCTTCTCCCTCTCTTAAAAAAGGGAGAGGGGGGCTAAAGATCTGAATAGACATCTCATTCAAGAAGATATATGGAAGACAAATTAGGACCCCAAAAGATACTCCACATCATTTGTCATTAGCAAAATGCAAATTAAAACCAAGAGATAAAACTACATTAAAAGGACTAAAACTGAAAAAACTAACCATACCAGGTGTTGGCAAATGGAGCACCTAGAACTCTCATGAACTATTCGTGGCAATACAAAACTGTACAATCACTTGGGAAAACAGTCTGGCAATTTTTCCTTTTGAAATAATCACACATCTACCATACAATTCAATCATTTCACTCCTAGGTATTTTCTCTAAAGAAATGAAAGCATACATCCACACAAAGGTTTGGACACCAATGTTCATAGCTGTTTGTTTTTTATGATGGCCCAAGCTGGAAACAATCCAAACAATCCTCAGATGAATGAATAAACAAAATGTGATATATGCACAACATAGAACACTAGTCAAAAATAAAAAAACAAAGGAACTTTTGATACTCATAACATGAATGAACTTCAAAATAATTATTCTGAATGAAAGTAACAGAGCCAAGTCAAAAAAAAAAGTGCCTACTATATAATTCCATTTATATGCAATCGTAGAAAACGAAAACTTATCTATAGATTCAGAAATACACCAGTGGTGGATTAAAGATGGGCAACAGGGAGGGGCTTTAAAGAGAAATAACAGAGGCAGATAGAATACCTCGATTGTGGTGATGATTGCATGGATGTACACATATGTCAATATCTATTAAACTGTACACATGAAATGTCTACAGTTTGCTGTAGGTCAATTATACCTCAATAAAGCTACAAAAGGGGTGGGGGGAAAGAGGAGAACAGAAAGAAAAGAAAAATAAATCAATCAGAGGCCCAGTATCTAGTACCCAAAATCTATAAAGAACTTATCAAACTCAACACCCAAGAACAAATATTCCAATCAAGAAACGGGCAGAAGACATGAACAGACATTTCTGCAAAGAAGACATCCAAATAACCAACCAGACACATGAAAAAGTGCTCAACATCACTCGGCATCAGGGAAATACAAATCAAAACCATAGTGAGATACTGCCTCACACCAGTCAGAATGGTTAAAATTAACCAGTCAGGAAATGACAGGTGTTGGCAAGGATGTGGAGAAAGGGGAACCCTCCTACACTGTTGGTGGGAATGCAAGTTGGTGCAGCCTCTCTGGAACCCAGTATGGAGGTTCTTCAAAAAGCTGAAAATAGAGCTACCCTACAACCCAGCAATTGCACTACTGGGTATTTGCCCTAAAGATACAAATGTAGTGATCCTCAGGGGCACGTGCACCCCAATGTTTACAGCAGCAATGTCCCCAATAGCCAAACTATAGAAAGAGCCTAGATGTCCATCAACAGATGAATGGATAAAGATGTGGTGTATAGGGCGCCTGGGTGGCTCAGTGGGTTAAAGCCTCTGCTTTTGGCTCAGGTCATGATCTCAGCATCCTGGGATCGAGGCCCGCATCGGGCTCCCTGCTCAGCGGGGAGCCTGCTTCCCCCCTCTCTCTGTCTGCCTGCCTCTCTGCCTCCTTGTGATCTCTCTCCCTCTGTGAAATAAAAAAAAAAAAAAAAAAAGATGTGGTGTATATATACAATGAAATACTATGCAGCCATCAAAATCCCACAAAATCTTGCCATTTGCAATGACGTGGATGGACCCAGAGGGTATTATACTAAGTGAAATAAGTCGATAAGTCCTGGGGGGAAAGGAGGGAAAAAATGAAACATGATGGGACCGGAGAGGGAGACAAAACATAAAAGACTCTTAATCTCAGGAAACAAACTGAGGGTTGCTAGAGGGGAAGGGGGATAGGAGGAATAGGGTAGCTGGGTGATGACGGACACTGGGGAGGGTATGTGCTATGGTGAGTGCTGTGAATTGTGTAAGACTGATGAATCACATACTTGTACCCCTGAATACCTTATTAATGTATACATTATACATTCATAATACATTATATTAATACACTGTATTAATATTACATTGTATTAATAATACATTAGTAATAATGCATACATTATTAATGTATAATAATACATTATATGTTAATTTTAAAAAAATCAGAGGCCCAGTATCCAAAATTCAGAGGGCAGAGAAAAAAGTCAGGAAAAAAGTCAAAGACCATTATCTAGAACTGAAGAACACAAGTTTCCAGGCTCAGGAGTCAGCCAAGTACTGATAGAAATGAATTTAAATTTTTAAAAACCCTATACCTAAGTACATAATCATGAAAGCTTACACTACCAAGGATATAAAGATCTTTAAAAATTTCAGAATGAAAAATAGATCAATTACAAAAGAATGAAAGCAGAAGAACACAGAAATTAAGAGCATGGTCTTCCTGGTTGACACTGGCTCTGACATTAGCTGAGTGACCTTAACTGTATTACTTAACCCCTCTGTGCTTCAGTTTTTTCACTGTTAAGAGTAATAATGAGTAATAATCATATGAAGATTTAATAAACTAATCTGTAAAGTGCCTAGAACAATACTTGGTACACGTAAACACTACATAAGTGTGTTGGTTAAATAAATAAATCACATTAACTTTCAACTTCGCTTCAACAACACTGGGTAACAGAAATCAAAAGAACAATGCCTTCAAAGTTTTGAGGAAAACTTATTTTCAAACTCAAATTACTTTTAGCTAATGATCATTCATGTATACAAGGATACAACGGACTCAGAAAACTCACATCCCACATAGCACCTCTTAAGAATTTGAAAATAAAAACCAAGGATTTAAGCCAAGAAAGATGATCAGAAAACAGTACCTCCAACTTGAAGAAAGGAATTGTTAAAAAAATCTCAAGAAACAACTTTCCAGCAAGCCTAAATAATCAGGTGTGACAGCAATAGAAATAAAAAATCTCAAAAAGCAGTCCAAGAAGAGGACTTGACAGAATATCTGAAACAAAAGGGAGTTTGAATAGGAAACGACGTAAAGAGGAAGAGAGAAAAGCAACACAAAGAAAAAGACAAAAGTAGCACATAACCTGAATTGGCACAGTGACAAGAACTGACAATACTATTTGATTTTTTCAGCTTTTACTATTTTTTAAAGATTTTATTTATTTACTTATTAGAGACAGAGAACGGGAGGGGGCCAGGGAAGGGCAGAGGGACAAACAGACTTCCTGCTGAGCAGGGGTTCCCAACTCGATCCCAGGACCTCAAGACCATGACCTGAGCTGAAATCAGACACCTAACTGAGCCACCCAGGCGCCCCTAATTTTTTTAGCTTTTGAAATAAATCAGTATTGCCAACGCCCTGACAATTTAATTTTGGATGCCAACAAGCGAAAAGTGTAGCTGACAAGCTGAGGCAAAGAGTAAGGGCAGCCAGAGTAGAAAAGCTAGTACCTAAGCTCCGACAGTGAAAAGTCAAGGGATACTTTAAATAGGAAATATAATTTTTTAAAAATAAATTGAATAGATTTTTTTAAGATTTTATTTATTTATTTGAGAGAGAGAGAGAGCATGAGAGAGGAGACGGTCAGAGGGAGAAGCAGACTCTCCATTGAGCTGGGAGCCCGATGCGGGACTCCATCCCAGGACTCCGGGATCATGACCTGAGCCGAAGGCAGTTGCTTAACGAACTGAGACACCCAGGCGCCCGGAAATACAATTTTTAAAAAGGCATATTAATATTATAAAGTTTATCCTTAGAAGAAATAAAAGATACTGATGTACTATTATTAGGAGGATGGGAGGGAATTTCAAGAGCGATTAAACCCTCTTCTATCATAGCTGCAATTCCACAGCTGGATCCAAAACCTGTAAATCAGGTATAAGCATGATATTCAAAAATAGAACCAAAACAGTTAGAAGTGGTTATCACTAGAAAGTAAAAATGGAATGAGGTGTACGTTAAGTTTGAGAAAAGTTAAAAAAAAAAAAAAAAGGAAACGAGCATTAAGTTTAACAGTTTCTCTTTCAGAAAAAAAAAAGAATATCGGGAACAGCATCAAAACAAGGTTTTTTCGACTCCCCCCCTTGGATAACAAATAAGCAAAAGCCAAGATCTCACGGTTCCAGGAGGAAACAAAAGAAGTCACAGTGACAGCTGGGTACTTCTTCAAAAACGAGGGATGGGAGGCATGATATGCCCCCCAGAACCTTCCCAATCCAAAAATGCTAATTAAGAGTACAAAATCGAACTCGGACTGGAAACACGGAAGCGATAACTACCAAACTGAAGAATGGACAAAAGTCTATGCATTAACAAACTAACAACAAAAAGTGTACTGTGCGAGGGCATCCAGGAATTCCGAAAATTTTAACAAGCCAGCAGTCCGACAGTAGGGCACACAGACAAGGCAGCACTTATCAGACTTCTATCTTGTCCTATCTTGTCCCGGACGGCTGCTTTCGCCGTCGAATCTAACTACAGCAACTAATGGTTTCTGTCACTAGGAAACCTTTCAGGCACGGACAGTAAACAACAAAAAAGCTCGCCGCCGGTTACTACTTTACAAGGTTGTTAAAAGCCACGATTAGCATCTGCGCAGCCCTAACCAGCTAACTCTGCCGACCCGCCGGGAGCAGTTCCACAGACTTTAAGACTCTTCCGAAACGCAAACGTGCGGTACGCGGAGAAAACAAAGCCGTGGGCGGGGCCTTCCGGTCCCGGAAAAAGCGGGCAAGGGAGGAACAGCTCTCAAGCAAGTTCGTACCCATTTCGGCCCTCGCCCCGCCCCGCCCCGCCCGCTTTCCCCGACCCCAATTCCGGGTGCCGGCGCCCAACAGCGTGTCGGGCCGCCGCAGTCCGCGGGGCCGACAGGGCGGCGCGGGACCCAACACCGGGGCAGGCGGCCGACGAGGGCCGCGGCCTAAACGCGCCTGAGCGCCGGGCTTTAGCCGGGCGGCCGTCAGCAGTCTCCTCACCTTCTCTTCCACGCAGTTGACAATGATGGACGGGTACTTGCGGCTGAGCCAGCGAAAGAAAGCCGGGACTCCCATTGCGGCTGCCCAGCTGAAGGAAGCGGCCGGGCCGGCGGACGAACGTAACCAGAGAGACAAGCAGGAGCGGCGGCGGCGGGCACCGGCACTTCCTCCCACGTGCGCGCAGACGACAGGAAGTGACGTCACTACCGCGCCGCCAGGGACGTCGACCGGCCGCGGGGAGGCGGGGGCGGGGTTCTTTTGCGGGCGTAATGGTGAGGGCTGGCGAACCCTGGCGTGGTGTACTCGTTGTAGGTGTGGCCAGGCGCAGAGTCCGTGCTCTTGAGCGTCTGAGTTGTATGGGTCCCCGGGTTGTGCCTTCGCCGCAGCTTTCCCTGGGTCGCGCAACCCCGGCGCTCTGCAGGTCCCCGGGAATTTCTTCGTGGATTTGATCCCCTGTTTCTCACCTGTCTTAATTCACAAAATCAGAGATCTAAACCCACTCGTTAGCTCTGCTTCCTGGTTTCTCCCGGTTTTGTGACACTGTACGTACCTGGACTATTAAAAGGAGTACTTTTAAATATTTTGCCCTCACGATGTTTGGTTTATAACGAGTTCACTCTAAATACTAAAAAAATGGTATCTAGCCGGCATTTAGCATTTAATTCATTTTTTCAGCTACATTTATGAGTATAACTGCTGATACCTACCGGGTTTTTTGAGCGTTTACGATGTGTGAAAGCATTGGCTAAGGGATTATCTCATTTAATATTACTTGAGCCTTAAGGTACCATTAACATCTTTACGTAAGACATGAGAAAGTCAAGTTGTGGGGGGATTTAGTCACTTGTTTATTCACACAGCTTGTGCTTCAGCCCAACTAAAGATCATTTAATCCTCTAACCTTGCACTAAAAGGATACGTCTATCCTTTGTTTTGTGGTGGCTTCAAATACATTTTTTCCAGAATATAAAAAGAGAGGTCTGGAAGAGGAGGTATTTATGTCCATTTGCTCAAGCTTGGAAGTCTCTCTCCCTGGAATCCCCTCTTGGCTTGACAAATCACACTCAATCCTAAAGGCTCACCTCAAGAGGCCTCTCTGAAAGTATTTCTCCTTACTACCTGGCATGCAATATTCATTGCCCCCTCCTCTATGATCTGATGCCATTTTGCTTAAAGTGTTGAGGAAATTAGAGAAATTGTTATCCAATATTTTACTTAAGGACAGCTGAAATTATTAATGTCTGTGATGAAATCCCTCATTTCTCCTGGAAACAGCTCCTCCTCCTCACGTACTTGGTTTCCTTGGGAGGTGCTGTGTTCTCATATGAACACGCACACATCATATGGGGGGAAGGACAGCTGGGTAAGTTAGGACGGTGAGAGTCCTTGCCCAGCATTTTTGAACTTTGAACAATAAGGAAGCTAAGGCACCCCTCCCAGAGCGTTGAAAGCTGAAAGATAAGAATGGGATTTGTTGCCAGTCCGCAAAGAGAGAAGCAGATTTTAGTTCCTGGTTCCAGTGGTTTTTGAGTAAAGCTAAATCCCTCTTCCTGCAGTTTGGTTGCTAAACCTGTCCTTTAATTCCATGAACCAATAAATTCTCCTTTTGCCCTAAGCTGGTTTAGACTAAATTCCTATCCCTTGCCAAGGAAACAGTACAAGCAAACAAGTAACAACATTTGAGGAGTACAAAACTAATTCACTGGGTGCTAAAATTCCTTTGCATGAAACAGGTACACAAATTGAAATTTGGGGCAGAAAAGAGGAAGGTAAAAGGAAGAGAGGAGATGGAACCTGAAAGGTGGGAGGAGGATATGAGCTGTGTTCTTAGATGTGTGCTTGAGTTGGTTTCTCCTAACTTCACTGAGCAAAGTAGGGGAAGAAAAGGATGAGCTCAGAGATTCAATTTCCCAACTCAAGCATAACATAAATGACCTAATAGTATCTATACCTGCCCTGAAAGAGACCTTTATCATCTTCAGCAAGGCTGAGATTGCTGAGATACAAACTCAGAACCTCATTATGGAAGTGGCTGATCTGCAACACACAATGAATTCCCAGCCTCACAGGGTGTCTCCTATTAAGGTAAAGGCACTGATTGGGAAGGAATGAGATCCAGGAAGGAATGAGATCCTGGAAAGTGGAATTGGGACATGTGAGAAAACCGATGGAGTTGGGCTCCTTAAGACCGTTAACTCTGATTTGTCTTTGCCAGTAGAAACAGCCTCTCTCATTCCCACCTGAGAGGATTTACTCTGCATCACCTGCAGAAACTGTAATGGCCTCCCTCAGGCAGTTGTCCTGAAAGACAATACTGATTCTCTTCAGGACCCACTCCCACCACCCCTCTTTGCTTCTAGACTATGTCTTAGTCTATTTGGGCTGCCAGAACAAAATGCCATAGACTGGGTGGTTTATAAACACCAGAAATTGATTTCTCACAGCTCTGGAGGTTGGTAAGTCCAATATCAAGGAGCTAGCAGGCACAAGTGTCTGATGAGGATCTGCTCCTCATTGACAGTCTTCTTCTCACTGTAATGTCATGTAACAGAAGAAGAGGCAAGGGATCCCTTTAAGGTCTCTTTTATAAAGGCACTAATCCCATTCATGAGTAGCCACTTCCCAAAGGCCCCACCTCCTAATACCATCACCTTGGGGGTTAGGATTTCAACATAGGAATTTGTGCAGAGCACAAACGTTCATTCTATCTATAGCAACCTATAATTAAACCCAAGTCCCAGCAGGCCACTAAAAGTGAGGTGCAAAGTGTGACCCATGAGGTACACTACCTACCAAAAGAACCGCTTGAGTTTTCTAATTTATACAGACAGAAATCCAGAGAGTATGTGTTGGAATCGACATTGTGTGTTAAATAAGGTAGAAAAAACCTAAAGTTGGGTTAGGCCACACTTAGTGAGATGGGCTCACTGAGCAGGGATTCTGTATTGAATGTTGCAGCTTGGGGGTGGGGATTAAAAAGGACTCTGACAGTTTGGTTGGCTAAAACATGGATAAAAAAGATGGCCCACTGTGAGAGAGTTAGAAATGCTGGACCTGCCTTGGTTTAATGTAAAAGAAGAGAAAACTCAGGCCTGGTTTATAGATGGTTCTGCCTCATATGCAAGTTCACTTCCTATCAGTGAAGTGTAGCAGTGGCCTATATTCATGAAATTCACTGGTCTTTCCCTGTTCTCCACCATCCTGAGACAGCTGGCTTGATAGAACAGTGGAATGACTTTTTGAAACTGTGTTACAATATCAGGTAGCAATCAGTACCTTACAGGACGGGGACAGGGTTCTCCAGGGGCCTGTATATGCCCTAAAACAGCATTTAATATATGATGCTACTTCTTCCATAGCCAAGACTCACTAGCCCAGGAATTGAGGGATGGAAATAGGAGTGGCACCACTCACTATTACCCATAGTGACCCACTAGCAAAAATTTTGCCTCCTGTTTTTGTGACCTTATTTCCTGCTGATCTACAGGTCTTAGGTTTAAAGCATGGAATGTTTCCACCAGGAGACATGGCAATGATTTCATTGAACCAGAAGTTAAGACCGTCACCAGGTCATTCTTTTTTTTTTTTTAAAGATTTTATTTATTTATTTGACAGAGAGAGAGATCACAAGCAGGCAGAGAGGCAGGCAGAGAGAGAGGAGAAAGCAGGCTCCCTGCTGAGCAGACAGCCCGATGCGGGGCTTGATCCCAGGACCCTGAGATCATGACCTGAGCCGAAGGCAGAGGCTTTAACCCTCTGAGCCACCTAGGCGCCCCTCACCAGGTCATTCTAAACTCAGGCAAAGAAGGGAGTTGCTGTGATGGACCATGACTGCCAGGGTAAATGGGGCTGCTACTCCATGGTGAAGGTAAGAAAGAGTGTGCCTTGAATGTGGGAGACCTCTTGGGGCATTTCTTAGTATCACCACACCCTGTGAATTAAAGTCAATGGAAAACCACAACCCAATTCAGGCAGGACTGCTAAAGGCTGAGACCCTTCAGAAGTGAAGGTTTTAGTTACACTACCAAGTAAAGAACCAAGACCAACTGAGGTATATGATGAAGGCAAAGGAAATACAGAGTGGGTAGTGGAAGAGGGTAGTTATGAGTACCAACTACCCAGAAATGAGAACTATAATTGTTGTATTTTCTCCTTATTTTGTTATGAGTGTTTGTATATCTTTGTCTTCTCACTTCTTTTTATGTAACATAAAATGCATTGACTGTATAACACACAGTATTTAAGTATTGTTAATTTTTTATAGTAGTAGTTAAGTTATGGAGTATCTAGAAGAGTAAACATGACCCAAGGAATTTGCATCCTCTTCTGGTTAAAGGGTTAGTAAAGTTTGATAGTTGGATCATGGTAAGAGAAGTATGAGCTTATTATTGTGTTTTTTGAAGATGCATATGCATGGACCTGCACATGTATAAACACTTGAAAAATTATAGAAGTTGCATTGGAGAAAAGAGGGGAAAGGATACTTCTAAAAATAATGATGATAGAGGGGCACCTGGGTGGCTCAGTCAGTTAAACCTCTGACTCTTGATTTCAGCTCAGGTCATGATTTTGGGGTTGTGAGATCGGGCCCTGCATAGGGCTTTGTGTTCAGTGGGAAGTCTAGTGGAGATTCTTTCTCTCCTCTGCTCTTCCACACCTCTTGCTCTCTAAAATAAATAAGTAAATCTTTAAAAATAACGATGCTAGAATAATTCTTTACATGGAGAAAATGAAATTGGATAACCCACCCAAAACTAACAAAACAAAACAAAAAATGAAACTCCAGTTGGATTATAATCCTAAATATGAAAGGAAAAATTTGAAAACTTTTAATATAGGTTCTGGATGGGGGAGATATGAAAAACAGTAGCCATAAAGTGAAAGACATAAAACTGACCAAGCTATCATTAAGAACTCTGTTCTCCCAAAACATGGTAAAGGCAATTAAAAGACAAACCCACCAGAAAATTAGGAAAGCTCATTGCAATACTTAGAACTGACAAAGCAGTAACATTAGAATATGTAAGGAACTCTTACAACTCTATTAGAACAAGGCATAAAACCCAACACAAAAATCACATAAAGGTTTGTACCAGGCTTTCCCAAAGAGGAACTCTAAATGGCCAAGATATGTGAAAAAGTGCTCAGTCTCACAGGCAATCAGAGAATTGCAAATTAAAACCCCATGAGATATCATTATGCACCTAATAGATTGGCAAAAGTTATAAAGTCTGACTATACCAAGTATAGAAAGAATGTAAATTGGTAGAATCTCTTGGAAAAAGAATTCCATGTGATTGACTAAAGTTGAAGATACACATACTCTACTGTCCAGCAGTTTACTCCTCAAGGAACGCCAAGAGTATGCTTAGCACCAATGTCAGTCTAGCTTAAAGCTGGAACCCACCCTAACTTCTTCAACAGTAGAACACATAAATAAGTTGTAATTCTTCGAGTGAAATACTCTATAGCAATGAAAAAGAATGAACTGATGTCTCACAAGAAAATATGGATCCTAATTCACTTCACAGTTTCAAGCATGCATGGTAGGGTCTGTATGTTACTTGTCTTTTGCATTTTTCTTAGCACTTAACTACTGTTACTCAAACATTTCATTGCTGAACATTTGTTGAGGATCTACTGTGTGCCACTGAGAGGGCAAAGATAATTTTCTAAAAGGAAGAATGGAAGAGATTACATAACTGGGCTGTTTCTCCAGGTCCTCCTTCACCACCACTGTTGCTCTTCCCCATGCCAAGCATCCTTCCCAGCTTCCCCATCTCCCCACCTCCAGGTCTAAGGGGCTCATAGACTGCTCCTTCCAGATAACTTGGCCTTGCTCCAGCTTCTCTGACAAAATGCTCAGAAAAGCAGGAGACTTAATTTTGTTGTGAAATATGACAACTTTCCATTCTTTTGTATAAAAACCATCAACTGTTGAAAAAGAGTTGCCTTTCTTAAGCCATATAATGAAAAGTACAGTGTTCTTTTAAAATATTTCAGTAAAATATTTAGCTCCTAGAAAAATCCATATTGAAATGGTTTAACCAAAGAGAAATGTTCTGTTACAATTTTACCCAGTATAATACCTCTGCAAGATACTATTAAAGTAACCATAGTCATATCATTGCCTCTTTACCTTTTACTGACAATATTCTGTCTTTATGTGGTACGCATTTCAGAAAACATCTTTGTACCATTGGACCTAACATGGGGATTGAGACATTTCCCCGCATTGGATTTGAAATATTTGCTGACATGGACTCAGTTCAAATCTAAAATGAACCTTGGTCTGTTAAGAGGCTTTGTGGATTGGAATCGGAGAAACTTGGGGTCTAGTCCTGGGGTCTTGAGTGTGATAGTTGATTTTATACATCAATTTGATTGGGCCATGGTGCCCAGATATTTGGTCAAAAATTACTCTAGATATTTCTGTGAGGATGTTTTTTAAAATAAGATTAACATTTAAACAGGTAGACTTTGAGTAAAGCAGGTTCCTCTCCACAGAGTGAGTGGACCTCATCTAGTCAGTTTAAGGTCTTAAGAGAACAGAGACAGACCCCATTTGAGCAAGAAAGAAATCTGTCAGCAGACTGCCTTCAGACTTGAACTGAAACTCTTCTGGCAGTCTTCAGCCTGCCAGTCTCCCCCATCAGATTTTGGACTTGCCAAGCTCCACAGTTGTGTGAGAGCAAATTCCTGAAAGTAAATCAGTCTCTTTATCTCTCTCTCTCTCTTTGTCTCACTATTTCTCCCTAGAGAGGGGAGACTGTTTCTGTCCCTGGCTCGCACTCGCGCCCTCTCTCTCTCTCTCTCTCTCTCTCTCTCTCTCTCTCTCACTCACACACACACACACACACACACACACCTTGTTGACTCTATTTCTCTGGAGAACTATGACTAACATATTGGCCTCAGATTTCTACACCTTAGTTTTCCCAACAGTAAAATGTGGATTATATACTTCACAGAATTTCTGTGAAGATTCAGTGATATAACACTCAGAGCACAGCTCCAAACACGCTAAGCACCTGGCAATTGTTAGTCATTGAATGGTTATCTGTTGGGTTTTTGCCTTGAAGAAGCCTATCTATTTTATTCATGAGTTCTACCTAAAAGATTTCGATCAATTTAATAATCTAGTTGAGCTTCATTTTTCCACCCCCCACCTAGTGCTAACTTGTCAAGTCTATCTTCATTCTCTCTCCCTTGTATTTCCTACTCATTCCCACCTTATTGAGTATATGCTGCTAGTCTTCCCACCACCTTTCTGCCAATTCAAATTCTACTTATTCTCTTTCTTCTTCTCCATGAATATCTCCCAGAATGTGAGCCCAAATTGGCTCCTGCCCACTCTCATCTTCCATAACACTCCCCTGACTTCCAACACGGTATTCCATCTTCCATTTCATTATTCCTCTTTCCTATTTCATTAGGGAACATTCTCCTTAATCTATCAGGATAAGCTAGGCTTTGCTGCAGTAATAAATAATGCCTGGAATCTCATTATCTTACCATATGTGGGGTTGGGCTACACCCCAGAAATGTCCTCCGTATGGTGATGCAAAGCTCCAGCTGCTTTCTTCCTGTGATTCCGCCAGCTCGACACGTGACCAGCACCATTGCTACCAGAAGAAAAGACCTAGCAGGAGGGCAATCTCAAGTATTTTTAAAGGCCAGGCTTGGTTGTGACTTTTTTATTTCCACTTTGGTCCATTTGATCAAAATCCGGTCATTTAGTTCCCAACCCAACTGCTGAAGAGAAAAGAAAATATAGTCTTCCTGAATGCCCAAGGATAAGAAAAGGAAACAGGATTTGTGAAAACATAGCATTATCTCTGTCACCCTCCTTAATAAAGTGGCAAATCAAATTGTTAAATAGATATTTAGGGGCCACAGTCTTTACTATGTATGTTGGGCACCATAAGCAAAATAAATTATTTCTCAAAGAGCCTACCATCAGTAGCAAGGACAAGATACAGTCACAAAATATGAAAAAATAAGGGGTACCTGGGTGGCTCAGTCCATTAAGTGTCCGACTCTTGATTTGGGCTCCGGTCATGATTCCAGGGTCATGGGATTGAGCCCCATGTGGGTTGAGTCTGCTTGTCCCTCTCCCTCTGCTCCTACCCCCACTCATGTTCTCTTTCAAATAAATATATAAAATATTTTTAAAATATGAAAGAATAAAATAAGTCACAGTTTGACCAACAATAAAGTCTCATACCACAATGTATGATTAAAATTCCAAATGAACTGCACAGACAACAATTGCTACAGATATTTTGAAAAGACAGAGATCTAGTTATCTAATGGGGTCATCAGGTGATAGGGAGGAAATGGAATATACTGAGTCTTGAAATAATAGTAAGATTTGATTGAAAATAAGGAGGTGTGGAAAGAGACACTGTAAGTTCCCTGGAGGCAAGTTTGTGTCTTTTCATTTACCTTGAGGTGGGAATCCAGTATATTCAAAATAAATATACTTATTGAATTGAATTCTTAGAGCAATAGATCTCAAAATGTGGTCCAGAGATCCGTAGAGTCCCAGAGACCCTTTGGGGGGAGGAGCCATAAGGTCAACACTATTTTTATAATAATATTCAGGTGTGATTTTCCCTCTTTGCTCTCATTCTCCAAGTGTAGAGTGGAATTTGTCAGAGGCAACAGGATGTGATATCTTAACAGATTGAATATCAGGAGCAGATACGGTGGCAAGCCAGTTGTCCTCTATGAAGCCAGATGTTGAAGGATTTCAAAAAGGGTAAAAAAATGCCATTCTTTTCACTAAATTTCTTTTGTTGGAGAAATAGAGTTATTTTCATAAAATATGTTAACCTGCATGGGTCTCTTGCTATTTTTAAGTGATCTGATAAATTAGTATTTTAGAATTTTCTCAAGGTGATTTGTAACATGGTAAACATTGATAGATATAATGCACCCAAACAAAAGCTCCTTGGGGTACTCAATAATTTTTAAGAATATAAAGGAGTCCTGAGACCAAACACTTTGAGAAACTGTGTCTTAGAACATAAAATGGAAATGGAGACTACATGTTTGTGCTCTTAGACCAATGCAAAGCTTGTTTTTCACATTTCCAAGATTTTTATATATTCAGATGTTGTCTCAAATGCTCCTTGCTACCTAAAACATTCTGCAATCATCACCACCAAGTATAACTCACAGTTACAAATGACTTGACCTTGGTGAACAAACACACAAACATGTTTGTCTCTATGCCATCCTGTCTTCATTGAACTTCATAATTTAGTTCAGAAATAAAGGTACAAAAAGGCAATATAGGAATGTAGATAAGCAAGAGATATGTTTTTAAGGCCTGAATATGTACACATTGCTAAATTTATTCATAAAGGCTATTTAACTGCAAACTTTCTTACTATATGCTCATACTGTAAGTTAACCAAACAAGTATAGCAATGAGTAGTGTACCCCGAAGTGTATGAGAAAGAGGATCTATGGTCCAGTAACTTCGGAAGCATTGGGTTAAACTGAGCTAAGCAGACAACATTTCTGTGGCCCTTTTAGAGCCTTTTGTATGCCCCCATTTCTAAATTTCTCTAACCATGGAACCACCCCCTTTTCCTGCAAGGCATCTTGCAGGCTTTGTATCCCTCAGAAATGCAGGGAAATTATGCTACAAATAAGTAAGTGTGTACAGGCTGCTACTGATGTTTTAACAAACTTTGGCTGCATGTACTTAGGTTAACAAGAACAGGATTCGACCAAAACCCTGAATCTAAATCCATACTTGTTATTACATAGATTTAGATGACAAATCCCATGCTCTAAAATGTAACCCCAAATAGTCAAAGCCTGCTAGAACACTATTCCCTTGTAACGCATGTCCTAGATCCAGCACTATGAAAGGTTCCTACTACATTTCATTTCTAATATGACATCTGAGAAAATTCCTGGGGATTTCTGTTTAAGGCCACAGGTTGTACTGTCTCCAAAAGCAAAAGACAGGGAGTTGACAGAGGCACATATTTCAAGGAGTTGAAAGGTAATAATTCCCTCTGGGGGTATAAATGGGGGAAGCTGGATGGAAAAGACCTTGTTTAAAGGATAATAAAGTGTAAAGCACTCAGAAGTGTTGAAGGTAAGACCTCAACCCTACAAGCTGATAAGCAGGCCCAGACTTTTATTTATAGTGACATGAGTGACATTTATCTGCCTTTCACTAGAACATCTAATCCACTTGTCAAGGTGTGTCTTGAACAGAGACCCGGTTTCTGGCCACAGTTGGCAGGCTTCGCATACAAATGTGACTACCCTGGCTGAAATTCTCAATTGAAAAGCACATCAATGGGATATGAAATTATTGGGTAAATATATCAACTCCATTTCAATTTGTCTCAGAGAAGACACTGTCTGAAAAGGGTCTTGACGTTGTGATAGAAATTTTAGCCTGTTCATGAAATAGAAGTGGAGATGAATTACCAAAGGGCTCACAAACCACAGTATCCCCCTCCTTAGTCCCAAAGTACAAGCATAATAAGACATGGATGTCTCTTCCTTACCCCCAGTTGTTAACACAGTCCAGTTTTAGGAAACAAAAATCTGGATAAGTCAAGAACACCTACAAAAACTGCCCAGCTGTTATGGTTAAGGAACTGTTAGAGATCCTGGATACAGTCCTCTCTTAAGGAGCTTGTTATAGATGATGAGATGAGGTATGACCACATTTAAAATTAAGTAGTGATAAGCAATTATTTGAATAGCATTGAATGAAAATTGAATAGTATTGAATGAACATTGAATAGCATTTCAAGAAAAAGAAGGCCATGGTTATCTCCAAACAAATTAAACACACAGAACTTACTAGAAGACTTCAGAGGAGGGAAAGAAGTTATTGTGGGTAGGTAGTCCAGCATGTATTTATGGAGGAAGTGGGAATGGAAGCAGGTCTTGATGGAAGAGTGAGATAAACAAGATCTTCAGAAAAATTGATGTGTTATTAATTCTGGGCCATAGGGATCCCTTCACACACACACACACACACACACACACACACATGCATACACACACATGCATACACACACATGCATACACACACACTCTGCTCCTTTATTTTTTATTTTTTTTAAGATTTTATTTATTTATTTCACAGCGGAGAGAGATCACAAGGAGGCAGAGAGGCAGGCAGAGAGAGAGGGGGAAGCAGGCTCCCTGCTGAGCAGAGAGCCCGATGCGGGCCTCGATCCCAGGACCCTGAGATCATGACCTGAGCCGAAAGCAGAGGCTTTAACCCACTGAGCCACCCAGGCGCCCTGCTCCTTTATTCTTCATATCCACCCTGACATCTGTTGTTCTTCAGTATAGGGTCTGTGTTATGGGATTTTACTTCATCTTCATCTTTACTGTCATCTGTTACTTCCAGATGACAAGCACCTTACGAAAGGCTCTTCTGTCTCCTATTTGCCTTGTGTAGAGCTGTACCCAAATACAGTTTTCCCCCACCAATCACCTTTATTGGGGTATAATTTACATACATTAAAATGCATCCATTTTACATGTACATGTACAGTTCAATCAATTTTGACAAATGTATACACTTGGATAATGACCACTACAACCAAGGTATAGAACAATTCCATTGCCCTCCAAAGTTCCCATGTGCTTTTGTGCGGTGGCAACTCCCTCCTCAGCCCTGGCCTTAGGCAACCTTTGATCTTGTTTTTGTCCTTATACAGTAGGTTGGTTTTTTTCCCTAGAGTTTCCTATAAATGAACTCATACCATTTGTAGTCTTTTGTCTGGATTCTTGTACTTGGTGTAATGTTTTTGGAATTCATCCATGCTGTTTGAATCCACTGTGTTTTTATTGCTGTGTGGTATCTTGTTGTGAGGAGGTACCACAATTTGGCTACCCATTCATCAACTGATGGATATTTGAGTTGTTTCCAGGTTATTGGGATAAAACTCCTATGGACATCCCTGTACAAGGTTTTTTTTTCGATGAAGTATATTTTTATTTCCTTGGAGCAAATACTTATAAATAATGGTTGCATGGTAGGTATATGTTTAACTTATGTAAGAAACTACCAAACTGTTTTCAAAGTAGTTGTTACCATTTTACCTAAATATATGCTTGATGACTACAGGAATGACCTCCATGAGCATTGTTGTCACTGTTGAAAAACTTGGAAAGCTCTCTGATTTGTATAGAATGGAATTCACACTCCTTAGGCTAGCATCCTTGGCCCTCTACAACCTCCCCTTATTTCACTTTTTGGATTTTGTCTTACATGGCCATGGTATGTGCTAGCTTCACTCACTCACGCACCATTGAACTATTTGCTCACTCACAGGTGAGCCATACATAGGTCACAGTGCAAATGGATTCATACAAGTCCAACTCCTCTGTTTGTCTTGTTGTCCATGTGATCTGTGTCTCATGCTTACCAGCCACATGGCCAGGGTTAGAGCTCAACAGAGTCAGGATTAGGCACCAACTTGTATGTGTGACTCAGTACATTACTCAGATTTCACAAATATTATTAATTTTGAAATTATATTTGTCTCTAAACATGCCAAATATTCTTTTTTTGAAGAGGAGGAGAGTACAAAGGATATTCCCTCTTCATAGATGCAGTTGACAAACATTTAGTGAGCATCTACTGTGAGCAAAGCTTTATGGGAGATACAGATCTGTAGTGTCTCTGCAGGATGGGTGTGAGTCACTGCAGCAGTATGAAAGGGGGGAAATAGCAGATGGCTCTTAGAGAGCCTGAAGTATCTAAGTAGGCTGATGTGATTTTAACTGAAGCACAAACTGGAAAATTGGAATGTACGGTCCATGACAATTACAAAGAAGAAGCAAAAAGGAAAAGAGAGCAATGCAGCTCACCCTGCCTCATTATTCATTCATTGCTTAAGCAGATAAACTTAAAATCATCCATTTGGTGGTGCTGAATTTGAATGAAGTCTATTGCTATTAGAAACATCATCATGGGCAAGATTTGGCCCCATAATGTCTCCTGAGCTCAGCTTGTGGTTTCTCCAAGGTAATGCTAATCATAAAGATGGGGATGGAAAGGAGAATAATTGTGTATTTTAAAAACCACCAGTGGCTGACTTTGCTTGTAACACAATGATATCAATTTGAAGTAGAAAATACGTTAGTAATTTAGTGTATAAAGTGTGCAAGCACCATTTCTCATTTCTCATCTCTTTTTTTAAGCCTGGTTCACACTGTTCCGTGAATCCTCGTATTCTTTTCTGAAATGAATCTTCCACCTGAACCAGTGTGTTTCTTTGTCCTAACAGATGTTACTTAAATAGAATCATTCAAAAAACTTGAATAAGAACTAAAACATAGAATTGGACTCTTGTGTTATGCAAAAATGAGTCATTATTTGGCTTAAGGCATACAATGTGTGCTGCTCATACTCCAGATGTAGTACCATAATAGGAGAATGCCTTAAATTAATTAGCACTCTTAGAAATGCAACAAAGGTAGGGATCCCAAAGCTTTTTGGTGAGTGAATAGCTGTAAACATGTTTCTATCTTTCTATCATGGAATCACTTTCTTGAGAATCGGCTCAGAAATCTTGAACTTTTACAGAGAGTTCTTTAGCTGATGGTGGGGGAAAAAGAGTATTTTATGACTCTAAAGAGCAGGGATATTTTTCCATGCGGCTGATTTCACTACCCAAGGCAAATCAAATGACCTAAAAACACCAAAAAAAAATGCATTGCCCCTCTGTGTAGTACGCAGAAATTCTGCCAATATGTGACTGTAAATTTTATCGTCCAATTCATAGTCTTATTTCTAAAATCTCATTCATTTTTGTCCAGCCAGCATTGTCAGTATAGGAATGATCCTTTCTGAAAAGGTGTTGCCCTAGAGGGAGGGGCTGTCCTCTTCCAGAAGAAAAAAACACGTGGAGCTTTAACTTTACCTAGTGACCTGAGTCATGCCGCCTGGCTCCTAAACCTACTGCTGTGTGACCTTGAATAAGCCTCTCCCTTCCTTTGGATCCTACCTTCCTTACCTGTAAAAGGAGGGGATATATCAAGTCACCTGTAAGGATCCTTCTGGCTCTAACTGTTCAGAATTAGATGCTCCTTCCATTGTCTGAATGCCTGTGACAATTGTGATCTTCATTTAATATGTGGATATATATGGCCTTTTTGCCACTTATTTTCTGCTGATGGTCTTCTTTTCCTGGAGCTGTTCAACATAGTCAATAACATTTGACAAATCTTGACTTAGCAGCTGATGTGTGCTGGACTCTGTTGTAGGTGCTGAAAGTTGGGCACAAAATGCCTGCTCCCTTAAATGGTTTTTTGTTTGAGGTGGGAGAGAGATAGTAAATAAGTGAAAAAACAATGTGCAATACTGTGTTGGACTGCGATAAGTGCTTTTATTTTACTTTAAAACAGGGCAAAGGGATGGGCAGTAATGGTGGGGTGGAGCCTCTATTCTAGGGTTAAAGAAGGTCATTTTCCATTTTTTTAAATTGTCATTTAAATGTCATTTATGTTCAGTCAATTAATGTTCATCATGAATTGTTCATCATCATCATCATCATCATCATAATGTTCAGTCATTAAACGTTCAGTCAATGGGTTTTGGCAATCATTCAGACCTGTGGTTGTGTTAAAACATGTCTGAAAATTCTGTGGCCTTTGTAACTTGATTCCGGTGCATAGAATGTGGTAGAATGTACACAGTATGACTTCTGAGACTAGGTTAGGAAAGACAATACATCTTCCACCTGACACTCTTTCTCCCTCTTTCTCTCTGAACCCATCCACCACGCTGTGAGGAAGCCAAACAGCCACATGGAGAGGCCAGTATAGGTGTTCTGACCAACAGCCCCAGCTGAGGTCCCGGTCAACATCAATATCAACTGCCAAATAAAAAGTGAATGAGTCTTTGGATAATTCCAGTCCCCAACCTTCAAGTTCTCTAGCTGAGATCCTAGACATAACAGAATACATTTTTCCCACTGTGCCCTGTCCAAATTCCTGTCCCACAGAAACTCTCAGAGTTAATAGTTGTTTTGCATAACTGAGTGTAGGGCCAATTTGTTACACAGCAATAGATAACAGAAACAGTATCCACGTAGGAATCACCATCCAAAATACAGTACAGAATGTTTTCATGCCCCCAGAATGTTCCCTTGTGGCAATTCCTCCTCCACCCAGAGGCACTTGCCTCTAACTTTTACTGTCCTAGATTAGTTTTGCTTATTCTAGAGAGGGAAGGCCCTCAGGATGAAATGAGTTTTGATTAGACACCTGCAGGGAGTAAGGGAGTAAGTGACCCAGGCAAAGATCCATGGGAGAGGGAACAGCTAATGCAAAGGCCTCCAGCCATAACTGGGAATTTTGAGAAACATCAGGGATTAATGTGGCCTGAATGAGGTGAGTAGGAGATGGGAGCTGGGAAAGGGAGCAAGGATCAGATGAGGCAGATTTGACAACCATGATGAAGAATTTCAGTTTTAGTCTGGACAAGAGGAGAAGCTATTAGAGAGTCTATAGAAGAGGAGTGACATGGTCTGACTTATGTTTTCAAAGAAGTCTTTCAAAGAAGTGGAGAATTATGGGATGGGACAAATGGAAGCAGGCAGAACTGTGGGGGTTAAAAATGATCACAAATTTTTTGCTGCTTTTCCCATCCAGAGGTGGAGTTTATTTCTCATTACTTGAATCTGGCTGGTCCTGTGACTGCCTTAACTAAAGAGATGCACAGCAGTAATTCTGTCTAACTTTCCAAGGCTGTGATTTAAGAAATCTCCATTTCCCTTTCAGTGGAGCTTCCTCATAGAACCCGTGTTGTATGGCAGCCTAAGCAGTTACATGGAGAGTTGAGGTCTGTGTAGAGGAGTTGAGGCCAGCGTGGAGGCCACTGGCTGGTTGCTCCAGCTGAGCTCCCAATTGGGCTGTCATTCCAAGCTGCCAGCCACAAGAGTGAGGTCATATTAATCATAGCCATTCTACACCCCAGCTGACACCATATAGAACTGTGGACCTGCTTGGTCAACCCACAGAATCATAAGAAATAATAAATAAACTGGTGTTGTCTTAAGGCGTTAATTTGGGGATTGTTCATTACACAGCAATAAATAACTGAAATAACCTGTTAGGAGAGTATTAGTCTGGGTGGGAAATAATGATGGCTGAGGGTAGTAGTAATGGAGGCCCTAAGAAGAGAGGTGACAGGATTTGTTAGTGTGGAATGAGAGAGAGAAAAGATAAGGGAAATGCCAAGGATTTAAGCCTGAACACTTGGAAGAATGGAGTGGTCATTTACTGAGATGGGAAGAATGCTGGAAGAGCAGGTTTGGGGAGAAATCATGAACTCAGATTTGGACATTTTGAGTGTGATGTGCTGATTAGACTTCCAAGTGGAGAAGTTGAGTAGGCAGGTGGATCTGTCAGTCTGAACCCCAGGGCAAGAATTTGGACTGGAGACATTAATTTGGAAGTCAGAAGTATTTAAGTGTTATTTGAAGTCATAAATATGGATACAATTACTTTGGGCTGGTATTAAAAAGGAAAGGAAGAGTTGTGAGCAGTGAACCTCCAGGAAACTTCAATATTTAGAGGTCAAAAGGATGAGGAAAAATCTCAAAGGAGACTGAGAAGAAGCTGTCAGTGAAATGAGAAAGAAATCAAGGGACCGTGTCCTAGAGGCCAAGAGAAGAACATGTTTCAAGAAGGAAGAACAACTATGTCCAATGCAACTGATGCACCCTTTGAATGCAGCTATGAAGTCTGCTATGATACCAATCATTTTGTATTTGTTGACACTTGCTCTGTGGCTGAGGATGCAGTTAATGCTTATTAATGTGTCTTCTGCAGCAGAGGGGTGCAGTATTCTGTACAAGTCAGATAAAGCCTGCTAATTGTGTTCAAATCCTTTATATCTTTCATTATTCTTTTGGTCTGTTTGATCATCCATTACTGAAAATAGCTTGTTAAAATTACCCACTAATGGGTGATTTACTATGTTTCTCTTTGTAGTTTTGTCATTTTTTTCCTTTATATATTTTGAGACTATGTTATTAGGGGCATTCAGATTTAAATTGTTTAAATTGTTACAGTGTACATCCTTATGAAGTGATTTTTTATTTTGAAAAATGCTTTGTGTCATAAAAATATCATTTGTATAACATTCATACAGCTATACTAGCTTTCTTTTGATATTTGTCAGATATATAATTTCCCATTCTTTTTCTTTCACTCATTCTGTATTCTTATTTTTTATGTGTTTCTTTTAAATGAAAAAATAACCCCCCCCTTTTTTTTTAATCCAGCCATCTCAGTCCAGGTGCCAGAGAGAATGAAGTAGCCATCCTGGACATCCAGTCCTGGTAAGCATTCAGATGATACCAATTTCAACCATGGGGTTGCCACATGCAAGATCCCAGGCAAGCACCACTGAGCTTATTCCAGTTAACTCAAAGAACTGTGAGAAATAATATATTATTGTTTCAAGCTATTAATTTTTAGAGTGGTTTGCTACATATTAATATGTAACTGAAAAGAGAACTTTCTAATATCAGCATAAATAGAATAAATTTAAAAAGGGACCACTAATGATTTGGCTATATATGAAAGATTAAACTTTTGTATGTTAAATTAAAAAATATAGAAAGATAGAGGCATATTTGGCTTCCAGTGTCATGGCCAAGGGCTCTGGGCACATTTAGCTCCACAACAGCTAGATACTACACATTCTCTGAGACATTGCTAGGTTCACAAGAAGTTGGGAAGATATCCAGGGGCCTTTCACCTTCCTTATCCTCCAAACAAACTACAACCAAAATTGAGCCTGGTGGATCTAGGAGCCAGGGACTGGGCAGCCAAGGCCAGAGTAGGAGTGTTTGAGGGCCCAGGTACAGAAGCAGGGTGGAAGCAGGAGATAGTGGTGAGTGATGTTGTAGCCAGTGATGGAGTCTAACAGTTACAGCAGCCCATCAGGGACAAATCTAAATTTCAACAAAATTAGATTTGATAGCATGCTACAATGGGGAGCCTTCACCAACAAAGGAAGAGGCAGGGATATTCTAGGATTGGGGAAAAGTGGAGTTTAGGCAAATATGAATAGAGCAATATTTTGATAGGCTCAAAGGAAAAGCAGGTTGTATATGAAGGAATTTATATTAGTCTTGACTGAGAAGAGGGCCCAAGATTCTATTTACTTGGAAACTACAAAATTGAAGTAAATGATACTGTTGTATAGGGTAGACGTGGATGGAGGTTGCTTGTCTTTGTCAAAGTGACCCACCATGCTCATCCTCAGAGCAAGACAGATGCTATGTTCTCACTGATAAGAGTTCAAGAGGCAGAATTTCTTTTTTTAGAAAAGAACAATTTTAGAGAATAAGGTTTCTCAGCACCTTATCCTTCTTTTTGATTAGCAAATTGGATTTTGTAGGTTCTCATCAGAGTTCTATAGTGACCATTTGTTGGAACAACAGAGGAGGGGAGACTGAGTCTCAGATGATCATTTTTGGTCTAAACCCTCCATGGGAGCTGAAATGATAGGTACAGAACATTTGAAGGCAGCACTCTTTGTAGTAAAAAGAAGGGAGAAATGGTTAGCTAAAAGTGGTATATTGATATAAAGGAATACTATAGCAATTTAAAAAGACCAAGGTAGAATTATAGGTAACAATATTTTGTCAACTGTAACACTTTTTTAATGAGAAACAAGAAACTTAAAATTCCTAAATGTAAGGGCATATTTGTAAATGCACAGCAAAACATCTCTAAGGATACTTACTTATTTATGGTTTGAACATATAGAACGAAAACCTATTCATGTGTTACTTAGACAACTAAAAATTTTATAGGGAAACTAGAAACAAACGATGCTAAAATTTCTACTGCTTGCTTGGGAAGCAATGGCTATAATGTTTATTTTCTTCTGTGTTTATATGTCTACATTTAGTAGATTTTTAGATTTTCTTTAATATGGTAAATAGAGCAGTGTTGGAATAACAACCAAAATAGGAAAAGAGATTACCCAAAATGAAAAATAACAAATAGAACGTGTTCATTAAAGGAGATGTGAAATTGTACGGCAAGTGCTCCTGAGCACCTTCCAAACTATTTCCCACTTTGGATATAAATACTTCCCAAAAAACTGTGTTCATGGTGATGGGGGCAGAGAAGGCACGAAGGACTTCTGTTCTTTGGAGATCCAGAATTGGCATAGTAGCCTAAGATGGATGGCCAAGAGGTCCTCTAAGAGTTAGGACCATCTCCATGGGGTCCAGTTGGCTTGATCCAGAGAGAAAACAGTTTCCATGGGTAATAACTGTGTGGCCAGGAGCAGTCTAACTTGGATGTAAGCTGTTTGCTGCAGTGGGGACCAATTGCCACTATTACTCTCCCTTCCTTCTCCACTTGCTTCTACTCCTCCTGCTCAACAGCTTGGATGGTGGCAAGCTGGCAAGGCTGGTATGTAAGCCAATGACCAGATGCAGCTGCCCAAGTGTGACAGACCCCATCTCTGTCCCCTCTTTGTACCACTGATCTAAGAATAGAAGTAAAGCCAGAGCCTTCCTTCAGATCAGATGAAGGCTGCTCACTTTTTACTCATGCTAGTTTAGAATCTAGGCCTCCCCATTTTCCCCTTTGGCTTCCTCAACCTCTGGATTCTATGAGTCTTGATCAATGTTAATTGGCCAGTAGATTAGGCCTTGACAATGCCCAGAGATCAGACTGGGGGGTGTCTCTGGGCAGCATAAACAGAATGTGAGGTCTGAGCACTAACCTTCCATTTATAAAAACTTCCTTCCTACTCTAGGCCCAAGACTCTCACCGGGACCAAGAGAAAGAAATCCTGAGAGACTAGACAAGAGTGTGAACTCAAAGCTAGAAAGATTCAAGACAGAAGGAGTACAAACGATGCCCCAGGGGGAGGCAAAAAAAATTGCTTTGCCATCTGAATAAAACCCCTTATAATGTTTATCCCATTTGGGAGTGAGGGGTTGATCCTGGCATTGACCTCTGAGCACAAATAAGAATTAGTGGTGCCCAGTATCAGGAAATAAGAAAACTTATGTTTTTAAAAACTTGTTTCATTTTGAAATAATCTCAAACTCGAAGAAAAGTCTCAAGAATAGTAAAAGAATCACATTTACTCTTTATTCAGATTCTGACTGGTCCATATTTTGCCATATATGTTTTAGTATTCTTTCTCTCTCTTGCATGCACTTTTCTCCTGATCCCTTTGAAAACAACTTACAGATATCATGTTCCTTTACCCCTTGATATCTAAGTGCTTTTTCTAAAAACAAAGAAAGTCATGGGATGCCTGGGTGGCTCAGTCAGTTAAGCATCTACCTTCGACGCAGGTCATGATCCTAGGGTCCTGGGATCAAGTCCTGCATTGCGCTCCTTGCTCAGTGGGGAGCCTGCTTCTCCCTCTGCCTGCTGCTTTCCTGCTCATGTTCTCTCTCTCTGACAAATAAATAAATAAAATCTTTAGAAAAATAAATAAAAACAAAGAAATTCTCTTAGACAATGATCAAAATCAGGAAAACTATTGACACGGTACTTTTATTTATTTTTTATTATGGAAGTATGGTCGACATACAATATTATATTAGTTTCAGATGTACAACATAGTGATCTGACAATTGTATACATTACTGTGTTCACCATGATAAGAATAATCATCGTCTGTCTCCGTACAATATTATTACAACGTTAGTGACTTTATCCCTAATGCTTTGGTTTTCATATCCTTGACTTATTTTATAACTGGAAGTTTGTACCCCCTAATCCCCTTTACCTATTTCACTCACTTGCCCACCCATCTCCCCTCTGGAAATACCAGTTTGTTCTGTGTATTTAAAATTTTGTTTTTTGGTTCTTTATACTTTTGTTTTTTAGATTACACATATAAGTGAAGTTGTATGGTATTTGTCTTTTTCTGTCTGACTTATTTCTCTTAGCATAATGCCCTCCAGGTCTATCCTTGTTGTCGCAAATGGCAAAATTTCATTCTCTTATAACCAAGAATTGTTCCATTGAATGTGTATATATCACATCATTTTATCCATTCATCTATTTATGGGCAGTTGGTTTTGATTCAATATTATTACTAACTAAACATTCATCATTCAATTTTTGGTCTCTGTCCTAATAATGTCCTCCATGGCAGATTTCTTTCAGACTGGGACATAATTCTGGATCACATGTTTGCACTTGGTTGGTGCAACTCTTCAGCCTCCTTCAGTCTGGAACTGTTTCTAATTCCTTCTTTGTCTTCCTTGACCTTAACATTTTTTTTGGAAATACAGACTAATTCCACAGGATGGGCCTTGGTGCGGGCTTGTCTGATTTTTCCTGATTAGTTTTGGATTACACATTTTGGGAGGAACGGCCCAGAATTGACACTGCTTTCTTCTTGGTGCATCAGAGGTCAATGCATCCCATTGTTGGTGATGTTAATACTGATCTCAAGTTTCTCCACTATAAAGTTACTATTTTCCCTTTGTAACTAATTAGTAATTTGAGAATAAACATTTTGAGAATAGATATCACATTCCTAATCAAATGTTCATACACTAGTTTTAGCATCCATTGATGATCCTTGCATCACTATTAAAATTAAAATTATTAAAATTATTGTAAAATATGGTGATATTTCTAACTGCCTCATTTCTTCTATATTTATTAGTTGTCATTCCATGGAGAAATAAATGGGAGAGAAGGGGAAGCTCTTTTTTATAGCAGCATGCCTGTTAATGTGTACTATATACAGGCATACACATAGATACATAGACATAATATCCTAATAATGTATAATGTACTTTCTATATGAAGTTTACACTATTAATTGACATTCTAGTATCTAAATGTTAAATATGCATATGTATGCTTACATCCATACACACACACATATATGCACTGTGTATGTAATAACCATGGGATGGTAGATTCTTATTTTATTTATGGGTTATAATCTATTACTGTCAGAAATTATTCTGATGGTCTAATTGTCTCAAATTTGGGCAGTGGGAACCTCTTCAAGACAGTTCCTGCATCCTTTTGATGCAGTCAGTCCTTTCTGGAATAAGAAATTGTTCCAGCTCCTCTTGCGCTTTCTATGCCCCAGCACTCGAATCAGCTGTTTCTCCAAAGTGCCTTGGAGAAAGTGCTTATCTGTTCAGAAATGAAACTAGGTCTAATAAAGAACCAGAACTGTCTATGTCTAAAGCTCTTGAAATTGCCCCAAATGCTTCGTTGGGATATCCACAAAACATCCCCTCTAGTTACAATAAAAGTGGAAGTGTCCTTTCCTTCAGCACTAACTTTCCATGTAAAATGAAATTTTATCTCGTTTAGTTTTACTTTGTGTCTTAATTATTTGTAGTATAACACATTGAAAAATACATATTAAAAAGAGACTTTTGATGTACTCTGTGTGTTTTAATGTCTTATGAAATTTAGAACAAAATGTAATGTGGTTTCCTACCTTTTGTTTTTTGGAGAAAATGAATATTTTCAGCCACGTAATTGAATGAGTAAACTTTTATAGGCTCACCTTCCTGGCCATTATGTGGAGTTTGTATGGGAAAATGCTTTCTGATGGTAAAAACAACCAATTTGTGAATGGACTTTGAAAGCTAAATGATTCATAAAATGAGTTCAAAAGGCAGTTGAACTAGCCAGTGAAGTTTAAGTTCTCCATTACTCCTGAAATTCTTTTGCTTCTATTCACCTTTAATTGGGAACAAACACAGAGCTTGACTCTGACTGGTGGCTGTAGGTGGAAGGTAGCCTTTTAGCATGTGACTAAGCTCTTCTATTCTTTTCCATGTGAATGCTGTGAAAGATGTAAGCCTGATGATTCACAGACCTGTACCCCTGGGGCAAAGAAGAAAAAATTAAAAAAAGAAAAGAAAAGAAAAGAAAATACTTGTCTAATGAACTGAGGAAAGAAAAAAAGGGATTTTCTACCATGTCACGTGGTTTGGAGACATGGTTAGTCCAAAATGCGAGGATGTGCAAAGAAAACAAGGTGAGAGAGGGTAATTGATGCCAGAGATTTTAGGAAATGGTTCTCAAAGTGTGGCTCCCAGACCAGCAGTAACAAAATCTCCTGGAAACTTGTAAGAATTGCATATTCTCAGGTGCCTGTGTGGCTCAGCCCAATAAGCATCTGCCTTTGACTCGGGTCATAATCTCAGGGCTTCCCACTCAGCAGGGAGTCTGCTTCTCCCTCTCCGTCTGCCCCTCCCCATGCTTGTGCACACATGCTCTCTCTTTCTCTCTGTCAAATAAGTAAATAAAATCAAAAGAAAGAAACAGAAAGAAAGAAAGAAAGAAAGAAAGAAAGAAAGAAAGAGAAGGAAAGGAAGGAAAGGAAGGCAGGAAGGCATGAAGGAAGGAAGAAAGGAAGAAAGGAAGAAAGAAAGAAAAAGAAACGTATATTCTTAGTCCACACTCAGACCTCTGGATCTGAATATTTGTGGGTGGGGCCCAGAAGTCTTGGTTTTAACACTCCCACCAGGGGATTCTGATGATTCTGATACCACTCAAGTTTGAGAATCAATGTTCTAAGGAGCAGTATGGGAGGTCAGAACTGCCCGGGGTAATAAGCCAGTCAGTTTTCTAGTGGATACAGGAAGGCAGCAGGAAAGGGAAGCATCTTATGCTTAAGGGGACAGGCTCAAAACAGCTCCAGGTTTGTCCAGATCCAGGTGTTCTGGTGAATCAAAACTTGTAGGAAAAGCTCCAAGTAGAGAGTTTTCTATGTTCACAGAAAATCCACAGTTCACATAAAAAATTATGTTAATTTGTGGGGTGCCTGGCTGGCTCAGTCAGTGGAGCATGCAACTCTTGTTCTCCTGGTTGTAAGTTCAAACCCCACACTGGGTGTAGACATTACTTAAAATCTTTTTAAAAATTATGTTAATTTGAGTAAAAAGTGATTTTAATCAAGCAAGAAGTGGTTAGGAACATTCCATGTACAGGAGGTAGGGAAGGACTTGCATAGAGAAAAGGCAAAAGCAAAGCAGGGAAATTATTTGATTGGCTGAAGCTTGAGTGGTTGCCTTATTTGGAAAAGTCTAGTTGGCTGTAATTCGTTGTCCTTAGGTTTTGATTTCTAAACTTTGAGAGATTTACAGGCTTAGGCTTTGATCTGCTTACATGGGCTTCTAAGGCATTAAAGCCACCTCACTGAGTGGCCCCCTTGTTTAATTAATTTAACCCCAGTGAGACCAAAAATAATTTGTTTGCTGTCTCTATTGGCTGCCAGCCCACACCTGATTCTGTTTAAGAGCAGTCTTCTTGGGATTTTGGTTTTCTCCTTATTGAGTCTCACCTGACAAATAAGGATGTGTGGGTTCCAAGGGAATAGCTATGGGAAGCCCTAGCAGAATAGTTTTATGTGGAAAAGTCTGGGAGCCAGGGACTGAGGGCTGGTGGCTGGGGACAAAGATAGAGAGAGCTTCTCCCTGACTTTGTGGTCTGTCATTCAAAGGCCAGGGAGTCTCCCCCAACTCCATCCCCTCAATGATAATGTGGCCACCTTAGAATCTCTGTTCACAACCATGAGGATGGGGGATTAGGATTATGATCCCAAACTGAAGGTATAAGAATATCTGACATCTATTTACAATTTCAGGATTAAGCTTTCTGCTGTTCTAGAAAAAGGGACTGTTGTGCTTAGCAAATGGATGCAGAGTTACCATGGAGGGGCCAGGAATGGTCTTGAAAAGCCATGTAAATAAGCTGTGTAAACGGGACCCAGTGAGCTATTCTGGACGTGTGTGGGCCAACGTCATCTCCCACTTTTTGCAGAGAGGCTCAGAGTGACTTAAACCTTAGGCTTCTTCAGGAAATTACAAAACTAGGAGCTGTGACAAATGCTTTCCTGACCAGGGCAGCACAGGCAGCATAAAGATCCAAATGCTCTGTATTTAAAGATGAGTTCAGGCCAAGACTGGCCTCAGAGGGAGAATCGCTGTCTCTTTTTGCCCACTCAAAGCTGGGCTTGAGAGTCCTACTGGGCTGAGAGGCTCTTCAAGGATCTCAAGTTCACCCAGCAGGGACGATGTTGACCTTCCGTTTTAATCAGTGGTTCTTCCCCTGAGGCCACACAGAAGATGGAGCCAGCAATCTGTCCTTTCGCCTTCTTTTCGCTCTCTAAAGCCCTTCCTCAGGTCTTGCAGAGCTGTTTCCTTAGGAAGAAATAGGTAAACATTTACATCTGACTTCTAGAATCCTAGGGATAGTCTGTGGAGTTCCTGTAGCCTTCTGTTTTCTGATGATTTCCTGGGGTGAGGGTGGATGAGGAGAACTGTCCAAACCAAAGGTCACAGTCTCTTTTCCTGCGGTAGAGGACTCACAAGAAAGGGACTCTACCTTAGAGAACTGAGATCATGAATAAATCTTCCAAAGTCCCTGTACACATTCTGACATCTATTAGAATAAAATAATAACTCCCTCACATGATATAAAGGCAGTAGAAGCTCACCAGGAACCTTTAGGATCCTTCCATGCAGTATTAATAAGAAGCTTGTGAATTTATCTGGCTTTGGGCTAGACAATGTGTAAACCAAGAAGAATTTTAAGAGTGTATATCTGGTTCTTCATGCACGAAAGATACTCTGATTAGTGTCATGACTAGGGTTAATAGATTCTTGTATTCTGGACTCCTCCCTGTGTCTGGAGATGTGTTACCATATCTTCCACCAACAGAGGCAGGGAGGCCCTAGGTTTTTTTACTTTCACTCTCTTGATACCACTTTGCAAACACTCCTCTTTTCTTCCTAACCACCAGTTCTCACTCTTTCTAAGCATCACCCAGAGTGATTTGTCTCTACTCAAAAAAAAGTATACTGAAGTAAACATGAAGGGGGTAGGGTTTTCCACAAGGGAAATGTAGACCTTGGAATCACTATGGAGAAGAAGAAATGATCCACCAAGAAATAGAATAAGAACATGGATAAGACCCACGAAGAAGCCAATATACCAAATACCAAGGACACTAGGTGTTTATGTATGACCATGAATGAAAATAATATATGTGAAAGTACTTGATAACCTAGAAAGAACTAGTTTAGAATAGCATTCATCACAAATGAGAGCTCCTATTAAAACTTAGGACCTGTGACAAAGGTAGAACAGGTGTTGCTCCCCATTCTGAGAAGAGTAAAGAGTTTCCCAGATGATAATCACACTGGGATTTCCAGTTAGGAACTTTTTCTTCAGTAATTTCAAGAGTTCATCATGTCTATAAAAACCGAATGCAGTGACTAAGTGTCAAGAAGCTTCTGCAGCTTAAAAAAAACTTGCTATAAGAATTTATTTGGGCACAGATAGCAAAATTCAAATGTGGACTGTATGTTGAATGGCACTGTTGAGTTAAATGTTAATTGTCTTGAATATGACAGTAGGACTGTGATTAGGTAGGAGATGTCCTTATTCTTCAGAGATGCAGGCTGGAGGATATAGAACTTCAGGGAAAAGTGGTACCAAAGACAAAAGGGAGAAGGAAGATATCAAAAGCACACTGGTCTGTTCAAGACCCCACTCAGTCAGATGGAAAACATGCTGTTTTGCACATCTCTTGCTGCATAAATAAACCAGCCTGAAACATGGAGGCTTAAAGTAACAATTGCTTGTTTGCTTCCAATCTGCACTCAGAGCAGGCTCCTAATCTCTGCTTCATGTAGCATCACCTCCTGTGTTCAAAGGGTTGAAAGCTGAATGGAACGACTTGCTCCTGCCAGGTTCCTTGGTTCTGCTCCTCAGATCCTCTCATGTGGTTGGCTGGGGTGTCTCAGAGCATGGTGCTTTCAGAGAAGTTAGATTTCTTACACAGCAGCAGGTTCCCCTCAAAGTTGAATGTGGAAGCTTCCAGACCTTCATAAGTATTAGGCCTAGAACTGGCACTGTGACAATTCTGCTTCAAGTCATAGGGCCAGGTGAGATTCAAAGACCAGAGGGAGAGACTCATTGTAGGGGCCACTAAATGAACAGTTTGCCACAGACAGGGATCAGGAACTGTGGCCAGGGAAATTTCTTGTAGCCCTGCAACTGCAAGAACAGGGCACGTGACAGGTGACGATGTTTCAAGAAAATCTTGGCTCCTTGATCACTGTTGAACAGTAGTGACCAAACTGTTCCAAGAAAACAGGGAAAACAAAGGTTTCCTTATTGCATCTCCACTCTGAGAATTGAATAACATCATATGGCTTGAGATATAACATAAAGTGTTTCTCATACCTATCTGATCATGGTGCACACTTTTGATCAGAGTATCATTTGGGATATAAGGATTGTAAAGATCCAATTTGGATGAAAGTAAATTTCTTAAAATTTAATAGCACTTAAAAAAACTGTGGTAAAATACACATAAAATTTACCCTCTTAACCATTTTTTAAAAAGATTTTTATTTGTCAGAGGAAAAAGAGCACAAGCAGGGAGAGCCACAGGCAGAGGGAGAAGCAGGCTTCCCACTGAGCAGGGAGCCCAATTTGGGGCTTAATCCTAGGACTCTGGGATCATGACCTGAGCAGAAGGCAGACACTTAACTGACTAAGCCACCGAGGCATCCCATAACCATTTTAAAGGAACACTTCAGTAGTATTAAGTGCATCCACATTGTTGTGCAACTATCGCCACCATCCATCCCCAGAACTCTTTTTGTCTTACAAAACTGAAAGACTGTATTCATCAAACAAAAATTCCCATTTCCCTCCTCTCTCAATCCCCCAGCAAACACCACTCCACTTTCTGTCTCTGACCTAAGTACCTTAGTACCTTATGTAAGCAGAATCATACAGTGTGTGTGTGTGTGTGTGTGTGTGTGTGTGTGTGTGTGTGTGTGTGTGATTAGCTTATTGATAGCCATAGGTGCTCTCTTTTCATTCCTGTTTGCATGGAATACATTTTTCCATACTTTCACTTGAAACCTGTTTGTGTCTCTAGACTTAAAGTGAGTCTTTTGTAGATGGCATAGAGGTGGATCATGTTTTCTTTTTTAAATCCATTCTGCCAATCTCTGTCTTTCAATTGGAGAGTTTAGTCCACTTACATTTAAAGTAATTACTGATAATGAGGGATTTACTTGTGTCATTTTGATGTATTTTATATGTGGCTTTTCGTATTTTATTTCCTGCATTACTGTCTTCTTTTTTGTTTATTTGATTTTTTGCAATGAAATGCACTTCTTCTCATTTTCCTTTTGTGTATATTCTATAGCTATTTTCTTTGTGGTTACCATGGAGATTACATTTAACATCCTAACTTGATAATGTTCCCATTGGAATTTATACCAGAATAAGCCCAGTAGCCTACAAAACCCCTCACCCACTTTCAGTTATTGGTGTTACAAAATTGCATCTTTATACATTGTATGTACAAAACCATAAACTAGTAATTGTTTTTTGATTCATCAGCCTCTTAAATTATGTAGAAAACAAAATGTGGAATTATAAACCAATGTTATAATAGTAGTTTCTAAGCTAATAGTTTTAGAAAATACATTAGTCTCTTAACTCAGATAGCATACAAAAATTGGAGCTATAAATCAAAGTTAAAATAATACTAGCTTTTACAATTGTTCATGTATTTATCTTTACTGAGATCTTTATTTCTTCATACAGCTTCAAGTTACTTTCTAGTGTCCTTCCATTTCAACCTGCAGCATTCCTTTTAGTATTCTTGCAGGGCAGGTCTAGTGGTAATGAACTTCCTTAGCTTTTTTTTTTTTTAAAGATTTTATTTATTTATTTGACAGAGAGATTACAAGTAGGCAGAGAGGCAGGCAGAGAGACAGGGAGAAGAGGAAGCAGGCTCCCTGCCAAGCAGAGAGCCCGATGTGGGCCTCGATCCCAGGACGCTGAGATCATGACCTGAGCCGAAAGCAGAGGCTTTAAACCACTGAGCCACCCAGGCGCCCTTAGCTTTTTTTTTTTATCGAGAGTGTCTTAATATCTCCCTCACTGTTGGAGGGACAATTTTGTCAGATATGGGATTCTTGGTTGACAGTTTTTTTTCTTTCAGCACTTTTAATACAATAGCCCATTGCCTTCTGGCCTCCAAAGTATCTGATGGGAAATCTGCTAATATATTATTGAGCATCCCTTGTAGGTGATGCATTACTTCTCTCTTGCTGCTCTTAAGGTTCTTTCTTTGTCTTTGTCTTTGAACAGCTTGATTATAATGTGTCTATAGTAAGGTCTCTCTGAATTCATCCTACTTGGAGTTTGTTGAGCTTCTTGGATGTTCATATTCATGTCCTTCATCAGACTTGGAAAGTTTTGGGGCATTATTTCTTTGAGTAATCTCTCTGCCCCTTTCTCTCTTTTCTCTTTTTGGGACTCCCATAATGCATATGTTGGTCCATTTTATGATGTCCCACATGTCCCTTAGGCTCCATTCACTTTTCCTCAGTATTTTTAATCTCTGTTCTTCAAAGTTGATCATTTCAATTGTCCTCTCTTCAAGTTCACAGATTTTTTTTTCTTCTGGCTGCTTCAATATACCTTTGACTCACTCTAGTCAATTTCCCCTTTAGTTATTGTAATTTTCAGTTCCAGAATTTCTTTTTAGTTTCTTTTTAGGTTTTCTATCTCTTTATTTGTATTTCCACTTTGCTTATAAATTTCTTTCTTGACTTTCTCCCTGTCTTTCTTTTGTTCTTTGGCATCTTTAATACAGTTGTTTTAAAGTCTTGGCCTAGCAAGTCTGTCATCTGGTCTTTCCTGTCTTCGTGATGGTTTCTGTTGCTTTCTTTTTTCCTTTGAATGGGCCATACTTCCCTGTATGCCTTCTTATTTTTTGTTAAAAATGGCCATTTGAGTCTAATAATGTAGTAACTCTGGAAATCAGATTCTCCCTCTTCCTCAGGGTTGCTGATTTTTGTTTTTGTGTTTTGATTCTTGTAGGCTGTATCCATGCTGGGAATCAGCCTGAAGCATAAACTTAAGGTCTTCTCAGGTCTTTTTCAAAACCTGTGCCTTTCCCTGGCCATGCATGGTGACTTTTTTAGTTCCTTCATATATGTGGTCCCTTTTGAAATCCCTGGACTTTAAATGTCTGGATCTCACAAAGGGGGAAAGAGAAGGAGAAAAATGAAGGGGATAAGAGGGAAAAAAGGGGTACTGGCCCTTGAATTGCCCTGGAAGTTGCTTCAACTGGAGGGGGAAGGGCTTGCAACATTGTGAGAAGAAGTACAACAATGGCCGCCTGCCTGTGTTTCTGTATTTCCAAGATCAGAAGCAACAATCAGCAGTCAGGGCACCAGATCCTCAATTTTTGGAGGACAGGGTCCTTATTGCCCACCCTGGTTCCCAAAAGTTGACTGAAACTGTATGCCATATGGCTGAGCTTGGAGGGGGGGGGCGGACTACCATGTTGGGAGTTGAAATTGACCAAAATTAACTGCAACAGGCATTAAAATCTTCCTCTGGAAGTTGTAGGCCTTGAAACACACTCCAGGGTTCCAAAATAGTTATATCAGCCAGATTTTGCCAGTGCAATCACTGCTTAGGTCAGGGACAGATTCCTGGTGCTTCCTGTTCTGCCATCTTCCCAGAATCCTTTCTTCTCTGGTTTGGATTATTGTCTCCCAAACATGGAGGATGAGTTTCTCATTGGATTATAACTCTGGCTTTTCTGCTGCCTGTATTCAGTGACAACATGACACCTGTCCCCTGAGTCTCATGTTGTATGTTGATGATATCTCTTCTCCCACATCCTCCCAAAGGGATCTGAGGTTCGGTGTCACTATGGAGTCAGAATGTGAGACCCAGGAGCCTAATATGAGCTCCCTTGGTATGAGAAAATTTTAATTCCTCACAGGTAAAAAAAAATTACCTGTTCATGTACTTCCTTTGGCACATGTGTGCCCAGAATGACTGAACTCCCACTTGTTCAATTTCTATTGGTCCTTTGAGACTCAGCCAAAGTTTACCACCTTATCTTAGCCTGATATGACCCACTCATAGGCAGTCTATCCAATCTTTTCACTGTATATACATGGAATGGCAAATAATAATCTTATCTAATACTTATTGGGTACCTACTAAGTGAATGATGTTGTCTGGTGTACTGGGATTCAAATATAGGCTTCTCTGACTCCTGAACCTAGGTGTTTAGCCATTTCATGATTTGGCCTCTCTGATATGTTCCTCCAACAATATTTAGCACATAGTATTGTGTGGGAAAGACAGACAGTTTTCCACCAAAATCCATTTTCCTCTTTTCCTTGGAACATCTATCCAGCTGGAGATTGTTCCCCAATCTATTTTATAGCTAGGTATGGCTAAATAAGCATTTACTGATGGAATGTGAGACATATCCATGTCATTCCTTAAAAGAAAATTCCTCTCCTCTGACTTCCATTCTCTACCTCCTCCTGTGCCTGCACCCCAGTTTCACCATGCAGACTAGGGTGATGACCTATGGATGGTGGAGAAAAAAATGGAAGGGACCTGGATTTCTGAATATAAGAGAAGAGCCACCTGCCAATCCTGGGTCTGTCAATGAGAAAGAAATAAACTTCCATATTCACATAGCCACTGTATTTGGGGGCCTATTTGTCATAGCACCTAAAATGTCACCCTAAATAATTTGCATGTAGATACCCTGTTTCTTTCCTATGAGTCAGGGAAGTCCTTGATTCATCTCTCCATATATTTGGCCTGGCACAGTGACTGGGGCATAGCAAGTACTCCAGAATGAATGCTCTTGTTAAACCAGTGATTGAATAAATTGTTACTTCTTTTATTATTGCAAAAATGCCTATGAGAAATGTATGAGCATTGAGACTGGAAATAGGCATATCTGGAAAGCGAGAAAGAACTGGTCCTTGGCAAGAGCTGGGACCAGGATGCAAGACTGACAGCATTCTTGTTGCACCAGAGGGAGGGATGTAGTTTGATTTCAGTTGATATCATACGGTTGCCATAAGTATGCTTGTAAGTGCTACAAACACCTAACCAGCAGGGTCCTATGAATATAATTTAGTAAACAACCATGGTGATTAAACCACAAGATACTGCAGGGTGACTTCCTAGCTCTTTTCTCCAGCACGTTCCCCTGGTTGAGAAGCATCCAGCGTTAAACTTGGGAAGGCAGGAGATGGCAGCCGTACTGTCCATCAGTATCATCTGTCGCCATCTTTGAGCTGCCAGCGTGACAGCTGGGGAAGAGCAGGATCAGGTTGACTGGCAGAATGTTTTACATCTAATGAGTTTGTGCACAATAATAGTATAATAAATAAGGCTCTAGAGGAACTCGGTTATCGCTTGCTTTCCAAAAGTGAGATATGGCCTTACCAGAAGCTCACAGAGCCATCTGTCATCAAATATTAGTCTTTGTGTCAATGGCTGGACTGGCCTGAGGAAATGGAAAACATCAGTGCAGTGAGGCAAATGACGACACCATGTCGTTCAAAAAGATTTAAAGGGAGCTACCTTAAGGAGCCAGAGATTTCCAGATGATTCTGAAATAAATATACAAAACCACTACCAGAAGCAGTTAGACTTGAAATCTTGGCTGCTGAATGCTAATGAGTGTTTCCACTGGATGAGTTCAGTTTCTGTCACTCGGGGTAAGTTCTTGAGTAATATAATCCTTATCGGCTTGGATTTGGGGCTGGAATTATTGCAATCTTCTTTAATGTGTTTTTGCCAGTTTGATACATTGAAATCTGATCATCACCAAAGCACTCTGCTGACGACACAGCCATAGTGACAGGAATATTGAAAGTGGACAAAAGCTTGAGAACTGGATAAAAGCTGTTAGGATTCATAGTTGTTTGGTTTCCTCATTTTTTCTTGAGGAAAAGGAGGAGGGAACTCATGAGCTGTCACCAGTAGAGAATTGGGCCCCAAACAAATCTTGTCAGTCAATAACACAATTAAATGCTGAGAGTAGCAAACCACACGATAATGAGAGAAATCTGGGAGGACACAGTGGCAACCGACCATTTAAAAAAGCAGTGCAATTAGAAAAGCAATTCATCTTGATCAAAAGTGCAAGGATAGCCAAATCCCAGTGGCAGCAAACATCAGGTCTTTTAGCCAGGATTGACCTTGGTAGGATTTATGTTAGGAGAAGTGTGATTTCCCACTGTTGTTGGAAAACCCTGCGTAGGCTTCTGTTGGGTGTTACAAGGATTGGTCCAAAGGACAGACTTCTTTGAGGTTGATTTTGGTCATTCAAACTCAACAGAATTGGCCCCTGAATTTGGCTTTCCTGTTCAGAACAAATCTTCCCAAGTGTATCCCAGGACTAGTACTGGTAGGTATTTACAGCAGATATGGTAAGATGGTGCCCAGCAACCATTCCAGCTCCTCGTGGTATGCTTGCTATACTGAAGAGCCTGAAAAGCTAGCAATTACATTTTCTAGATTCACTTAAAGGTGGGGTTCTTTCTGATTTAGGCAGGTCCTACCCATCACATGTATGGGATTTGGACGTCAGTTTCTTTATAGTGGCTGGGATGGGGGAATTGGTGTCTAATGGGCACAGAGTTTCAGTTATACAGGATGAAAAGGGTTCTGGAGATGGATGGCAGTGATGGCTACACAACAATGTGAATGTCCTCAATGTCACTGAACTGTACCCTGAAAAATGGTTAAGATGGTAAATGTTACATCACGTGTGTTTTACCTGAATTTAAAAAACCTTAAAAGATCATTCCACTCTTGTGCACATATAAAAAGACAAGTATTGACCAATTAAATATGTCAACACTTTCCTAAAACTCCTTCACGCACAGAACGTGCATCTTCTAAATCACAGTTTTATTCAAAGTTGCTGATGTCAAGGGTTTGCCCTGTTTTCTTTCTCTGTGCCATGAAGCATTTTGACAGTGCACCATTTGAGAGTGCTCACCTTAAGTCCCCATAATTTCATCCAAGTGGCTGACAACTGGCATTCTGCATGTTAGTGCATCAGCACAGGCAAGGACGCCTATGTCCCGAGTGTTGACTGGGCAACACAATACATGCCAATCACAGAGTAGTTCAAATGTAAAAAAACCCCCAAAACATGTGCCAGAATGCTCTCTCTAGATGGAAACGTTTTCCTCTGTTTAAAACCTTTCAATGGCTTCCAAACCCTGGTCAACAGAATAGAGTCTAAATCCCTTAGCATGGGATACAAAGCTCTTTGTGACTCTTGTCTTTAAAAAAATTATAAACTATTGGAAACACACAAAATGCGGAGAACAGCATAACATGAATGACACCACCCAAATTGGACAGGTATTTGACAGATGTTAACATGTGACCATATTTGCCTAGAATATTTTTGTTTTAATCTCAAGAAATAAACTGTTATTGATACATTAATGTTCTCTGTATACCGCTCCCCATAGCGTCTTCTTTTCTTCCCCAGAGCTAGTCGCTTTCTTGGAGATGTCATGAATCCCTTCCATGCAGGTTTTTATACTTTTACTATATACAAACCTTTCCCCCTCTTCCTGTAAACAACACACTAAATCGTATTTTGTTTTTCCACTCTTACATGTATTTTATCAACTGTATAAATCATCCAACAATGTGTTTCTTATTGTTTTCCTGTTGGTGGGCACTGTTACCAAATTTTTACTACCTCAAACAATTCTACAATTAAGTTTTTATCTCTCTTTGTCCAACAGTGAGTTTCTCTATGGCAGCTTTGTCCCCTAGAGATATCAGAGAGCCACAAATGGGAGTCATGCACTAATTTTACATTTTCTAGTAGCCACATTAGAAAATACAACAACAACAATGACAAAAAACTCCTGGTGAAATTAACTTTAATAATATATTTTAACTCAACTTATGCAATGAATCCATTCCAACCTATAACTGATATAAAAGTTAATGAAATAATAAAATAATGAAAAATATCATGATTTCACATATATGTGGAATCTAAAAAACAAAACACACAAATAAGCAGAAACAGACCCATAAATACAGAGAACAAACTGGTGGTTGCCATAGGTGGAGATAGAGGGATGGCACAGTGGGTGAAGGAGATGGGAAGTATAGTCTTCCAGTTAGGGAAGTATAAGTCATGGGAATGAAAGGCACAGCACAGGGAATATAGTCAATGTTATTATAATAGCATTGTGTGGTGGCAGATGGTAGCTACATCTGTGGTGAGCATAGCATAATGTATTTAAACAATTAATGAAATATGTTACATTATTTATTTTATAAAAGTCTTAATCCAGAACGAATTTCTCAGTTTCAGTTAGCCCAACTCTCAAGGGCTCAAGAGTCACACATGGCTGGTGATTCCTGTATTGGACAGTGTGGCTCTAAATATTTAGAGAGAGAATCATAGGGTCATAGGATATGATATGCCATCTGCAACCCTACTTGATACTGTAAGTGTGTTCTTCATAGTTTATGAAAGTCCCTCTTTCCTGCTATCTTTCCCAGTGTTCAGAGTGGTTTGCATCTAATCTTGGCCAGGCTACTGGGCATGAAATGCACCTCACTGTACTATTTTTCTTTTGCTGTTTTCTATACTAGTAAGTCTAAGTAAATTTTATGTTTACTGATCATTTGAATTTCTTTTTCTATGAACTGCTCGTTCTGATCCTTTTTTCACTTTCTACTGAATTGTATTCTTTTTTTTTTGATATGTGGTTCTTTATATATTCTATATACAGATCTTTGATAGACATATATCCTATATACATCATCTTCTAGCCCATGATTTGCCTTTTCATGTTGTTAGTGTTTTGGTTATACAGAATATTTTCATTTCAATGTGGTAATATTTATCAATATTTTCTTTTGTAAGTTCGTGCATTTTCTGCATGGGCTAAGAAATTCTCCCTTGTTCTGAAGTCATAAAGGTACTTGCCTATTGTTTTTCTTTAAGAGTTTTCAAGTTTTTCTTTTTCACATTTGGCTCTTCATTTTAGATGGAATTTCTTTTGTATGAAGAGTGAGATAGAAATTTAATTTTGCCACCTCACACCCCTTAGGATGTGAAAACATCTATTGAAAATACAGAAAATAAGTGTTCGCAAGGATGTGGAGAAGGTGGGACCTCTGTGAACTGTCCTTGGGAATGTAAAATGATGCTGGCACTGTGGGAAACACGCACGGTGTTAAAATGATCATTAAACAAACAAAAAACCAAAAAGCTGTATGGCAGTCCTCAAAAATTAAAAATAGAATTGATAATCTATATGATCCAGCAATTTCACTTCTGGGGATGTATCCAGAAGAGCCAAAATCAAGATCTTGAAGAGGTATTTGTGTATCCATGTTCATAGCAGCATTATTCACAATAGTTAAAACATGGAAACAACACAAGTGTCCATTGACAGATGAGTGGGTAACCAAATGTGGCCCATACATACGATGGAGTATTATTCAGCCTTAGGAAGGAAAGAAATTCTGACATATGCTATAGTGTGGATGAACCTTAGGAAATTATACCAAGTGAAATAAGCCAGTCACAAAAAGACAGATAACTGCATGATTCCACTTATACGAGGTACTTCAAGTGGTTAAAATCACAGAGATAGAAAGTAAAGTGGTGGTTGCCAGGGGCTGTAGGGAGTGGGCATTCAGGATTTTAGTTTTACAAGATGACAGAGTTATGGAGTGACAGCTGCACATTGTGAATGTATTTAATACCATTGAACTGTACATTTAAAAATGGCTAAGATGATATGTTTTATGTTACATATATTTTGCCACAATAAAAAAGGTTAGAGAAAAATGTACTGGGGGAAGTGGAAGAGCATCAGAGGTGCCCTAAGTAAATAAATGAATTAATTAATTAATGGTGGGGAAAAGTGGGACAGAAAGAGAGGAGGACCTTTTTTTTTTTCATCTGGAAAGAGAAAAGATACTAGTCATGAAGAGATGGCAATGAAAGGAAGACAAAGGAGCTTATACTTCAATCTTAGCAAACTATCAATCTTAAGAAACACAGCAAGGGGAAGAAAGAGGTTTAGAAGGGCTAGGGTGGTAGTGTGCTCTCCTAGGGAATTGCCAAAGGGTCACTAAAGATGTTCCAAGGTACTGAGAGTGAAACTGATGAAAAAATGAATATTTTATGATTACTATGTAAAAAAAAATTAATTTGGTGTTTTGCCATGTAGATTGCCAGTTGGTCCAGCACCATTTATGAAAAGTCCGTTACCACCTCACTGATTTCTTTTTTTTCTTTTTCTTTTCTTTTATTATTATTATTATTATTATTATTATTATTATTATTATTATTATTATTTGCCCCAGGGTTACAGGTCTGTGAATCATCAGGCTTACACCTTTCACAGCACTCACCATAGCACAAACCCTCCCCAATGTCCCTAACCCTGTCCCTAACCTCCCACCCCCCAATAACCCTCAGTTTGTTTTGTGAGATTAGGAGTCTCTTATGGTTTGTCTCCTTCCCCATCCCATCTTGTTTCATTTTTATCCTCCTTACCCTCCACGAACCCCCACCCTGCCCCTCAAATTCCTCATATCAGAGAGATCATATGATAATTGTCTTTCTCTGATTGACTTATTTCGTTTAGCATAATACCCTCTAGTTCCATCCACGTCATTGCAAATGGCAAGATTTTGTTTCTTTTGATGGCTGCACAGTATTCCATTATATATATATATATATATATATATAACATTTTTTTTAAAAAAGATTTTGTTTATTTATTTGACAGAAAGAGAGATCACAAGTAGGCAGAGTAGCAGGCAGAGGGAAGGGGGGGGAAGCAGGCTCGCTGCTGAGCAGAGAGTCCGAAGCGGGGCTCCATCCCAAGACCCTGAAATCATGACTTGAGCTGAAGGCAGAGGCTTAACCCACTGAGCCACCCAGGTGCCCCAATACCACATCTTCTTTATCCATTCGTCTGTCGATGGACAGCTAGGTTCTTTCCATAGTTTGGCTATTATGGACATTGCTGCTATAAACATTCGGCGGCACGTGCCCTTGCATATCACTACATTTGTATCTTTAGGGTAACTACCCAGTAGTGCGATTGCTGAGTTGTAGGGTAGCTCTATTTTCAACTTTTTGAGGAATCTCCATACTGTTTTCCAGAGTGGCTGCACCAGCTTGCATTCCCACCAACAGTGTAGGAGGGTTCCTCTTTCTCCGCATCCTCGCCAATATCTGCCGTTTCCTGACTTGTTAATTTTAGCCATTCTGACTGGTCCACCTCACTGATTTCTGAAACTAAATCTGTATACACTCAGTTCTCCTGCCTGGGACTATCACTAGGGCCTTCCTTCTGCTCCATGGTTCTATTCCCGAGCCAATACCACAAGGCCTAATTACTACTCTTAACAGTAAATCCTGTTGTTTGACACCGCAAGACCTCCTTTCTATTTTTCCAACTTGTCTGAGCCATTTTGGTTCTTTAAATTCCTTCTGAGTTTTGTGACCATCTTGTAAAGTTCTGCAAAAGACCTGTTGGGATTTTGATTGAAATGGAATTAGCTTTCTGGATTAATTTGGACAGAATTGTGAATTTTAAGATGTAGGATTTTCCCCCATGGAACATTGAGTTCTCTCTTGTCAATAAATGTTTTGAATTTTGTCTTTCAAACTGAGAGCTTTTACCCTAAGAAAAGGAACATGACAGGGATGTCCGCTCTAACCACTGTCGTTCAACATAGTACTGGAAGACCTAGCCTCAGCAATCAGACAACAAAAAGAAATAAAAGGTATCTAAATCAGCAAAGAAGTCAAACTTTCACTCTTTGCAGATGACATGATAGTCTATGTAGAAAACCCAAAAGAATCCACCCCAAAATCATTAGAACTGCTACAGGGATTCAGCAAAGTCACAGGAGATAAAATCAATGCACAGAAATCAGTTACATTTCTATACACTAACAATGAGGCAGAAGAAAGAGAAATCAAAGAATTGATTCCATTTACAATTGTACCAAAACCCATAAAACACCTACAAATAAACCTAACCAAAGAGGTAAAGGATCTGTACTCTGAAAACTATAGAACACTTATGAAGGAAATTGAGGAAGATACAATGAAATAGGAAAACATTCCATCCTCATGGATTGAATGAACAAATATTGTTAAAATGTCTATGCTACCCAAGGCAATCTACACATTCAGTGCAATCCCTATCAAAACATGATCAGCATTTTTCATGGAGCTGGAACAAACCATCCTAAAATTTGTATGGAACCAAAAAAGTCCCCAAAGAGCCAAAGGAATGTTGAAAAGGAAACCGAAGCTGGAGGCACCACAATTCTGACTACAAGCTGTATAACAAAGCTGTCATCATCAAGACAATATGGTATTCAGAAAAACAGACACACAGATCAGTGGAACAGAATAGAGAGCCCAGAAATGGATCCTCAACTTTATAGTCAACTAATCTTCCACAAAGCAGGAAAAACTATCTGATGGAGAAAAGACAGTCTTCAACAAATGGTACTGGGAAAACTGGACAGCCACATGCAGAAGAATAAAACTGGACCACTTTCTTACACCATGCACAAAAATAAACTCAGAATGGATGAAAGGCTTAAATGTGAGACAGGAATCCATCAAAATCCTAGAGGAGAACACAGGCAGCAACCTCTTTGACCTCAGCTGCAGCAACTTCTTGCTAGACATGTCTCCAAAGGCAAGGGTAAAAAAAGCAAACTTGAACTATTGGGACTTCATCAAGATAAAAAGCTTTTGCACAGCAAAGGAAACAGTCCACAAAACTAAGAGGCAACCTAAGGAATGGGAGAAGATATTTGCACATGACATATCAGATAAAGGGATAATATGCAATATCTATAAAGAGCTTATCAAATTCAATACCAAAAAAACCAAAAAAAATCCAGTCAAGAAATGGGCAGAAGATATGAATAGACATTTCTCCAAAGAAGACATACAAATGGTCAATAGACACATGAAAAAATGCTGAACATCACTTGGCATCAGGAAAATACAAATCAAAACCACAGTGAGATACCATCTCACACTGGTCAGAGAGGCTAAAATTAAAAACTCGGGAAACAACAAATGTTGGTGAGAATGCGGAGGAAGGAGAACCCTCTTATACTGTTGGTGGAAATGCAAACTGGTGCAGCCACTCTGGAAAACAAGCTCCTCAAGAAGTTAAAAGTAGAGCTACCCTAAGACCCAGCAATTGCACTATTAGGTATTTATTTATCCAAAGGATATGAACATAGTGATTTGAAGGGGCACCTGAACCTCAATGTTTACAGCAGCCACATTCACAATAGTCAAACTATAGAAAGAGCCCAAACATCCATTGACGGAAGAATGAATAAAGAAGATGTGGTATAGAGACACAAACACACACACACGCACACACACACACTCACACTCAATGAAATATTACTCAGCCATCAAAAGAATGAAACCTTGCCATTTGCAATGACATGGGTGAAACTAGAGGGTATTATGCTAAGCAAAATAAGTCAGTCAGAAAAAGACAAATACCATATGGTTTCACTCATTGTGGAATTTAACAAACAAACAAAAAAAACATAGGGGAAGGGAGGAAAAAATAAAGTAATATTAAAATAGGGAGGCAAACCATAAGAGATTCTTAACTATAGGAAACAAACTGAGTGTTGATGGAGGAGAGGTGGGGGGATGGAGTAATTAGATGATAGGTATTAAGGAGGGAACTTGATGTAATGAGAACTGGGTGTTATATGCGACTGATGGATCACTAAATTCTATCCCTGACACTAATACAGTGTATGTGAACTAAATTGAATTTAAATTAAAAGTTAAAAATTTATCTTTTAATGATCCCTTAAAAACTTTAGATTTTGTGCATGTGATTTTTGTTGTTACTGTTAATGACATCTTTCAAAGGTTTTCAAACTGGTTTTCCTAGTATATTGCTATCCTGTTGATTTTTGACGAAAAGCCACCAACTTTGCTGAGCTTACTGGTTCTAACACTTTCCTTTTATGATCTCTCGATTTTCTTTGTAGACAATCATATTGTCTGTGTTAGAATGCACACAGAGACCAGTCTTGAAAATTCTGAGAGGACAAAACCACTTTAGTCACACGAGCAAATCTTAACTTAGCTTATTTTCTTTTTCTCTTCTTTTTTTAAAAAAATATATTATTTACTTATTTGACAGAGAGAGATCACAAGTAGGCAGAGCAGCAGGCAGAGAGAGAGAGGGAAGCAGGCTGCCCGCTGAGCACAGAGCCCAACGGGGCCTCTATCCCAGGACCCTGAGATCATGACCGCAGCCGAAGGCAGAGGCTCAACCCACTGAGCCATCCAGGCACCCTAACTTGGCTTATTTTCTAAGACAAGAAAGGCTCACTTGAACTTCACCTCTTGCTTATGCCTCTGAAAATCATAAGTGAAACTTAAATTGTTCCCCCAAGTTGGTATCTGGTAGCTACTAACCAATTCCCTTTCCTTTAAGAAAATTCTAACATAAACAATCACTGTGAAGGAAAAATAGTCCCTGGCTCCATGCCACAATAAGTTGTTTGACAACAACAGGCCTCTGAGCCTCATCCCATGTTATGGTTTCAGTGCTCCCACTTTGCAAACCATTTGGTATGTGCACAACAGAATTTTTTTTTAAGATTTTATTTATTTATTTGACACAGAGAGAGATATCACAAGTAGGCAGAGAGGCAGGCAGAGAGAAGGAAGCAGGGTCCCTGCGGAGCAGAGAGCCCGATGTGATACGGGGCTCAATCCCAAGACCCTGAGATCATGACCTGACCCGAAGGCAGAGGCTTAACCCACTGAGCCACCCAGGCACCCCTGCACAAGAGAGTTTTATGAGTTACTACTTCAGTGGTTCACTTGTGTTACTTCTGTTTTTTTTTTTTTAAACATTTGATGTCTGTGGATAATGCACACAAATTTCTTCCCTCCCAGCTGGAGTTTCTCCCTCCTCTTGATGCCTGCTCTCGTCTCTCCCTGCCTGCCTTCATAGACTCAGTGTTCATCCTTGCTACACACGTGTTTTGTGCTAGTCTCTCTGCGTGTATTTCCTTTACACTTGTTCTTTTGTGCCTCTAAGCCTTGCAAGTGTCATTTCTCTGTCTCCAGTCGCTATTCACCCAGCACCACCTCTTCCCAACAAATGTCACTTTCCCTAACTTAATGCAGGAGAGTCCATTTTTCACTCCTCTGAGCCTGTGTGAGTGTGTAAGCTTATCTATTATCTATCATCTATCTATCTAATCATCTATCTAGCATCTATTTATCTGTCATAATATCCTGAACATAATGTGCCATGTTTCTGGCTTTTTCTCCCTTGTTGGAGTGTGAGCACCCTGAGATTAATGACTGTTAGATCCATCTTCGTATTATTCCCAATGACCAGCACACCATGGGCTGACACACGGAAAGTGTCAGAAGAGGCTTGCTAGCGAGCAGATGTTAAAGCCACGTCTGAAGCTCAGTTGGTAGGTGCTGGGAGGGCAGTTACCCCCGACACAGAGTTGAGTCATTAGCACTGAGCTCTAGCGCTTGATTCCATTAGGTCTTCCCATTAAGCAAACTCACCAAAATCTGATTTAGAAATTGGGAGACCAGTGGGAAATAATAGAAAATGTATATATTGGTCTCTGCTCCCCGGTTCCTGACACAGAGCTCTTAAAACACTTTGACTTTCTGTGGGTGACTGGAGTGTCTTTTGTTCTATTGAGGTGACACTGGGTGGGCTCCTGACAGCTTCAGGTTAGGGGCTGGTCTTCAGAAAGACCAAGCCATGATGAGGAGCTTGGAACATTCAGCCTTATGTTCTTTGGAGAGGGGGTGGGGCTAGAAGTGAGGTTGTGAATCTGTCATGCTTACATGATGAAGCCTCCCTAAAATTCCCAGTACTATGAGGTTTGGAAGCTTGCAGGTTGCTGAACACACGGAAGCCTGAAGAGTGGCCCACCTGGCACGGGCAGGGAAGTTCTGTGCACCTTTCCACATACCTTGTCCTCTGCATCTCCTCAATCTGGGTGCTCGTCTGTGTCCTTTATTTTATCTTTTAAACTAGTAAAAGGAATTTAGTGCTTCCCTGAGTTCTGTGAGCCATTCTAGCAAATTATCAGAACTAAGGAGGGACTGTTGGAATCCCGATTTGTAGCCAAGTCTGATGGAAGTTGTGGGTACCCTAGGGACCTACTACTTTTGACTGGTGTCTGTGACTTGTGAGACTGAGCCCTTAACCTGTATGGTCAGCACTAAGAGCAGGTAGTGTCGAGAACTGAATTGCATTGCAGTACGGTGTCAGGGAACTGGTTGGTGTGGGAGAACTCAACATATCTGGGGTTGGGAGCGATGTAAGTAGTGGTAGTGGCATGAGGGTAGAGGAGAACACAGGGGAGTTTTTTATACAAAGAGTTTATGAACTTATGCTGTCCCACTGCCTGGGGAAGCAGGATGGGCCACAGATCTGTGCATGACCCTCCAGAAACTGAAGCCTCTGGAGACCTCAAAACGATTCAGAGAGTTGTCTAGTGAACATAGCAGAGCATAGCTTAGCCATCCACTTAGCCAAGCTCTCCTATCCCTCATAGTTATTTTCTTAGTGTATTTTTAAAAGTTGATTATCTTCTTTTCCCTAAAATGTATATAAAAAGGAAACATTATATTATTACTATTCATTTTAAATCAGGGTCACTTGAAATAAATAGAAAGTAATTGAAAAAATAATGTCAAATTTAGCTGGAAAATTTGCCTGATAAAGGTGTTGAGCCCCAGGACTACTCTACTACTATTCAGAAGTAAGATTAAGTGTTAGCAAAGTGGTGGACTAGCACCAATCCGAGGCTTTCTTCTGGAACATCATCAGTACACATGACATGTGATCTCCAGTAAAAGGTGTTCAGATGTAGGATTCCTGCTTTCTTAACACTGCTGACAAATAACCTAGTTAGTGTCCTGGCTGAAGGGGCATTTTATTTTCTGATATGATTTAGAATTAAAAATAGAAATATTTAAGATGATTTAAAAAACAAACATTTATACACATAAAGCCACTCTGGAAGGGTATCACCCACTTGTCTATGTTTACTGCTGGATTTTTGTGTGTGGAATAACTTTAGATTTAGAAGAGTTTAGAAAAGTTGCAAAGACAATACAGATAATACAGTGTATTACCTGGTTTCTAATGTTACATCCCCCTGATCTTATGCTACCACGGTTCATTTTTAGAAACTAAGAAACCCACATTAGTACATTACTGTCAACTAAACTCCAAACTTCCTTTGGACTTTTCTATATTTTCCATTAATGCCTTTTTTTTTTTTTTGGTTTGAGGATCCAACCTAGGATCCCACATTGCATTTAGTCATCATGTCTCCTCTCGTTTGTGACACCGTCTTTTCTTGATTGTCATGACCTTGCCAGTCCTGAGAACAGGCCAAGTATTTCGCTGAATGTCCCTCAATTGGAGTTTGTCTGATTTTTTTTCCCCATGATTAAACTCTGATTATGAGTTTTTGGAGATAACACCACACAGGTGAATTGTCCTTGCCGCAGCATAGTGGTGGTGTGACAACAACATGACCTCTCACTGGCGATATTAAACCAGTCACTTGGTTAAGGTGGTGTCGGCCATATCTAGTGGAAGTGAGTCACCAAGTTCAGCCCATGTTACAGGGGGCAGGAGAGGGAAGAATTAAACTCCATTTCCTGAGTCAGAGGGTTGGAGGAAACTTATTTCATCTATTATTTTCCAGGTGGGATCTACACAAACACCCAGAGAAAAGTACCAGATGCTGTGCCACTGGTCCTGAGATGCCCTGGGCTTCACAGGGGCTGGGGTAACTACTTCCCACCTTTTGGTCTTTTTGTGGAATTGCCAGTGTTTTCCAAAGTTGTTGCACCGTCTCCCATTCCCACCAGCAGTGTGTGAGGGGTTTTCTCCATATCCTCACCAACACCTGCATGATCTGTCTTTATGACTCTAGCCATCACATGGGGAGGATACCCTGTGATTCTGACGACTAATGATGTCAAGATGTCAAGCATCCTTTCACATGCTTATAGGGGTCATTTGTATATTTTCTTTGGAGCAATGTCGATTCAGATCTTTTGCTCATTTTTAGGGTTAGTTTTCTTTTTGTTATTGAGTTATAAAAATTCTTTATATACTCTGGATACAAGTCTCTTTTTAGGTATATGATTTGCAAATATTTCTCCCATTCTTTTTGCTTTCCTGATAGTGTCCTTTGCAGCAAAAAAAGTTTTTCTTTTTTCTTTTTGGCCATTTTTCTTCTTTTTTAAAAATTAACATATAATGTATTATTTGTTTCAGGGGTACAGGTCTGTGATTCATCAGTCTTACCCAATTCACAGCACTCACCATAGCACATATCCTCCCCAATGTCCATCACCCAGCTACCCCAACCTTCCCAGCCCCCTCCTCTCCAGCAACTCTCAGTTTCCTGAGATTAAGTCTGTTATGTTTTATCTCCCTCTCTAGTTTCATTTCATTTTTCCCTCCCTTCTCCTATGATCCCGTCTTCATCCCTTTCTCAAATTACTCATATCATTGAGAGCATATAATTGTCTTTCTCTGATTGACTTATTTCACTTAGCATAATAATACCCTCTAGTTCCATCCACATTGTTGCAAATGGCAAGATTTCGTTTCGATGGCTGCATAGTATTCCATTGTATATATATACCACATCTTCCATATCCATTCATCTGTTGATGGACATCTAGGCTCTTCCATAGTTTGGCTATTGTGGACATTGCTGCTATAAAATTTCGGGTGCATGTGCCCCTTCAGATCACTACATTTGTATCTTTGCAGTAAATACCATGTAGTGCAATTGCTGGGTCATAGGATAGCTCTATATTCAACTTTTTGAGGAACATCCATACTGTTTTCCAGAGTGGCTGCAGCAGCTTGCATTCCCACCAACAATGTAGTAGGGTTCCCCTTTCTCCACATCTTTGCCAACATCTGTCATTTCCTGACCTGTTAATTTTAGCCATTCTGACTGGTGTGAAGTGGTATCTCACTGTGGTTTTGATTTGTATTTCTCTGATGCCTAGTGAGGTTGAACACTTTTTCATGTGTCTGTTGGCCATTTGGATGTCTTCTTTGCAGAAATGTCTGTTCATGTCTTCTGCCCATTTCTTGATTGGATTATTTGTTCTTTGGGTGTTGAGTTTGATGAGTTCTTTATAGATTTTGGATACTAGCCCTTTATCTGATATGTCATTTCCAAATGTCTTCTCCCATTCTTGCAGTAAAAAATGCTTTGATTTTGGTGAAGTCCAATAGATCTGTTTTTCTCTGTTAAGGGCTTTTGATGTCATAACAAAGAAACCATTGCCTAATGCAAGGTCACAAAGATTACACCTATGTTTTCTTCTATGAGTTTTATATAGTTTAACTCTTACATTTAGGTCCTTGATCCATTTTGAGTTAATTTTGTATATAGTATGAACTTTATTCTTTTGCAGATGGCTATCCAGTTGTCCCAGCACCCTTTGTGGAAAAGATCATTCTCTTCCCATTGAATGGTTTGGTGCTGTGTTAAGGATTAAGGGACCATAGATGTGAGGATTTATTTCTGGATTATCAATTCTAGATTATATATGAATCAATATTTCATTGATCTATATGTCTATGCCAGTCCCACACTGTCTTAATTACTACAGTTTTTAAGCAAGTTCAAAATTTGGAAGTGTGAGTACTCTAACTCTGGTGTTCTTTTTTAAGACTATTTTAGCTATTCTAGTTCCCTTGGCTTTCCATATAAATTTTAGGATCAGCCTCTCAATTTCTATAAGGAAACCAACTTGAATTTTGATGGGCATTGCATTCATCACTTTGCTTTTTGACAGCACTTCAAGTGAATATGCTAGTTTATGTTTATGTCATGAAATTTCGCTCCAGTAGCAATGTGGTCTCAAGTTTTCCCATCAAACAATTAGAAAGCTTAAAAAGACATGTTTATTTAGGATATCACATACGAATATAGGGTTTTAGTTTGTTTAATGACTTTATTTCCAACAGCTGTTACTGCTTATTAGTCATAAAAATCATCAAAATCATCGGCGGATGTGTTATGGTTTCTAGGACGCAAAGCGGCTTCAATTTCTGAGTTACTGTCATCAGACTCACCCCAGAAGGCTGGAAGAGAAAAACAGACAGCTATTTAACATCTCTCCATCTGAACAGCTGGCCTTCATCAGCCAAACTGGTTAATCGGACTACTGGCCTGCAAAAGTCCTATCAGGGACACAGAGGGATGAACCTGACAGATGCATCTGAAATGTGTGTCAGTACTGCACACATTCACACATTTCAGTGTGTTCTATGGAAAACACTGCAGAATATTTCCTTCTTTTTTTGTTGTGCCCAGCACCTTGCTGCAGGATGGGGCTTTAAGGCCAGGATTACCATGGAAGTGGGGTTAGGTGGGTGTTTCATTAGGCCTGGGATGGCCTCAGCTCAGCTGCTCCAGTACTTCAATCCCCTTTGGTCTCCACAAGAGCAGAGGGGAGAAGGGAAGGCATGGGGAAGAAGCGCAGTGAGGTGTGTGCTGAGACCAGGCTGTGGGTGAGACCAGGCTATGGGTGCACATGGTTTACTTGGGAGGTGATCCTGGGAATGATGGGAGAGGCTGGAAGAGCGACGTAGGAAGAAAGGAAACTAAGAGAGGGTGTGTTCATGAGGGAGCAGGCAGGGCACAAGGGGGTTCAGTGCTGTAGGGCATCCTCTGAGAAACTCAGAACTCCCCTCAAACTGTCCCAACAAAGAGTAAGGAGCTGGGTTACTTACTGACCAGCTTCTACTTCTCATTGGTTGAGGGTTATTCTCAAGCAAGGTATCCATTCCCTTGCACTCTGGGTGGCCCTATGGGGGCTGGGCATGCTCCCACAGCTAGACAAAGCCCTCAGGCAGATGTGCAACTGCCTGCTGCCACTGAAGGCCACAGGCGCACCTGTGAACTGCACCGTGATCTCCAAGGTGGATGGATAGGATGTGGGGGGTGGGGGAGACACAGTCTGCTACACTGACCATCTCCATGTCACTGATATCCCCATGGTACTCACTGCCATTCTGAGATGACTTCTTGTACCCAGCCCCCTTTCATCCTTTTCCAACCTGGGAATGCCTCCACCTATTGAGCAAACAGGCTGAGACTGGCCCCGATCACAGCATTAGTGGGTTCTCAAGCTACCAGTCCCACCCAGGTTTTTGGACCCACACCCATGCTCTCAATCACAGCCCACTGGGAAGGGAGTCTCAGCCGATATGAGTAGATTGAGCCCAAGCTCCGCAGGGGACATGCCACAGTGTTGGCCTGCAAGGCGGGGGAGATTCTCCCTGTGAGTTGGGGGTTCGAAGCTGAATAGGAGCTCACAGTGCTAAGGAAAAGGGAAGCAGCAGCATGAGCAAAGTCACAGAGGTACAGGTGTGGTGTCCAAGCACACCTCATTTTCCTGTGCTTTGCAGAGATTGGGCTTTTTACAAATTGAAGGTCTATGGCAACCCTACATCAGGCAAGTCTATTGGCGCCATTTTTCCAACAGCATTTGTTCAACGTTGTGTCTCTGTGTCACATTTTGGTAATTCCCTCATTATTTCAAACTTTTCCATTATTATTATATTTCATACAGTAACCTGTGATCAGTGCTTATGACTTGCTGAAAGCTCAGATGGCAATTAGCATTTTTTAGCAACAGAGTGCTTATTTTTAAATTAGAGTATTTTAAATTAATTAATGCTAATTAACATTTTTTTAGACATAATGCTGTTGTATACTTAAGTGACTACAGTATAGTGTACATACAATTTTGTAGGCACTGGGAGACCAAAAATTTTATTTGGCTTTATTGCAGTGGTCTGGAACCAAATCTGCAATACCTTCCATATACAGGCATATTTGGAAAAAGCTGGCTGGCCTGAAGAGGACACGACCTTGGAAGGAACTGAGCTGGAGAGTAGGGAAGGGCAAGACCACAGAGGGATAAAGTTAGAGACTCTATTCTACACCTAGTGGGGGGCATTAGCAATTTTTAACTAGGAAGGTAGTAATTTTTAACTAGAAATGAAGTTTTAGATGCTGGTGGCCAGGTGGAGGGCAATCAAGACTTGGAGGGGGGTGGATGTGAGGAAACCAGTTAAGGAGCCCTGTCATGTCGTGAGCAGTGGATACTTGCGGGGCATTAGTTGTGTGGTTGGGGACAGAGGCAAAAAACATTTCATAGGTAGAATATACCAGTGTTGGCAATCACTTGGATGTGGAGGCCAGGATACCCTCCAAATTCATACTTGCGAATTAGAATGCTAAGCCATGGTGGCTGGGTGGCACTCCCATGTGTGGTCAGGTCCCAGCCCTGTCACTGAAGATCTGCCTTGAGCAGATCCTCCAATTCCCTCAGAGACTACGCCACCCTGGGGAGAGCTGCAAGGGCCCTCTGTGATCACAGGCACCTTCACAGCCCTTACATGAGGGTGCAGAAAACAAATGAAAGGTCCCCCACAACTCTCAATTAAAACACAAGATGAATTCTCTTACCTTTAGACTCTAAATGGGTAGTTAGTTTCTTTTCATTTTCATGCCTGAAAAATAAAGAAATAGCCTAAGTCCTGAAAAAATATGACAACCAGACTGCTATTTTTACAATGAACACATCAGTGAAGCACGTGCAATGCACTGAAAGGCCAGACTTGTTATGTATGCTCCCAAGGTTTTTTTTTTAGATTTTATTTATTCACTTGACACAGAGAGATACAGAGAGAAAGATGGACCATGAATGGGGAGAGCAGCAGAGGAAGAGGGAGAAGCTCAACAAGAAGCCTGATGTGGGGCTCGGTCCCAGGACCCTGGGATCATGATCTGAGCTGAAGGGAGACACTTAATCATCTGATCCACCTAGATGTATTTCCCCCTGCCCCATACTCCCCAAGTCTTAAGAGCAAGAAGAAAATGTCAGGACCACGGTGGCCAGAGGTATTTGCTGATGCTGTGATGGGGGGGGGGGTCCCTATTGTGACAGCATCACAGGGTCCCTGAGTGTGTTTCTGCTGGCTCTGCAGAGACTGGGTCGGACTGCTCCCGTGGGTGCTGCCTGCAGCACTGGACAAGGAGTGCACAGGCAGTGAGGCAGGGCACTGACTTCCCATCAACAGCCCTCTCAAAAATATCAAAGGGCAAAGCTTTGGCATTCTGAGACAAGCTAAAAGTAAAATACTTGAAGTAGAGAATCCAGGATGGAGTGCAAGGAGAAGCTGGTGAAGAAGTTGAGACTCATCTCCTTTGTCAAGTCAGTGATGGCAATCCTTTACATCTTAACAAGGGAGTTCAGAATAAACTCTCAGCATGCTTAAATAAATATACTAAGGCACAGTGGAGAAAAATATAAGTATCCTGGATACTTATGTGTAGGCTTCTAGGTATATCCTGTGCACAAAACGCTAGTGTCTATGGCATCTAATACCTAGCAATGTGCTCCTGCCAAGGTATTCGCTGGCATTCAGATTTACAGACTATTTGATTAAAACAGATTCTGTCCAGGCTTTTAGATAAGTAGAATGAAGAAAAGACAGACCCCCAATGTGCACGGTCCCTGCTCATGGCTAGGACCCCGGTCCTCTTGACATAGGAAACCCTGTGAACTCACCTTCTCCTGCACTATGGCTAACCCACAGCTTAAAAACCCATTGTTTGCCAGAGCTGCCATAATTTATGGGTTTAGTTAGTTTGTTTTTTTCTGTAAAATAAGCTCCACTCAGGTATCATTTTTCTAGGCTCGATATCTATCAATGCTTCCTTTAAACTTGGTGCCTGTTTCATGATCTGGCACGACCGCCTAGCTGCCTGCAGCTACTTCCTCACACAGAGTGGGCAGCTCTGTGGCCATGCGAGAGGGCCTGATGCTCATGAGCAGTCACGGAGGTGGGAGGGAAGGTGGCCGCCACCCATATGGGTCCATCTGACATTAAGTACTAGCCCCCTCCCCACCCCCAATACACACACACACACACACACACACACACACACACACACACACACACACACAATGCAACTACCGGGTTGGGTGTCATCTACTGTTTACCTAATTACCACTTCGTGAGGACACTGGTCCAGATGCGGGGGTAGAGGTGGATTGTGACAATGCTGGTGGGGTACAGAGAGGCTAATCCAGCTATAGTCCAAGTAATGAGAGCTCCGAGGGGAGAGGGCAAGAGAGCCAAGGGCTGGAAGAACTTAGAGCACAGGGTGGGTGATGGGTGGCTGCAGGGCACCTCCTGGATCCAGCTTTGAAAGCTGGAGTGGACCTCACAGGCTGCAATGGAAGGGGAGGATGCGGTGGGATGTGGTAGGGGGGAGCCCTTGGCAAGAGCAAGGGCACAATGGCCCCCGCCACTTCTCTGAGCTCCAGAAGTGTGGCCAGTGCTCATGTGCTAGCTCTACTTGGATGCTTCCAAAGTACCTTGTGGTCAACATGACCATCCATGATCAAATTCACGATTTCCCCACTGTGGTTCCCTTCCCCTGCCAGGCCAGGCCCCTCCTGTCTCAGCCAACAGCACCAGGACCCTCTGTTCCCTCCCTAACCCTTTCCACTCCTGTGCCCTCCTGCACCCAATCAGCCCCTAGGTCTTGCCAATAGACCTCCCAGTACTTTGTGAAGTCCTTGCTCTTCCCTCTGCACTGCCGCTACCCAGCCAACTACACAAGCATCTCTTGCCTAGACTTTGTAACAGCCCCTAGCAGGTGATGCCACAAACATCATGTCTCCTACAGTCTATTTTCCACTTGGGAGCAAGCGTGAACTTGTCAAAACACAAACCTGATCACTCCACTTCCTTGCTAAAGCTTTCCCATTGTTTTTTGGCAAAAGTCCTAAATCCTGAACAGCACCTCCCAGGCTGATCCCCAGACTTGGTTGGGTCCTTCTGCTACAACCTCCCCATCGCTCCCCTCCTGCACCACCACCACCGAGTCCTCATCCAAGTTGCTATTTCACATGCATCTGTGTATGTGTGATCACTCCCCCTCCAGAGTGTGAGCTCCATGAGGGCAGAGACCCTACCTGTTTTGGCTCACCCAGGTAACCCAGTGCTTCACACTTAGTGGGTGCTCCGGGATTATGTATGGAATGAAAAGAGGAACCTCATTAAGAGCAGGGCCCTGCTTAAAGACACCTGACCAATATGTGCTGACACAGTATTTGATTTGCAGTTTTCTGCTTATGGGACTTCAGAATCAGGTTGTTCAAGTTTCTTACTGGAAATGTGCAAGAAATATGTTGCAGAACTAAATGAGTGTAGTTCACTCATTGCGAAAGGTGGAGAACGCTTCTAGGTGTTTCCTACTCCATCCTCACATCTTTGGGGCAGTTATTTTTCCCTGTGGGAAACCATCTCTGCACGCCAGAAGGTGTGTGACACCCCAAAGTTGATCTGAATAACACACACAATTCTTCAGGTCAACATTCCTTTTGGAGCTATACCTAATGTGTAAAGCTCAGATGAGGCCCATGGGCATGGTGGGAGAATGTTCTCTGGAATACTAGATATAGCCAATTTGTCAAGCTACTATAGTAAATAAGAGACAAAACATTTTCAGTTCAGATAGCAGGAGAACTAGAAGAGTTAGTTTTATAGGCTATGAAATAGGGTCACCATAGTTCATCACACATTCTTGGAATCAGACTACTTCATCTTCCCTGAGAGCATGCAAGTAACATTTCCATCTTATAATGCCCAGGTTGGCAGAGGTTTGCTGTAAAGTGCCAGAGAGCAAATGGCTTCAGCACTGTGGGCTGTCTGGTCTCAGTCACAACTGCTCTCTTCTGTGGTTGTGGCAGGACAACAGTCGTGGACAATGTGTAACCGGTAGACCTGGCTGTATTACAATTCAACCTCACCAACAGGCATTACAATTTGAATTTCATAGGACTTTCAGGTGTCATGCAACATTATTCTTCTTTGGATTCCTCCCAACCATTTAAAAATGTAAAAACCACTCTTAGCTTCCTGGCTATATAGGACCAGGTGGTGGCCAGACCCAGACTTGGCTTTGGGGCCACAGTGCACCAAGCCTGTTGCACCGGTGATGTGGGTCATACTTGCAGTCCATCAAAGGGCCTGACTTTCTCCTGCAAGGTCTTTCATGGGTTACTCCTGGAATCCCAGACAGCAGACTTGACTTTTTGTCTTGGTTAGACTTTAGACTTTACTTTTAAATTCTGCAGAATTTCCCAGTAGATTTGGCAATTTCTCCCCTAAGTTTTACAATGAACAGCATGCACCCATGAAGGGGATGCTTGATTGTTAACCTTCTGCCATACTGGCTTTATCACATAGCTTCCCTCTGTCTATCTATCAAGCTGTCTTATTTTGTGATGAATTTCAGTAATTGTTTATAAATTCCCCTGCATTAGGAGATTAGGAGAACTCTAATCAAAGTCACTTGTGTGCTCATCCTTGCTAAACTTAAGAAGTTAAGGTTGGCCTGGGTCTTAACAGGTTATAGTCTAAGAGCAACACCTGGCACTACGTCTGCAATCATGGTGACACAGAGTATTAAAGAAATAGTTGAAATTATGTGAGTCAACTGTTCATTTTACAGCAGGAAAAGGCTAAAGCAGCTAGAGATAGTTACTTAGTCAACACGGTCAACATCAACACAGTTAGATGGCAAGGCCTATTGTAAACATGAAGTTTTGCTTTGTGGAACCAGCAAGTAGAGACAAAAATGAGATGTGGAAGGCCTATGAGTTTCTAGGGAATCTATTATTAAATTATAGAAGAACATTTATGGATTATTAATCCAGTGCTTTCACTGTCTGGGTGGTGGGGCCCAGGGAGGCTGAGTGCGGGATGTGTCTCGAGAAACATAGAGCTAGCAGACAGAGGGGAGTGGGACAGAGCGCCTCCCGGCACACAGACACTTCCCAAAGGCACACATTGCAAATACCTGTCTCCACAGGAACTGGTGAGAAGTGGTCACACAGCAGGGTGAGGAGAACCTGAGTTGGGACTGGTCCCTATCCCAGTGTGGGACTGCTGATGGGAGACAGTGTCAGCTCTGGGGCCAGAGAGCCTCTACGCACACCCACTCCCAACCCCCATGCTCAACTCTGTTCCCTGTGTGGCCCTGGGCAAGTTCCCTACCTCTATGAGCATCTGTTTTCTGTCTGCAACATGGGGGTAGTAAGGTCTTCCTTGCAGTGTCCTGGTCAGCTTCAAGACAATCATGCTCAATAGCCTGGGAACAGCAGGCCTCGGGGAGCGGCCCTGCCAGACGGTCTCAGCTTTTGGGTGAACAAGGGTGTGTACTTGGTTTAGTGATGTGCAGTCACGGGGTCTAAGTGGAGGTGACAGGTCCTCTGGCACAGTGGCCAAGGAAAGGGAAAGTCTGTGAACAGACTGAAGGAAACAGGACTGAGATGCACGAAGCCTCCTCCTCGAGGAGCCTGATGGGCTGGAGGCCTGGGGATGGGGAAGAGACCAGGGAACTGCCTCTGCTGGGCCTGGCACACGCAGGTGGGCCAAACATCTCCTCTGCAATGGGTTGTTCATTTGTTTGCCCACTCACTCATTCACTCTCTCATAAATCCCATACAGGTGACACTACACATCAGCTCTGTGCTGGGGCTGCAGCAACAAGCAAGACACATTTCATCTCTGCCTGGGCCTCTCATGCTTCAGTGGGGAGACAGACACCAAAATAAGAACTGTGACACCAGCCAAAAAAGGTAAGTGCGGGATGGACTGAGTATTGACGGAGGCAGAATTAGGGGGTAACATCCAAGCCCCCAAAACATGCCAAGAGCCCACAAACCCTTGTCAAGTTCAGCGCCGGGAGCCAGACATCCTTTTCCCAATAGACAGGAGGGCAGGGTATATGGTGGTGGGGACAATGAGGGTCTCCTAGTGGGAAGTGCCCTTCCAGTTCTAGGGTATTACTCTAAGGCTGAAAATAACTAATGAGAAGATGTGATCTATAGACTCTGAATTCTAATTTTTAATGATTTGACAGCTAGCTAGAATTGATACTAAAATGTCTCAAACAGCATCTTCAGCTAGAATTTTCCTCAGAAGAGACATATGCTTCTGAAAAATAGAAGGCATAAAATAATTCAGAAAGAAAAAAACCCACGAGTATGCCAACAAATCTCTGTAAATAGTAATTTTAAGTTTTAAGAGCAGACGAAAAGCAGTTTTAATTTGACAAAGTCCGAGCGCCCCCTGATGGTTATCCAGGGACCCTGCAGCAGATCCCCCCCCCCCACTTTTTAAAAACTGCCTGGGGTCAACTTGTTAATTCCTTCCCTTCAGCTCGTCAAGCAAGTGACTGTTCTTCCATGCTCTGTGTAGAAAAAATAAAGTATGTGGATTTGTGAGGAGAAACATGTAGGATATTTAGGTAGCTGCTTATTCAATAGCATTTAAGGAGAATGCGGATTTGTTTAGCCAGAGACGGAGAATGGGGCTTTAATAGGAGAAACTAAAGGACTTCCAGGAAAACTGCATTTTTATTTCACTGGTACGGATTCCTTGTGGTCTTTGTATTATCCCAAGGCAAAATGGCACAATAACCAGGCTAGAAGAGAGATACCACGGTGCCCACCAGAGAATCAGCTGCAGCCTGGCGCCCTCCACTGGCCACGCCTGTGGCTGCAGGGTGGGCACAGAATGCCACCCACAGTGGCCCTGCCAGGGTGCCGGGGCTGGGTGACTTCTGCTACCTTTCCCCCAGGCAATTATGTTGTAAGCACACATCCTTTTCTTCCCATAAAATGTTATCTCGATCCGGCCGGTAAACTGAAGTTACACGGCAGGCTGTTAAAATATACTCTCCATTGAATAAATGGATCCCGGAGCGTGAAAACCGCTTCCTGGGGAAGGTAAAGCGAGACAATGTTTGCAGAGGAGAGGAAGCTCTGGCATGCACCCCTGAACAAAAGGGAACAAGTGGTCTTTACTCAGAGAACGGCTTCCTATTAGGACTCACTCCTTCATACATTATGCCTTTCATCCCCACTCAACCACAAAATGATTTTGCTGAAGCAAATACAATGGTAGAAAAAGATTTACACTGAAAGAATCTTTAATAATAAACTGTTGCCGATCTGCCTACTTGCCCGTGATTTATAATACAATAAACATCGGATTCTATTACGGCTCATGCACTGAAGCTGCTGCTCTGAAAAACGCAATATGAAAGCACGGGGATCCCACCACCATCATAATGAAATGAGCATGTATAAATGTGCTAAGAGTATCTCTTTGCATCTTTTATAGCTTGTGTGTATTAATCTGTAACGCTTATTAAGAAAGTCATTGCTATGCAAAGCAGCACCCAATCCCTTTCTTTGGCTTTTCAACAGAGTGCACTGTTTAGCCAATAGGACGGACCCTCTGGCCCTCATTCTGCATTCATCACAGGCAACATTTGCACAATGTATCTCTCAAAGGCGGCTGAAAAGAAGGCCTTAATACTCATGTAAACAACTGCAAACCAATTACTTAATGAATCAGGCCCACACATAATGAGGTGCAGACAAAGAGCTATAAATGCATTTTTGCACCCAAGCCGCTGCTTTAAAGTAAAATCCCTCAGCTGTAGTTTGGGCTTAACTAGCACATCATAATTATTGTCTCTAGGACATCAGAGGAAGCCATTTTTTTTTTTTTTTTAAGGTCCAGCAGGGTCTTTTTTTTTTCTTTCTGAGGTTGCTCATCAGCTCACTGACAAAATAGAGCAAAGAAGAATTTTTAAAAGTGCTACAGCAGCACTGCACTGTTATGTTTATTCTCAAGTACTGGGTTTCGAGACCACTTGTAAAAGCAATAAAGCACGAGGAGTGACTGCAGTAAGTGGGATCCTTAAATGTAAGCCTCTAAGAAATTTCAGTGAATCCAGGCACAAACTGCAAACCTAGTGTTCTCCAAAGCCCAGGGTGCTGTACTAACAACACCAAACCCAGCACAGGAACCACACCATGACAAACAGCATGCCAAACCCACACACACTCAATGCCCGGGGCCTTTGCATCACTGAATTATTATCAAGGGTGTAGAACCAAAGGTTCCTTGAAGACCTTTTTTTTTTCCTTCCTTTTCAAAGGGGGTGATGAGATGACTTGTAATTTATTTAGAAAATTAATTTCATGCAGGAACGATAGGTTCTTGCCTTGGAATGAAGGGGGAAGGGAGTATGAATTTAGTGAAATAGAGACACAAGACTGAAGAAATGTTCTTGGGGCCCAGCTGCTTTCTTTCTAAATGTATTTTAAAACTGCCTCAGGTGTGTATACCTATAGACAAGTTAAAGAAGAATTGAACTTTTTGTGCCCCTAAGATATAATGAAAAAGAGCACTTCTAACAATCTTTAATGACTACTGTATGTGTTATTGAGTCAAATGTTTAATAGGAAGCCCCCAAACTACCTGTAGAACTTACAACCTTTAAAATTTCCTTTAGAAGACCCAGAACTGAATTTACAGTATAATCCAAAAAAATAGAAAACTTTAGCACTCTTCCTGTCCCATGATTCATTTCCTCCCACTTCCTTCAAAAACAAGGATGAAAACCCAGGTATTACAGATGCTAATTTCTGAGAACTATGTGAGTGATTTTCTAAAATTGAACTTGTCAGGTTTCTAAGTGTAACAATCTAATTTTCGAAAATCAATCTCATTTTAAGATATTCTGAGTCTTAAAAATATTACAATATTTTTCAAAATAAAAGTGAAATTATTTAAAAAATACTAGATTTCTGGATTAAATCACTTTATCTTATGGGACACTATACGTAACATTAGAAATGTAAAGTTTCTGTTTTAAAATTCCGTCAGGGTAAGAAATTAATTCAAAAGTAACACAATCATCTAAAGGATATTGCTTTAATGAGAACTGTTATCACAAAAGGAAATTTGTGCAGTTTTAAGCAACCTGCAGCCCGGAGCCAAGACGGTAGGTATGTCCTCGGACAACTGCTTCTATCCCCACTGATAAATTCTTTTTGACCCAATGCTACTGCATGGTCAGTATTTCATGTTGAAGACAAATCTAGCACGCAACTCACCAATTCACTTATTGTTGCCTGGAAAACTTACGAGAAGGGCTACAGTTTCCACAGATGTGAAAGGATAAATTTTGTTCTTTATGGACAATAAGCAGGGAAGTCGCAGGAAAGGAAAGGGTAACACAGCTCAAAGGCTTGGTGAAAAAGAGGAATACGAAAACAAATCCCCAGCAATTGCCAGTATATATGTCAGCCGCCTCAGGAAGAAGAAACAGGCCACTTTATTTCTTTTAAGGCCCGATGTTTTCTCTCTGCCCTTTTCCGACACCCTCCATTGTGTGGTCTCTAAGCAGCCCTACTGCGAGCAGCTGTAGACGCTAATTTGTGGTTCACTGAGGTGTCAATTGAGTCTTAAACCAACGAAACAACAGCTGCAAAACAATGCTTGGCTCTGGTGCAAATATTTTCAAAGGTAGACTGAAGTTTCAACTGTTATTTCAGATCAACAAAACCCCAAACCGTAACCTTCCCTCGAGTCACACAAGAAAATAATATGCAGCCAGAGTTTCATTCATTATGGAATGACATTTCTCATCTTGTCGCTGCTGTTCAGAAAGGCTTTCACGACTTTACCTTGACAAAGGACTTCCTTCGCTCGATGAAAAACTAGCCTCCGACGCGATTTTGTTAGTTGTCTTTGTCTTGAATGTCCCGCTGCCAATGTTCAAACCTGTGATAAGCACAAATGTGGAGAGTGAGTGCCGGCAGCCACACAGCGAAGAAACGCACTGAATGGAGCAGCAGCTGCACAATAACTTTGGTGAAACAAACATCGATGGGGACGATGCTGTTCAAGCCACAGAAGGCAAGGGAGCTTCTGAGGCAAGGAACAACATGCTGGCAGAATGTTGAAAGGAAGTGCGTGTGTGTGTGTGTGTGTTTGTGGTGGGAGGGGGGGGTGTTCCTGGGACACACAGAAGCCACAAAAAGTAAAAATCACTCAAAGAGCTCTATTTTAAATGACCAAGACACATGTGTACATGCGTGAGTCTCTCCCCTGGCACTAAACACTGATAACCCACCTTGTTGTAACATGTGGACACGGGCAGTGAGAGATCACCAAAATGACTGGTGCTGGGAACCAGGTCTCAGAAATAACTGACGCCCCAGGGTGACAGTTACCCCTCTGCCAAATCCTCTTTTTCCCATCTCGTGGAGGAGAATGAACCTCCACTAAAAGCTATCAAGGCCACTCTTTAACCAGCCTGAAAGGGTTGATGGGAAGATGGAAAATCCACCTCTTCCCCGGAGAGGGGGAACCAGACTGTCCCCACAGGACAGGCCTGACCCCCACCTCCTGGATGCCCTCGGATATGTCCGCTACCAGTCTGATTCTGAACTGGTGGTCACTGGTGTCACGGATGGAGAGTGCACGGGCATCACTGGGAAAGGCACTGGCTAAGCTTCTGACCTGAAACTTGCTCGTCTCCCAGAACCTCGACAGCCAGGTGATGCTCTTAACAAGGTGTCCACGTTCGCCCAAAGAGAGTCCCCACATGCTTAACAAGACAAAGTCTTTTCAGACATGAAAATGAAGGCACAAGGTTTAAGTGGCTTGCTTTAGTGACAGGTTCAGAGACACAGCCTAAGAAATCTGACATAGAAAGTAACTGAAATCTGCACTTCTTCCACAGTTAGATGTGGGGGTGGCTCCCAAGTTCAGGGAGCATGCCCCTCCCACTACCTGTAACAAACCTGTGAGGTCTAACATGGGTGTATGGCTTCCATTTCCCTCTGCCTTCCCAGCCCACTTCCTGCTTTTTTTTGGAGCTCAGAGAAGTCCCTGGGATCAGAGCGGGTGTCAACGTGAAAAAGTAATCGTAACCAAAGGTAAAACAAATACCAGAAGCAGCATCTAACTACAACAATAGCTAGGACCATGAGAAGCACTCCTGTGATCCCACTGCTAGAAAATCTGGACTCTTGCAAAGCACACAGCATCATTTTGACGGTAGGACAAGGAAACTGAATGTAGGGCTGCCTGATGATACAACCTATCACTTCATTTACGAATAGGTTAATCAACGAATATATTAGTTATTACTATATAAACAGTATCAAGCCATTTGATATACATCCAAGGGACTATAACTTATGTTGAATTTACCTATCCTTTGGACCTGTTCAATGAACTTTTGTGAATATACTTACCACAAACAGACTTGTGGAGTCACCTTCCAAATGTGTATGTCTGCTGATGGGCTGTACTGCTGAGAGGCCTCACTCTCTTGGGGCCCCATTTGTAAAATGAGGGGTTAGAGAAATACTTTCTAAGATCCCTCTGGACTCTAATTCTGTGACTCAAATGTGAAGAAGGCAATGAAAAGCCCAGTTGAGGGCTCACAAGTGCTGTATCTTTCCAAAGTGCTGAAGACTTCCACCGGGGCGGGGGCCCTGCTTTCTACAGCAACAGACAGCAAGGTCTCACGTTTGCGGAGATGAGATCACCATCACCACAGTTCTCCAGGGACTTTCTCTAACAGGTGCTGTGCTGGGCATTTAACCTGCAGGGACTCACTGAATCCTCAAAACCACCAAAATAACTGAACTTCGCAGCAACTAATTCTAACACTAATATTATCTAGGAAATAGCTCTCCAAAGACAGATAGTGAAGTCTGAACCACCATAAGTATGTCCCTCAAAAAAAAAGGTCTGTCTCATGAGATGATTGGGAAATCTGGATATGGATTGGGAATTATGTGATTTTTAAAAAAATCACTATTCTGGTAGATGAAATTATGACATGGTGGTTTATGTAAAAATAAAGTCATTTAAAAGCATACTTTAATGTATTTACTTTTGCAAAGGGAGCTGAGGTGACTCATACTAAAAAAAGGTGTATTAAGAAAAAAACCACTAAGAACAATAAAAATACAATAACAGAATGTATGAAAACAAAGAAAATTACAGTTCCAACAAAAATCCTAGGTTGAAGGAACTATATTCAAGCATAAAAGTTAGTTTTACTGTGATTTAGAGTATTTTCATTTAAAAAGCCCCAAGTACCCCAACATTCTGGGGAGGGAAGGTAGATTGGCATGCTGCTCCCATTGATGATTAAGGAACTGGGAGATGTAGGGAAGGGAAGGAATTTGGGGTGTATACAGGTACTATCACGACATCCCAAGTAGAATCCAAGGGTCTTTTTTGGGCTGTTGCCATGCTGGGGGCCAGCACATGTCTAGGAGGGAAGACTTCTAAATTGTCATTTATTAAGAACTGAAAAAGTACTGGTTTAGTCTGACCTGGTGACAGCTTGTTACAGAGTAATCCCCAGAAACCTTCAAAAGATGACCGCCCTTGCCCTGAACATAGCACCGGCTGCCAGCCCAGGTCCCCCAGAAACTGGCTTTGAGTGCTGAGTATGCCCTGCTTACCTGACAGTTGTAACACAGAAACATCCGCCTTTTGGAATCTGTCTTCAGTGTGATTTATGTTATCCTGAAGGGTAGATTGCTTCAGCAACTGGTAGGCTTTTGTTTCTACAGATTTAAAAAAAGACACAGATAACTGGATATCCACATGCAAAAGAAGGAATTTGGACACTTGCCTTACACCACATGAAAATCAATTCGAAATGGATTACAGACTTAAACACAAGACCTAAGACTATTAAATCCCTGGAAGAAAACATAGCAGAAAAGTTTCAGGACACTGGACTTGGCAATGATTTCTTGGATGACACCAGAAACCGAGTTGACAAAATTAAAAATGGACAAATGGGGCTCTAAAAAACTTAAAAACTGTTGCATGTCAAAGGAAAAAAATGAACAGAGTGAAAAGGCAGCCTACAGAATGGGAGACAATGACTGAAATAACATATTTGATTAGCGGTTAATATCTGGAATATATAATGAACTTCTACAACTTGACACCACCACCACCACCACCACCACTACCACCACCAGCAACAACAACAAATGACTTAGTGAAAAGGTGGGGACAGAACTTGAATGACCTTTCTCCAAAGAAGACATACAAAAGGCCAAAAAAAACACAAGAAAAGTTGCTTAAAATCACTAATCATTAGGGAAATGAAAATGAAAAACACAATGAGATAATCACGTCTGACCCATCAGGATGGCTACTATCAAAATAACATGCATTAGCAAGGATGCAGGAAAGTTGGAACCCTGTGCACTACTGGCAGGACTGTTTTCCAGAAGGTGCCACCATTCCGGAAAATACTATAGAGGTTCCCTAACAAGTTACAAATAGAACTGCCACATGATCCAGCAATCCTACTTCTGAGTATATATCCAAAAGAACTGAAAGCAGTATTTTGAAGAGATATTGGCACACCCGTGTTCACTGCAGCATTATTCACAATAGCCAAGAAATAGAAGGAACCCAAATGTCCATCAGCAGATGATAAACAAAATGCAGCACAGACATACAACTGAATATTAAGCAGCCTTTAAAACGAAGAAAATTCCAACACATGCTACAACACAGATGTATTTTGAAGGCATGATACTAAGTGAAATAAGCAGTCTGAAAAGAACAAATACTGCATGGTTCTGCTCCTATGAAGTATTGAAAGTAGTCAAAATGGCAGAAACAGAAAGTGGAAAGGTGGTCACTAAAGGCAGAGGAGAAGGGGAAGGGGAAATCAGTGTTTAGTGGATATAGTAGTTCAGTTCTGCAAGATGACAAAGTTTCAGGCTGCTGTTGCACAACAACATGACTGTACTGAACACTACTGAACTGTATACTTAACTTGGTTAAGATGGTAAATTTAATGTTATGTATTTTTTTTTATCAAACAGTTAAAAAAAAAAGTAGAGTGACGAGACAACCCAATTTGTCCATGACAATTCAGATTTATGCCTGTTGTCCCAGTATAACTATGAATAGAATCCCTTTCTGGGATAGTGACTTATCTGGTCATCCAGACTAAATGCAGTGTGTTGGCACAGTCTGGTTACTGAATAAAGAAAAAAAAAACTGTAAAAAAAAACATCAGAACACTGACCGGATAGTTGATGATACTGATAAATTACTATTAATTGCTTTAGTTGTGGAAAAAAAGACATAAATACAGAATATTCTCTTTTTTTAAGATTTTATTTATTTGAGAGTGAGCAAGAGCACAAGAGAGCGGGGTGAGGGGGTGAGAGGGTGAGGGGCTGAAGGAGAAGCAGACTCCCCACTGACCAGGGAGCTCGATGTGGGACTTGATCCTGGGACTCTGGGATCATGACATGAGCCAAGGGCAGACACTTAACCAACTGAGCTGCCTAGGCACCCCAATACAGAATATTCTACTACCCAGAGAGAAGTTTCTTAAATTCTTCCTATGATGTTAACACTTTTCAAATGCATGCAAATTATTTTTTGAACTGTCACTTTTTAGAAATTCTGAAAACAAACAAAAAACAATTTAGTTGAACCCAGGTTTCAAGACTTGAAGACAAGTTGTAGGAGTTTATTAAAGTGGCCAAATTCCAGCCATTATTTTGAGTGGAGCTGTGGGTAAGGCTTCACATCCCAGTAAAATGTTTCTTTCTTCTCTGGGTCTTGCAGGAGCCACTAGAGTAACAAATCCAAAAGACAGCACTGATTGCCTTGGTCTCCTAGTCCCTCTGGGGCACTCCTGGCTCTGGAGGGCAGCGAGTGCTAAGGAAAGGCTGGGTGAGGGCAGGAGGTCCAGGAAGACCAGCAGCCACAGGATGTGTGCAGAGGCCCGCAGATGAGAAAATCGAACCTAGGCTTACTGTAGGGACGGAGCAAAGCCAGGTGCCCCAGAGGGATCAGCATTAGCCCGCACCTGGCCCAGGTCCACAGGACAGGAGCCCCTGCAGGTCTTCTAATCATGTCTGCTGTGAGTTAACACGGGAAGACTGTTGGGAACAATGACGAATAAAACTATGGAAACGACCGGAGTGACACAACCTTCCCTATCACCTCAAGTCTCCACGTTACCTGAAGGAAACCGATAGCACAGACAAAACAGAACAGGATCCATGGCTGTATCATTAATGTGGCCACAAAAATAAAAGGATTCCTGCTGTCAGCACCAGGGGCTGCATTCCTGCTTTTGCTGGCTCCATTTAAGAACTTAACCATGAGCCCCTTATTACTGGATTAAAACTACCATCACACTGAAGAATAAGAATATAACTTCTCTTGCCCTATTGAAAATCAATCAAGATAAAAATAAGTAATGAAAATGAGCATCATATTTTAGAATGCTAAATGATATATAATTAAAATATACAGGTAGGGAGGGAAGAATAATGAAACCAGGAAGGAGACAAACCATAAGAGACTCCTAATCTCACAAAACAAACTGAGGGTTACTGGGGGGTGGGAGGGTAGGGATAGGGTGGATGGGTTATGGACATTGGGGAGGGTTTGTGCTTTGGTGAATGCTGTGAAAGGTGTAAGCCTGATGATTCACAGACCTGTACCCCTGGGGAAAAAAAAAAAAAAAAAGAAAAAAGAAACATAGTGTACAAGCAATTTATTTATTTATTTATTTATTTATTTATTTATTTTAAGATTTTATTTTTATTTATTCATTTGACACAGAGAGAGAGATTACAAGTAGGCAGAGAGGCAGGCAGAGAGAGAGGAGAGAGGAGGAAGCAGGCTCCCCGCTGAGCAGAGAGCCCGATGTGGGGACCCTGGGATCATGACCTGAGCCGAAGGCAGCGGCTTTAACCCACTGAGCCACCCAGGCGCCCCATTGTGTACAAGCAATTAAAAAAAAATATGCACAGATCAAGGACTCTTAACTCTGAAAATAATAAATTCTAAGGCAACATTTTTAAACATTGTTGGACTGTGAAATCAGTTTGGTGCACTGGAACCAGATTTGTGAAAAATTTAATACAGAAAACACCAGATGCAGTGCATGCAGAATGGGAAAGTGCTGTTGTGTGTCCTGTATGTGTGTGTGTATGTGTGCACACACGCATGCTGGCCTGGGACAGAAAGTGTTTCTTAGTGTAGATTAGTCTCATTGTCATAGGATGGCTCCAATAGGATGGCATCATAATACTCTCCAGTTAATCCTAATGTCCATATTACTTCAGACTTATTGTAAGGTTATTTGGGGAGAGGGGAGATATTAATAAAATCAAAGACAGGGCCTCTGGATTCTAAGTAGGTAAAACATCACTGTAAAGGAAGGGAAAACATACTATTTTGTTTGTATTTTATAAAAACTTTCCAGCTTTTAGGATTTAAGTCCAGAGCATAATGACCCTATGCTATTTCTGCATTCAATTACACTTAATTGGTCAAGGAAGAGATAGCACAGACAGACATTTAACAACAACAAAACACAGAGGCTCCTGGCAGCTGGTGGCTGGGATTGATGTTCCTCTCCTTTATTATCTTAAGGTAAATCATTTCACTCCAGTGGGCTGGCTCTCCTCCTGCTTCTCAGAGACCAGGGAGACATGTGTCTTTTATTTTCAGGAGAGCATTTTTGTGAAAAATGGCAAGCTAGCAGTGGAAAGGTAATTTCAGATTTGGGGGGATTAAATGTTCAATCCAAATATTAAACAGTACTGATATTGTTACTGGTCTAAGTCTGGCAAGGGAGAAATGTGAAGAGTGAGAAAAAAAGAAGAGTAAAGTGAGTTCACTCTTAGCAGCAAGGGACCATTTTACTACTCTGGAAAATCAGCCATTTCCATGTTCTACATACTTTTTATTCTGGTTTCCCTTCCTTCTTTTTTTAAATTGAGGTATAATTGACATACAACATCATAGTTTCAGGTATACCACATAATGATTCAGTATTTGTATGTACTGTGAAATGATCACCACAGTAAGTATAGTTACCATCCATCACCTTAATGGTTACATTTTTTTTTTCTTGTGATGAGGACTTTTAAGATCTACCTTCCTTTCCTTCTTAAGAGACTAGGACTCTGTAACTGGGCTGTGGCCTTTCCCTTCAAGGCTGCTCCAAATCTGGTTTGAGAGAGAGCTCAATTCTCCTGTTCCAACTCAACCAGAGCCCAACCCCCTTCTCAACCATGGATCCTCACTGGTATTTATTTGATCCTTAAACCTTCTGTGGCCCTTCTCTAATAAGTCACTGAAGCCTACCTGGACACATTTTATCTGCAGCTGCCCTGACCTGAGTGATAGAGGGTTTCAGCAAAATCAAGCTGAGGACTGCTAGGCACATTGGCTGTCCCATCTCCATGCATGATCCCTTCCATGGTTTAATGGCAAAGTAAAGCTTAAAAGGTAAAAGGATTAAATGCATTCACTTGGAGGAATAAACACTAACAAAGACAGGACCAGAGACACCAAAACAGCTGGAGGAGTTGGAGCAGACTGTGCTATTGGCCATCAGGAGGTCCGTGTGGGGGATCAGGTGCTCGGTGCTGGGAGTCACTCTCCCATGGAATGTCCACATCCTTATTTTAGCCAGTAGAGCTGCAATAAACAACATACGAAGGACTGGAAGCTCACGCAAAAATGGTTTGGTGAAAAAAAATAATCAGGAGAGGCTAAAGGCTGCATAGCCTGTGTAGAAATAAGAAGGGTTCAGATACACAGATACTGCAAACAGACTGAACAGGGCGGGACTGTAAATGCAGATGCTTTCTGGGACCAAGCAAGTACCACACATAAGGGATTCTGGCGGGGTGGGAGTGGTGGGAAGGGGAGCCCTAGAGCAGGCTGGACAGCTCATGCCTCATCCAGAGAGGACAGCTGTTATCTGGCGACAGCCAATTGCTGCCAGGTGGGAAAGAGGGACAGACTTTTTGCCAGACTTCTATCTTTTTTCAAAAATAAAACCCTGCACGGGCCAAACAGAACATACCTGCAACCTCAGAACTTGAAGGTGGTAAGCAAGTTTTTCTGTGTTCACTGTATAAGCACAAGAACTCTTAGAGAAAAACTTCAGTCAAGGGATACAAGTTCCAGGTCAGGAAAAGCTTCCTCAGTTGAAAGTTGACTGGAACGCATTATCAAGAGGAAGGGGGCTGCAAGAGCTGTGTGATTTTTAAATAGCCATCTGTATCAAAGGGACCAGGCTGCACAGTCTTTGGAGGCAAGGGTGCAGTTTTTGCTAGGGGTGCTCCAATAATTCAGATATCCTCCTGGAATGGCTTAGAAGACTAGGATGTCAGCTTTATAAAGCAAAAAGGCACAGGGATGAGGTTTATGGCAACTCAGGCCCAGGCTTTTCTGGAAGGAAGGATCAGTAAAGAATCAGGCTGTTAAAAGTTGCACTGTGTTGCCCTGCAAATTCATAGTTATTTAACGATTGAACAAAGAAGCAAAAGTAACAAATCTAGAGGTTCAAGTTAGTCTGCTTAAACAAGGTAGGGGCAAGGGTCATGTGGTTCCTAGGGAAAAGACTTCAGGGGCGCCTGGATGGCTCAGTGAGTTGAATATCTGCCCTCGGCTCAGGTCGTGGTCTCTGGGTCCTTGGATGGAGCCCTGCATCAGGCTCCCTGCTCAGCAGGGAGTCTGCTTCTGCCTCTCCTTTTGCCTCTCTCCTCTGCTGGTGTGCTCTCTCTCTCAGATATATGGGTAAAATTAAAAAAAAAAAAAAAAAGGACTTGAGTTTTCCCAACTGTAAGTTAACTGAAGTCTGCAAACTGGAGGCCTGGGTGGTCCCTTAAGACTTCACTTTCCAGCCTGTGTCTTAGAACTCCAGAGAAATGCTTCCTCCTATTAGTATTGTCAGACTCTCAGAAAATTATTGAGTAGTGCAAATAATTCGATAAAACAAATATTTCTAAAGAACACAACCCTTTTTGATGAGAATGTTCTGGTGTATGCAGAAACAAATATACACGCATGCTCAAGCATTCTGTTCTGGATCTTTCAGTTAAACATCTGTTATATACTCAAATCTATGTCAAGATTTAGTTTAAAAAGTAGAAAACAGTGGAGTTTAAAACATAAACAAGGCAAGGGGGTTAAAAATCTATCCCTGGCTTTTAAGTCCAGACCAGTAACACAACGATAAATACATTTTCCCCTACTTTGTTACATAAGCTGGCTGAACCGGGTCATCTGTCTTCCTGCAAAGTGGGTGAGGGGTCACTGAGATTGTGTTTTTCTTTTTGATATACATTTTGTGTCTAGAAAATGGAACAGCCAGGGAAAGAAAGAGAAAACATGCTGAATAAAGGGAGGTAGGAGAGAGATGATGTTGGTGAGAAGGGGAGAGAGAAAAAGCCTCAACTTCTTATCTTTCGTTCTCTTTTATATGCAAATGTACACCTGCTAAAATACTTCTAAATCTACAAATAAAGGGAAAAAGAAAATATCTGATGAACAAGTGCTTTTAACAACCCTTTACAAGAGCCAGATAAACGTGGGGTTCACCAGCCTCGAAGGGGTGTCTCCAAGGCAGAGCTTTCGCAGAAATCCCTCATGAAAAAAGGGAAGAGCTGTGCCCGGAAAAGGAATAACAAAGGGGGATGCAAACAATACTATCACTCTGGCTAGGAAAAAACGACCTTGAACCGACAAAGCACTGGGTATCCTCGAGTACAGGAGGATAATTACGATTCCTATATGAAGTGTGCAGTAATTTTAAAATGAAATTTGAAAAGTATGTTCTGTCTGCTGAGTTTCCCAGTGCTGTTACCCTTCATGTATGTCTACACCCATGCAATTTTTTCCCCCACACTCTGCTAGATGTATGGTTGATTGCAGCAAACCTAGTCATTTTTTCCAAAGAAAATAAAAATTATGGGATGTATTTCTAAAATTAATCCTAAAGATAACGACTATTGCTTAAAATCCAGAAATCATTTGTCTAATAATCTGGTCAAATGAAAATGAGAGAATATTAGGATATGGGTGGTTTCATGGTCAGAAAATATAGAAAACTCATCTATATTAGGATTTTTTAAATTAAAGGCCGTAAGTGGATGTGAAGATGAGACACACAGGTTGGATCCGTAACGAGAATTGCTTTTCATGTCCAGATTTTCTGCAATAAACCCCACTCCACTAGTCATCCTGGGCCCGTAAATCTATCACCAAGGAGAGGGCCGATGCATACAGAAGAGACGAAATGCCTAATCCAGATGAGCTGCCTGGAGCCGCTTCAGAAAATAAGTATTTACATCACATTCTTAATTTCTACGGAGCAATTCAACAATTACACCTGAAAATAGATGGCAGGATTGTAACACCCTTTAACAAACATTTCAAAAGCAAACTGAAACACTTCTGGGGGTATTACTTTACATGTAAATTTATAGTCCTAGTGCCTACCACTTAACACTATTCAGTACTCGGAGGTGAGTTTTCAACTCTGAAAGTCATGAAAGCTTCAACTTTTTGAAGACGGAATTATCTGATCAGGAGGCTGTATTTTATTGGCATGCAAAACAGGATTTTTAGCAGCTTTGCATGCAGTGATTTATAGGAGAAGAATTAGAAATAAAGACAGTAATATTATCATTATCATCGCTTATAGTAGGGCCAGGAATAATCGCTGTGTAAGATGACTTGGGTGCTAGAAATGTAAAATACACAGAAATCCCTCCTCATCCACTGTAGTAGTTTGCTTTATGACCACCCAGAACCTCAGAATGTGATCTTTGGAAACAGGTCCTTTGCAGATGATGTTAGTTATGGGCCTTAAGATGAAATCATCCTAGATTTATGGTGGGCAGAGACTAGAGTGGTCCTGTCATATGCCAGGGGCCACCAGAAGCTGGAACAGGCACAGAGGGATTTTGCTCTCGAGCCTTCAGAAGGACCACAGCCTTGCTGATATTCTGATTTTAGACTTCCAGCATCCAGAACTGTGAGAGAATACATTTCTGTTGTTTTAGGTTTGTAGTACTTTGTTATAGCAGCCCTGGGAAAATAATACACTCCCTGAGCTCCAATTTTACTGAAATATTCAAAGCTCAATCCCTTTTCTTCCTTTCTTTTCACTTGGGTCTCTTGTGTAAAGTGAGGGTGTTTCACAACATGACCCACAGGGCTTTCTCAGCTTCGAGACCTCTTACTTTGTGGTTCTCACATCTGGGGAGTCACCTGGGCATGTAGAAGACTGATGCCTGGACCCTACCCCAAAGGTTCTGTTGGGACTGGTCAAGGGTGTGGCTGGGGCATGGACATGTTTAAAAGCCTGCATGGGATGCTACACAGCCACTGAGGAGAATTTCTCTAGGCACTTAGGAGTTGATTTCCTTGAACACAGGAGCCTCCAACCAAGAGCACTCTTCAGAAAGATGCCTTTCATTCTTTATTGACCACTTTAAATCACCATGGCCACCCTCAATGCCATGAGTGAGGAATGTTTGCTGGACCAAGCAGTAGGCAGTAGGCCCCACGGGTGAGGCCCCAGCAGCCTGACCCCTGCCACAGAGACAGAACTGTGTGGATAGTCCAGGAGCACATGGTGGCTTCCAGGAGCACATGGTGGCTCCCTTGGTTTTGTATGAATTGGGGGTTCCCGGTCCCAAGTACAGCAGGTGACATGTCTTTACATGATTCTTGTACATTTCTGGGGCAGGACAAGTGAGACACAGTCTTAGAAAAGTCTCTGTAGTGGAGATGCTGTGCCACTGTTCTCTGGCTGCCACAAGTTGTCACTGCAGTCTTTTCTCCAAGAATAAATCTCGTCGCCAATGACAACCTGGCTGTTGTAGGTTCTCAGCCCTTTTGTGGTGTGACGAAAATCTCAAGTAATCACGTTTGCGGAAGCACTGCCCAGAACTCTAAGTGGCAACCTTCAAATCAATGCTGACCTCCCACAAAGCTTTTAAATGTTCGTACCTTAGTATGACCTTGAATATTTCAGCTTCCAAAGAATATCAGTGAGAAATGGCACAGTCAGGCAACCACTTTCAACACAGCTTGACCAAGAGAATTGGTGTCAAAAGAATGAGAAGCTGAATGGACATTCTTAGAGACTTAATCCTCTTGAGATAAAAGCTGAGAGGCCTTTTCACATGGAGCTTAAGGAGATGAGTTTTGCCAGGATGGGCACGTGGGGTGGGAAAAGTACTGGTGGAGTGAATGACTGAAAGAGATAGTATTCGGGCCTGAATCAACAAGCATTAAGGAAACTCCTTAATACTCTCATTTTTATTCATTCGTTTGACGAAACGAGTGCCCACTGTGTGCGGGATACTGTGTTAGGTGATAGGTTTTATGACATTTAGCATAAGCTGCATCACTGGCTAAAATGAAAACTCACTTACCTCTCAAAGGTAAATTTAGTGTAAATACATATAAAATTGCCAACGTGGAAAATTTTACTTGGGGGTGAAAGTAGTTCAGAGAGGGACTTTCTCTCATCAGCTAGGTAAGTATTGCCTTAATCCTGGCCTATGCGTTTCAGGGAAACACTGACCTGAACAGCCTACTACTTGCACATGACCTCAGACCTAACTGCACTCAGGCTTGCCCCTCTTTATGAAGGGCAAACCTCTGGTACAATCTGTACTCAGAAATCCTTGTAAGCTACCCACCTCTCTAGGCCTGACACAAAGGAAAGGAAAGGTATGGCTTTGTTCATAACAGCTCTCCAAGCATCCTCGCAGAGCTCATCTTTTGTGGGGATACACACTGACATCTCACTGATGCAGACATCCTGATGTGGTTGTCTCTCCTGTCAAATGAAAGGGGAAGGGTGGTGGAATGGAAGGAGGTCAAGGCTTTAATCCTGAAGTTTGAATTCCAGACCCAACATACTAGCTACATGGCCTTGAGCAGGAATCTTTAACTTTCCAGGTTTCTGTTGGACTGTCTATAGAATGAGTTACTGATATTTACCCAACAGGGCTGTTAAGAAGATTGGACAGAATGGAGGCTTAGTGAGGGCAGGGTCACAGGCTTTTGCTGTCTCGGTATTTCCAGGAAGCAGCCCAAGTAAAGGTGTAGCATACATGCACATGATATTTATTTTACACAGAAAACTGTACATTCTTAGACATTCAAATTAATCTTGATTTGTACCTGGATTCTCTAGTAGAAGAGTCAAACTAATAAAAGGAGTAGACAGTGTTAACAATAGCAGATCATAAAGGCTGTGTGTATGTATGGGTGTGTATTGAAGGATTTTTGTGTAAATTCTAGCACAGATTGTGGGAGCCAGAGTTATGAAACTCACACTCTCCCCAATGATGATTAACAAAGCATATGCCTTTCAGAGTGACAGCAAATTTGTTAAAGATGAGCTCCTCTGCCAGGGAAACCTATGTTTGGGAATAAGCAAATAAAGGGAGAAAAAATTGAGAATGTTGGCACATTTGATTCCTTTGCTACAGACTGAGAATCACAAACTCCCAGCATTTGAAGGAATGTTAGCATTCCCAGAAACAAGAATTCCTTCTACAATGCCCCTCTAGAGTGGGTTCCTGCCACGGCTAGCAGCCAGCAGCTGGAAGACACTCACTTTAGTTTTTGCTGGAATGAAGAGCTAAAAAGTTCTTCCATGGCCCAACTATGAATTCCTTCCTTGCAACACTCACACACTTGGCCCCCTGAGCTACACTATGCAGTTACACTTGATAAATGTTGGTATGTGGCAGCCCCACAAATATTTACAGATAGCTTTTGTAGCCTTTTTGGGTTAAACTTCCCCAGGACCCTCATCATTCTGAAAATGGTGTAACTTCAGGACCTCCCACCCAACCTGCCCAGCTTCCTGGGGCCTGCCCTGCATTCCATCTCAGCCTCTCTCTTTACTACATCTCTCCTGAGATGGCTGTAAAGCACATGATGTCACACAGAAGACCCACACGGTAGAGGAGCGCTTTGGACTATCACAAGTTAACTACTGTAACCTGCTGGTCATCAGTTCAGGGAGCAGCTTTAACATATAACTTTCAATCATGACATTATCTGGGTTTAGTTACACTAAAGCAGCCCAGGGTCTATAATATTATAAAGTAACCTCATCTATGAGGGATGTTCCCACAAAAAAGAATCACAGGAAAATGCTGAAGATAAATTTAGACTATTGAGAATACTGGTGCCCTCATTAGACTTAAGGTTTTTGTTTGTTTGCTTGTTTGTTATTTTGTTTTGTTTTTTTTAGAGAGGGGGAGAGGGGTAGGGGGGAGAGGGAGAGACAGAATTCCAAGTAGGTTCCATGCCCAGCATGGAGCTCAATGTGGGGCTTGATTTCCTAACCCTGAGAAAATGACCTGAGTTGAAATCAAGAGTCAGACGTTTAACCAACTGTGCCATCCAGGTGCCCCTAGACTAAAGGTTTTAATAAACATTCTACATGTATGCGTTTATATTTACATTTCCCAAAATGTGTCCCACAGAATATTAACTCTGTTGGCCATTTATAGGAAGGATTCCATTTTCAGAGAGGATATAAGTTATTTGAAACTCTAGATTCACACTTTTAAATGTTTTATTTATTGGAAGTTCTAAGTTCTTTAACATGCCTCAGCACACTCTGCTGGCTATAGAGGGAAAGAGGGGTTATGTAGGGTTTGGTCCCAAAATACATGTTCCTCCAAGTATCTTCTGGGTGGAGTACTGCACAGAACAGATGGGCGGAAATGTTACATCAGCCCAGCAACATTTGTTAGAGCACACCAGAAGACTCACCTGGTGATCAGGTGTCCTACAATGTCCTCAACCGTGGGTATGTCAGACGTGTGGTGCATGAGCATTCACAGGCAGAGACATGTGGCCTCCACCAGGGAGACCTCCAGGAATCACTTCATCAACTTCTGCTATTCTTCTTAAATGGTTTTTTCATGGGGGTAACTAGAAGTTCATAAAATATCATGAAAACCTCCTTAAGATTCCTTTTTGATAAGGTAAAAATCCTTCTCGATTCAAACCATCCATTGAGTTTTCAAGTGGAAATTTCTTGTGGAAATTAATTTAGTGGTACTACTGGGAAGTGCTGTCTATGAGGAATTACGGCAGCACAGGGCTTGGGTGGGTCTTGGTCCCAAGTGCCTACTGTTCAGGAGGTAGCATTTATATTGAGTGTGCAGTACATGCTTGGCACTTTCACACACATGATCTCATTTCGACTTTAAGACATGATAAATATGTCTGTTTTCCCAATAGAGAGGCTCAGAGGGGTGGAGAAACAGAGCAGGAAATAAAGAGCTGACATAGATGGCTGATGCCAAAGCCCACTGACAGCCGCCATACTTCCTCAACTCCCAGAGGACAGCCTCTGGAATATTCCTTTTCTTTGGAATACTCTAGAAGGAATGTAGCTCATACAACAGGAAAACCTCAATGAAATTATTATGAATGGAGAGGCAGACTCTATCTTAAATCAAATGATGCACCTGCCCTAACTACCAAGAGCCAAATCTCTAAATAATTACGCCAAAAGACACTAAGATTTAATAAAAAGATGATGGTCAAGAACTTGGAGACTGAACTAATACAATGTTATTTGACAATTATATCTTGCAAAAAAGTGGGGGGAAAAAGAACTTAAGATTAAAGTAACTTCAGTGACATGTTTGACAACAGTATTAAGCAGGGCCAAAGTGTCTGAGGCCCTCAAACGTTAACTTAATGGGAGGTCTGGTGGGTGAGGAGCACAGAAGAGAGTTGGTGTGCCAGGACAGAACTGGCAAGGCTCAAACAAAGTCATTAGCTTTGAAAGTTCTTTTTTTTTTTTCTTCTTTATGTATTTCCCAAGTTACTTTGGGATAATAAGCACAAAGCTTTTTTTTTTTTTTAAACTGCCAACTATTGGTGGGTCAATGGCAGGTTGTTGGAACTGCAATTTCTTTGAAGATCCTAATGGCAAATAAACCTTGTTAGGCATGTCACACCTCTTTCTGCAGTAAGAGGAGAAAAATGTGAAAGTCCAGTACTTAACTATCTCTTCTAAAGAAAGTCTATGGAAAATGCCATCTGCATTAATTTGGGGGAGAGCCATCTACTTGCAAGGGATGACTGGAAAGAATACTGGAAAAGTAAGAATGGGCAACTGGGTCATTTTCTGGTTTCTACCCTTATTAATAAGCCTTTGTCATTTTAACTGAAATAAATTCAGAGGTCATTAGATACTTCCGCATTCAAATAACTTCTTGGTTATTTACAGCTTGGGATCATCTACACTTCTATTAATAAAAAGAAAATAAAGAAAAGACCCTAACAGAGTTTTCTCAAAATGAAGAATAAAAATGCAATAAACTGGGCGCCTGGGTGGCTCAGTGGGTTAAAGCCGCTGCCTTCGGCTCAGGTCATGATCCCAGGGTCCTGGGATCGAGGCCCACATCGGGCTCTCTGCTCAGCAGGGAGCCTGCTTCCTCCTCTCTCCTCTCTCTCTGCTTGCCTCTCTGCCTACTTGTAATCTCTCTCTCTGTGTCAAATGAATAAATAAAATCTTAAAAAAAAAAATGCAATAAACTATATCACTGGGAAAATGTTGAAAAGAAAAGAAAACCTCTGTATTTTGGAGTGAAATATTATCTGATGCAGAATATATACAATAATTGCTCTACTATAAACTTCTTTTTCAAAACCAGAGTTCATCACAGAAACATGGGTTTAAAAAATTAATCATCAGGCCATGAATTGCACTGCCATAAAAGAAAGCCATTCTTTTCTGCTTATAAACAACAAAACTACCACATATGCAGATGCATGCTTCAGTACCTCGGTCCAATGGTGCATTTACTTGTATAAATATTTAAAGTCAGACCTTTGAATTTCTAATGAAGTAGTACACCACTTTACAAAATAAGGTACTAGTAAATTTAGATGTACGACAAATAGAACTCTGTTCAGAATACTAATTGCTGTTGATATTCTAAAACTAAAAAAAAGTAATGATATTCAGATTGTATCTAAACGAGTCTAATACAGGTGTAGAAATCTTAGTAGGTCTTGATGAAACCTTGCTGCTAAAATTGTTAAATTATCAGATGAGCTAATCACCTCCTATTTTTGGTTAGTTTTAAGTTATCGGAGGTACAGGGCAAGCCTTCCTGTCTGGCACTCCCCAACCCCCGCTCTTATTTTAATGATACACATTCAATTACCACAGACAAGAAAAGATTCACATCAGAAACATCTGTAGTTTGCCATATAATGACTGGGTGTTCCCCATGGAGACTGACCTTGTCACCCAGACGCAGGTGCTGAAAGGCTGTGGGATGGGGGTGCTCACACATGTAAACGTATGACACGATTATGAAGAATTCAATAGACACGGTTATTTTCCACCTTAGTTTATGTTAACGTAAGCTCACACGTTCTGCTCTTATGATTAATCGCCTGCTCCAGCATGCAGCAGTTGAATATCTTTGCTCTTAGTGGAGTCCACAACCACTAACTTAGAAGGTTCTGATTACATGATAAGGTTGAATTCCTTTTGAAACTTGCAGGTGACTATAACTTTACCTGTGATTGGGATCCTCACTGCCATGCTCTCTTCCCTGCTCTCGTCTCCACAGCTACTGGAAACTTCTAAAAACAAAACATACGATGATAAAAGTGTATCCCAAGGATATATTTATAGAATGAACCTTTGTTTGCCTTTTTTTAAACTGCTGTTCCTTTTATTTTCACTGCCTCCCCATGTCCCCTTCTGTGAATTAGTTAATTTTTTTTGCCTGAAATTGTACCATTTCTAAAAGGAAACCTATTTTTTTAAGATTATTTATTTACTTGAGAGAGCTGGAGAGAGCATGAGCAGAGGGAGGGGAGCAGAGGGAGACAGAGAAGTGGGCTCGATCCCAGAACACTGGGATCATGACCTGAGCCCAAAGCAGAAACTTAACTGACTGAGCCACCCAGGCGCCCCAAAAGGAAACCTGTTCTAAATCTAAGGTATCTCTATATTGCCTTCAAGAAAAATACTATAGTGCAACATCTATCAAATTCAAATAGGGCTTAAAACAAGTGAGCTCCAAATCCTGCACATGTATACTGACTTCTGAGTACATACTGAGCATCTCATGGCTGTCTTAGAAATACCATTACAGCAGTTTCCTGGCATTCCTTAACAGTACTACTAAAATCATCACAATTCCCGGATACAAAAAATTGCCTCTTAAATTTGGGGGGCATAAACTCATCGATTCTTAGTCATCTGTTGAAACTTTTATAAGGTTCCATTATAATTAAAAAGAATGTTTACAAATTATGAGATTTTATTAAGTGACATAAAACACTTCACAATATTTTATGGAATAATTTTAATGGAATCACCTTCATCTTTGTGACATGATCAAAATGATCTACTGCCAAGAGATTCATTTTGCTAACATTTCATTACTTATAAAAACTTATTGGAGGGGTGCCTGGGTAGCTCAGTCAGTTAAGCGCCTAACTTTGGGTCCGGTCACGATCTCAGGGTCCTGTGTCCTGGGATCCAGCCCCATACTGGGCTCCCTGTTCAGTGGGGAGTCTGCTTCTAACTTCCCTTGCTTGTGCTCCATCTCTCTTTCAAATAAATAAATGAAATCTTAAAAAAAAAAAAAAACTTATTGGACATTCAGCAGAACTGCAGACCTATGATTAGGTCTTCCATTCCTGTTAGACTAATGAAAACAAACATATTTCCTAAAAGGTGGTATAAAACAAAGAACATATTATGCATATTAAAATCAGAAGTATTCTCTAGTCAGCTTAATTTTATAGGTATACCCTGAGAAAGAGGGTGTTGTGTTGACTCTGAATGCATGTTTTCTGTGGACAGATTTTATAGCAATAGTTACCTTGTTCCTTCGTGCGAACACTGTTGAGCCACTGAGTGGGTTTGGCTTCCTTTATTCTACTATTGTCATTCAGAATAGACGGCAAGCTGCAAGATGATTCATTACTGTGAATAGCTGACCTATCGTCACACTCTTCTGTGAGGGCTTTTTTCAATAATGCTGTTGCCTAGAGTGTTTAAAAGAAAGTACAAAGAAATAAAAACAAACTCTAACCACATTACCCTTGGTCTCAAAAACCCAGCCTTCAAATGTAATTTTAGGTTAAGCTTTACTTGGGATTTAATTTGCTTCCTGACATTTAACTGAAATTAAAATATCTTCACGATGAGACAACATCTGATTATTTTCCAGCATAATTTCTTTACAACAACTTGTACTTCTGATACCTTCTTTGAGGACTTATGGAATGTAGAAGTGTTCTTTAACTCATGAAGTATGTATATGAGATGTGACCACCTCCATTACTCTGGGCTGGTTTATCCAAGATTTATCTTTCATTGAATGAATCTGTTTTTCAGGCACAGAAGACAGTTGATTTGGAATGAGAAAGAAATCTGGAAGAATGTGACCTTGAGGTATCCCCATCATTCTAGAAATGACCCCTGAACTTCCCCAAATGGGAAAATTGCAGAAAAACTTTGAGGCTGAGGAGGATACACGAAAGCAAAAAGAGAACTAACCTTATTCTAAATCATAATCTTCAATCAAGGATGAAGACACCTTGCACTTTGCCCTTCAGTCTGCTGGGAGCTCAGGAAACTGGCCTGACACACTGCCTATCTGTTTTCAAAGGGCCCTGAACTGTCTTACCCATATCACCCTATGTCTCGTGGGCAGGCAGGTGGGCACAGATTTCATCACGGCAACTTGAGAGGTAGAGAACAAATGGCAATTAACAGGACAAGTTAATACTCACGTCTATTCATTTCCAGGTCAGTACTCTCCTCCTGAGAAATATGAATATACTGGTAACAAGAAGTAACCAATGAAGACATCACCTCCTTCCAGAGTGTATGTTTCTCTCCCATTTCCTACTTGTAAGTCGTGATTTGCCCAGGCTTTTCTTTTTTCTTTCTTTCTTTTTTTTTTTTTTAAAGATTTTATTTATTTATTTGACACAGAGAGAGAGATTACAAGTAGGCAGAGAGGCAGGCAGAGAGACAAGGAGAGGAGGAAGCAGGCTCCCTGCTGAGCAGAGAGCCCTATGCGGCCTCGATCCCAGGACGCTAAGATCATAACCTGAGCCGAAAGCAGAGGCTTTAACCCACTGAGCCACCCAGGCGCCCTGCCCAGGCTTTTCACAGAGAAAACCTAGGTGGTGGTGCTGACCTATCATTGGTATCTGATGACAGGAGTAAATACAGGGCAGTGTCCAACCCAACCCGTGGGAAATGAACATGAGACTCTACAAGTTAATATAAAGAGTGGGACTGGACAAAGTCTCATGGGTCATCCTTAGTCTAAGCACAAAGTGGTTAATGCCGTAATTACCTGGGGGAGAACAGGGAAGACAATAATCTTTCCTTGTTATTCATATGAAAGAAAGTGAAGATGTCTTGACAGGGAGAATCACCGAGGCAGAATATGGAAGATCTAGCCAGGGAGCCTGCTTCCCCTTCTCCCTCTGCCTGCTGCTCTGCCTACTTGTGATCTCTCTCTCTTTGTCAAATAAATAAATAAAATCTTAAAAAAAAAGATGTATTTCTTCCACATCTTTCCTTATGCAATAGCTGTAACTAATAATTTCTTGGTATGACTTTATAATGGCCTCTGTCTTCACACATCTCAAGAATAAAATTGTTCAAGGACTATTGCAGCTTCTTGCACTTTGTGCTGTAGAATTTGCAGACAACAGAAACTGGGGTTGCCAGTGACTCAGATTATTTCTTATGTTGAGTTTGGCCTGGAACATACTTTCTTGTCACTGCCATGGGCCTTGACATCCCTGCAAGGCTCCTGTCTTCTGCCCTCCCTAGGACTGGCTGGCCTCTTGGACTTGCACCCATCCCAGGGGCTGCAGTAGCTGACTGGAGAGGATTTAAGGAGTTCTAGTCTCCCTGTTCAAGGGACTTGGCATCAAGTTAGACTTGTAGCCAAGACCTGTCTGTGGTCCATTTCTAGTAACTAGGTGCTTTTCCCTCATTTGTTTAAATTAGTCCTGAATCTTACTTCAATGGTGGTAACTCTATATTAGGGTGATCTGCACAGTATCCCTGCAGACTAGGGTTTGGGTATAAAGTCCCTCTGAAGCTCAGGCCAGGGCTGGTTCCCATCACTGGCTACCACAGTGCCCCAATCCCAGCTGCCTACATGAACCACTGCACTGCATCTGCTTCCAGATCTGTCCAGGAAGAGAGGTATGAAGAGTAGGAGGACCAAGTCCTTGAACTGCCATCTTTCAACTGTTTGTGCGGTCTCTGGACCAGCCTGGCATGTCTCATTTCTAAATCTCCATCCATTCTGATCTAGTCTCTTCCCACAGAGAGTTAAGCTCCAATTCTGTGTGCCCAATAATCCTGGCTATGTGAAAAGCATTTTAGAACATGGACAAAAAGAATTGGCGCAGAGTCTATAATGAAAACTGTAGTTTTCTTTTTCTGATAGTTAAAATAATCCAAAGATCTGAAAATCCCTCAAAGATGAATTTCTGGAGTGCCTGGGTAGCTCAGTGGGTCAAGCCTCTGCCTTCAGCTCAGGTCATGATCTCAGGGTCCTAGGATTGAGCCTCGCATCAGGCTCTCTGCTCAACAGGGAGCCTGCTTCCCCCTCTCCGTCTGCCTGCTGCTCTGCCTACTTGTGATCTCTCTCTGTCAAATAAATAAAATCTTTAAAAAAAAGATGTATTTCTTCCACATCTTTTCTTATGCAATAGCTGTGACTAATAGTTTCTTGGCATGACTTCATAATGGCCTCTGTCTTCACACATATTTCAAGAATAAAATTGTTCAAGGACTGTTGCAGATTCCTGTACTTTGTGCTGTAGAATTTGCAGACAACAGAAACTGGGGTTGCCAGTGACTCAGATTACTTCTCATTAGGCCCTTGATGATGACACAATTTACCTTACTGCTTTGTGCATCCCTTTTCATATGAGACCCTCTTTTGCTGTAGCTGGGTTCCAACTGGTCCTCAAAATAAAATGCTATAATAATACTGCAAATGTCCTTTTAATGAGTCTTTCTATACTGGATACCCATTCGAGCCCTACTGACAGTTCTATACTGAGCCTTTTTTTTTTTTTTTTTTTACCAGGTGAGGTAAGTAGAGTGGTAGGCATACTGCAGGTCTTCATTTATTTTATATATTTCATAAATGGTGATAAATAATCTTTACTACTCAATACTCTTTTCCCTCGGATTTCTCTTTTTTGATAGAGACATTTATAAAAGGACTCATCTTCTAAGATAATTCTATAGATAATTTCTCAAAGATGAGTTTTTTCTATCTGTAAGGATTTTGACAGAAGGTCAAATTACTACATGAAAATGGCTGGCTTGGCTTTACTGGGCTGTGGAGCCAACAGAGAGCAGCAGATGTGCCTGGTGGGTCATCTGTAAAGGAATCCACGAGATAAGGCCCTAACAAGCAGGGAATAATGATAACCAGGACAGAAAGAAACATCAGTTTCAGACAAGGAATAGTCAGAAATTTTTGAATCAAAAACAAGTTCGGTAGAGTTGGGATAACCATCTGTAATACATTTTCAATCTGTATTGTTTGCAGACCTTTTAGAAAGGCGTATTTTTAAGGAAGCCCCCAACTTGAAGGAGCTTGTGGCCTGAGGCTACAACACTAACCCATACCTGCACAGGAACAAAAGCCCAGAGAAGAGTGAACAAGCTGTTTTACACAGCTCAGGCTGGGACTGAATGGGCCCTGCAAATTGGAGCTCTCTATGTGAAAAATGCCACCAGACAACAACTTTTCCTACCGGCCTCCTGATGGTGCTTATGAATGGACTCTGCTTGGGTTTCAACTTACCCGTTAGCTAATAAAGGCTCTCTTTGATTGCATACATTTTGAGCCCAGGATGGGGAATGGAGACTGTCTCACTGTTTAAGTCTGATGCTTAAGTCAAAATAGTCTCTCACTTTTCTGCCTTCCTGAGAGCCAGGCAAAAGGGAAATTCAATGCCAAGGCACACACTGTTTGCAGAATGACTGATGGTGATATCTCCACATTTCAGACCTTATTTTTTATTTTTTAAAGATTATTTATTTAATTATTTGACTAAGAGAGACATAGTGAGAGAGGGAACACAAGCAGGGGGAGTGGGAGAAGGAGAAGCAGGCTCTCTGCTGAGCAGGGAGCCCGATGCGGAGCTCGATCCCAGAACTCTGGGATCATGACCTGAGCCAAAGGCAGACACTTAGTGACTGAGCCACTGAGGCACCCCCACATTTCAGATCTTACGAAAGATAAATCATACCATGAATTATACTCTGCAGGACACCTAGAGTTATTGGTTCAATGTACTAGAATTTTTCTCAAAGTTCAGTTTAAATATGGATCCTGCTAGGTCTAGAACCCCAAGAGTCAGCTCTTTATCTATATTCAGAAACAATCAATTGTGATATTCACATGCACAGATAAATAGATGAACGTATTACCGGAAAAGACATTATGTCCCAAACACCATTAAGAGAAATGAAAGGAGAAAATCAAACTGTTCAAAATATTGCAACAAATTGTACCAATTTATAGGAAAAAATAGTTCTTACAGGTCAATAAGAAAAAAATTACTAACCTAATAGAAAAATGAGCAAAGAACATGAACTTGCAAATTATTAAAAAAGAAATACAAATGGCTAACAAATATGCAGGGGAAAATTTAACCTCAATTGTAATATAAAGGTCAAATGAACAAAAAAAAATTGGATGTCATTTGTACTTCTCAATCTTGGTGCTCAAAAAAAAAAAGTCAATAGTATCCAGTTTCATAAAAAGCTCAGGAAAATGATATTTTCATTCATTCCTCATAAATTGATGACCCTTCCAGAGTAAGACAGACTGGTACATAGCTACAGTGTGAGAGATGCATGTACCTTCTGACCTGACAATTCTACATCTAGAAATTTATCCTAAGAAAATAGTGTGCACAGCGGTAAAAACTGAATGGCCCAGATGTTCCTTGAAATTTTTTTTACTAGAGGAACAATTAAAAACAAACTTCAGCAACAGGAGTATGAGACTAGAGTATCTATACAGGGGTCTCTGTATAGCCATTTGAAATGACATAGAAGAACATGGGATGATATGAAGGGAAGTCCACTTGGGACAAGTGGGAAAAAAAGCAGCTTTGTACACCAACAGTACAGCCCATGTTTGTCAATATATTAAATATTAAAAACCACATACCGCAATTCCAATGGACAATTTTCTTTTCTTTTTTTAAAATCTATCTTAATATTCCAAATTTGGAGGGGTTTTTTTTCTGCTAGTTTTTTTTTTTTAAATATATGCTACCCATAAAAGAGGCCAGTTTCTATGATGGGTGGTACAAATATAAAGAGAAAGTAAATGTGAAAGCATTCAGTAAAATTAAATTCTCTTCTATTGTAAATCAGTGCTATTAATGCAGATACAAAAAAGCAAGAAAATTATGGCTGCAGGTAGCAGGTGACATTTTCTCCTAATACACAGATCTTCCTCAAAGACCTTCCTCTTGCACACCGGAAGTAATTTTTCACAACTTAAAGCAAAATGCTCTTAAGTTATAGGAGGGGAAAGGGAAAGGAGATGGGAAAGGAGGTTTTTATCTATGTAGCAATTAAAAGAAAGGGGGGGGGAGAAAGTATTCATATGAGCCAGTAAACGAGTATTCAAGAGATAAGATAAAAAATCCTATCCATTGTTTAGGGAGAGGTGAAGGGATTTCTGTGACCAGTCACATGTCTCTCTGGTGGTGCATGTGTGGTGGGGGATAGGACTGACCTGCTCTGTGGGTGATACCAGCAAGCCACTCTGCTTTGCCTGGAGGAGTTCTCCCAGGCAGAAAGAGACATCACGTAGGAAAAAAGGAATATTAAGGCACTTAGTGTTTTAATGAAGCACCCAACTCATTCTTTTTTCCACATAAAGTAATTACAAATTTTTCTGATTTAAAAGCATGCAGCTCAATTATGTAATTACCTAATAGGTTATGCGGGTGCTGTGGATCTTATCTTGTCTCGAGGGGACATAATCCGAGTTTCGGCAGCTTTAATGATGTATTTACTCAAGAGACAGGATTGACTCCAGCTGACAGCAAAGGGACCCACAGGTAAACATCATTTACATGTGGCTGTTTAATTAGCCATTTACCCAAGAGATCAAAGTAAATATTTCTGAGCTTCATTGGATTCTTCACCAAGTAATTTCTAGTAGAGCTTTCTTAAATTTTGAAAATCTCTTAGTTTTATGATTTTTATCTATAAAGAAATATTTAACCCATACTATTTACTAAATGTGTATATTGTTTCAATGCAGAGAAACAACTCAAAGACACTTGATTTTGCTCATTGTGACAGGATGACTGTGTAAACCACAGCAGTCCTAGAACTCACAAAAGCATTTTGTTGTAAAGTTCACAAGGCTTGTCTTGCTCGGTCATTTTGGTAACATGGTTCTATAGGGCTGTGTATTTCTTCAGTCCCAAACTAACAGCAACTGCTCACTTACTTCTACTTATAAGGACAGAGTGTGTCATTAATTTGTTGGTAGCTTTTATGATTGTCACAAAAATGAGGTCATAATGATTTAAAAAGGAACAAAAAGCCTATTAGGGGAGGAAGAATATAATTTGATTCCTAAGTTTTTAATCAGGCAGCCCCCTTCCTATTAATATTGAAGTTATTATTTGAAAAATTATGAGTGAATTGGTAGTCTGGAATTTGGAATATGTGTTCTACTATAAACAACTTAAATGACAAGATGATTAGATAGCAAAGGGCAGTAGACCAATACTTCTTTCACCCTTGATGTGAGTGAGATGTGAAGTATTTGCAGTGAATGGAATGAATACGAAACAATGTTGTTATAAAATAATACTGAATAAAATGGACAACAAAACCTGAGAACAAAATTCTTTTAAAGAACTACATTTATCAACAGATATGGAATGACCTAAGAAACACAGGTTCTGGGCGCCTGGGTGGCTCAGTGGGTTAAAGCCTCTGCTTTCGGCTCAGGTCATGATCTCAGCATCCTGGGATCCAGGCCTGCATCGGGCTCTCTGCTCAGCAGGGAGCCTGCTTCCTCCTCTCCCTGTCTCTCTGCCTGCCTCTCTGCCTACTTGTAATCTCTCTCTGTGTCAAATAAATAAATAAAATCTTTAAAAAAAAAAAAACACAGGTTCTGTTTTTCCTAAAGAATACCATTCTTTACTTAATACCTAAAGTAAAGAATACCATTCTTTACTTACTGAATCACACAAAATGCAGTAAAATGCAAATGTGTGCGAGGAGGATACATCCAAGGTTATCTGTGAAAAAGAAAATGGGATCCATGGGAGCCACATGGGGGCTGTATCTGTAGCTGCAATAGCTGACTTCAGAAGGAAGCAGGTAAGAGGAGAGAGAGGAGGGGTAGGGTGATGGCAGGGTTGGTGGGGAGAAGGAAGCAGAAGGTGAGGTTTGAAACAAATCTGGTGCAATGGTAACAACAGATATGAACTTGGACAGGCATGGGAAGTTCATTATATCATTCCATGTTTGAAATCCTTGAAAAAAATCTTTTTCTTTTCTTTTAACTTTAGTTAAGATAGAGGCAAGGAAGAGGGGCTTGGGAAGGACTGAGATGCTCTTGGGAGCAAGAGAAGGCTTGGGGAAGGGAAGGATGGCAGACTCGACCACACAGTGACAGCAGTGTGTGACTTCAGTGCTGAGGTGGCAAGGCCCTGCCTCCAGGAGGGGCACGTGTCGAATCCTTGAACTTTGAACATGATACAAATACAAACTTAAAAAAGATCAAAGCCAGAAGACCCTATATTACAGATGAAGATGAGAAGACACACTTTAAAACAGGACACAGTGACAAGAGATTAAACTTAGAAGAAGCGCCATCTCTCTGAATAGATGGCCTTCTAGAAAATCACGAAGACTACAGTGGGCACACTCTAGACCTGGGCTTCTGGGCCCTCACTTGCTCTCCTTGGGGATCTGCTCCATCTGTTCAGCATCTTCACACTCTCCCTTAGGTGATTCCTTGCTTAAAAAGCTCTCAAGGCTTTCTGGGTCTGCTAAACCAAACACAAACTCCCTACTTGAGCTGGACGGATGCTGTGCACAGGGCCCATGACCACCCTGGACCTTCTCGCCCACCACCCCCAGCCTGGAGCCTGCCCTCCAGCCAGAAGGACCAGAGCTTGGCTCTACTTCCTGGGTTTGTTCTTTGGCTCCCAACAGCCCTTCCCCATTGCCCCTGCCATCGCCTTTCTGATGCACCCCCCTGCACTCAGCCTGTCAAAATTCTGTCTCTCTTTTAAGGGTCACCTCATACCTCTCTACTCCCTCCCCTGTAAAGTCTGCCCTCATTGGATCTCTGGATGGCTTGGCTCCTTTTTCCTGAAGGCCCATATCCTTTGCTATTTTCTTATTGCACACATCCCACTATGCCATTCCCCAGAAGGAGATGCCATGTTTTTATTTATTTCTTTCTCTCCAATGGATCTGGGCTGGTACCTGTGTACAGAGGTGGATCAATATGTATTTGCTGAATTAACATTTATGACTATTTAGTATTTTTAAAATATGGAGTGGAAAAAGAAAACCAGAATGCTATAAGATGCTTCTAAGTTCCTTGAAAAACGTGTGCTTGTTGTGTTTAATTAGGTTACCTCCAGGGTCTGAATTAATTGTAAGGAAGGAGTTGAGATTCCTACACAAAACTCTGTGCAAAAGGCCTGACATGCAAACAAACCAACCACAAAACCTCACTTATTATGGAACTTTTTTTTTTCAAATATTTTAACCATTGTCAAGAATGTGACTATTTCCACAAATAATCATTTGCATAAATTTGAAACTTACTTTTTAAAAAATAAATATTACTGACCTTTGTCGTCTGGTTCATATTTTTGGCTGGAAAAACTTCAGATGGTTTAGCTACCTCTTCTCTGATAGAATTATCGCGTTTTTGCAAGGTGGCAACATGCTGACCCAAGTGTGCCCTCGATAAGGCTGCTGCTGCTGCTTGTTCAGATCTATAAAACAGAAAGAGGAGACACAGTAAAGACTGGCAGTACTGTGTTGCCTAGGAGATTCCTTCATTTTTAGAGGTGCCACAATCAAGTTACCAAAGGATAGTTTATCTAGAAAAGTCTGGAACCTAGTATATTCGGGACTAAGATAATTTCCAGAGTCCAGGTCTCTCTCTCTCTCTTTTTTTTCCATTTATTTTGGTTATGAGTTCACTGTTAAATGAGCATTCACAATTTTGATTGCCTAGTGGAACCACTTGGGGAGCTTTGCAAAATCTAGGTGCCTGGTGCCACCCCTAAAGGATCTAGTAAAACTGGACTGGTGTGTGGCCTGGCTGTTAGGATTTTTTTAAGGCTCACAGAGTGGTTCTAGTATGTAGCCATAGTTTCAAATCACAGCATAGATGGTCAGGCTCCTCTTACATGTGGTTAAAAAAACTGATCACATTTTATTCTCAATAATAGTTTATCCTTGTTGTACTCTTACTATGGTCTACTTGTAATTAAAAAGCATTTAAGATAATATTTGGGAAGAGTTAAAAAGTGAGCCTAAATTTTATGCCCAGACTATGGTATGCAGTACACCTCTGGGGTAGGAGATGGACAAGATGAGCCTGGAACAACTTGGCATCACAGAGGAAGCTCTCAGTTATGGTGTATAAAGGCCTCAGAGGCTACTGTGAAGGGGATCCCACTGGCCCAAGATGAGACAATGTGAACACCAAAAAGAATAATGACTGCAATGGACTGACACATAGCAGATATATGAAAATCATGAGTTCATTTAAAAAAATAATTAAAAAAGTAAAGAAGCTTTGAAAAGAATAAAAACCTTTGTATTCAGCCTTAAAAAAGGAAGCAAGTCTTACCACATGCTGCAACCATGCATAAATCTTAAGGACATTATGCTAAGTTAAATAAGCTAGTCACAAAAAGGCAAATACTAGAGGATTCGATTTACATAAGGTAACTAAAATGGTCAAATTCATAAAAACAGAGCAGAATGGTGCTTGCCAGGGGCTTGGAGGGGGGGAGAAATGGAGAGCTGATTAATGGATATAGAGTTTCAGTTTTGTAAGATGAAAAAGTTCTGGGGATCTGGTGCCCAGCAATGTGAATGTCCTCAATGCTACTCAACACTTGAAACTGGTTAAGATGGGGGGCCTGGGTGGCTCAGTCAGTTAAGAACCTGCCTTCTGCTCAGGTCACAATCCCAGGGTCTTGGGATCAAGCCCCGCATCAGGCTCCCTGCTCAGCAAGAGGTCTGCTTCTCCCTCTGTCCCTCCCCCCACTCATGCTCTCTTCTCCCTTTCTCTCATTCTCTCTCTCTTGCTCTCAAATAAATAAATAAAATCTTTAAAAAATGGTTAAGATGGTAACTTTTGCTGTGTGTGTTTTAATACAATTAATAACATAAACCAACCAATGAACGAACCTTTGGAAGCTGCTAGGGCAACAACTTATTCTGAAAATTGGTTAAGTAAAGGGACAGAATGATTTGTCCCACCCTTTCAGTAAAAAAAAATGCATTTCAGGATTTCCAAGAAGTTGATGGGCACAGTTCTTCCAACTAATAAATACACAACAAATGAATGAATTAGTCACCATTCTGTAAGTCCAAATTAATGAATGCATACAAGAAATGACAATTTTGTGAAAACTGCATAGTGGTAAACGTCATACTAAAGGCATCAGTGTGCCAACACTCGAACTCACAGATGAGTTCCCTAACAGTGGGACACCCCTAACAGTGGGACAACCAGCCATCCTGTGTTACCTGTGGACGTGTAACAGAAGGACCAGTGCCACCTAACATGTTGTCTTGCCAAAATAACTGGTCTGGAGTATAATCTTGTATTTGGATTGAATTATACCCACCAGTTTATGGGTAACATCATTTGGATCCTTTTTCAAATAAATCAAATGTAAAAAGACTTTGAGACAATCAAGGCCAACTGGCAAAGAATAGGTATTAGATAAGGAATCTAGTTAAACAGTATTGTATTAAATGCTTATCTGTTAGAGAGATAAGTATTTGTATTTATAAATGAAATATGTTGTATGTTTTAAATGACTCAAGAAAAAAGTGCGGGGGAGGAAAAGATAACACAAGATTAAAAAACTGTTGACAATTGGTGGAACGTGGTTATAAATACATGGGATTTCATTATATTGTTAGGTTTGCTTTTGTGAATTTTTTAAAATTTCAAAGTAAAAAGCTAAAAAAAAAAACCCAGTGAACTAATGTCTGTAACTACTTGCAAATGCATAAAAATAAGAGATTAAAATTGAGAAATGGATGGAAGGATGGAAAGACAGACAGATATGGGTGTGCAATAACATGTCAATGGTAGATCTGAGGGGTGAATATAGGGATGCTCACTGTATAGTTCTCTTTATTTTTCTGTATGTTTAGAAATTTTTGTAATAAAATGTTTGGGGGACAAAAGTAAGTTTATGTACAATTGAGACCTTTCTTTAATGAACCTTAATTGTTGTAATCTTTGCTTGACTTAACCAAGATTTACCTAAAGTAGGATATGTCATGGGGATCCTTGAATTTCTTTAAAAAACTTCCCAGAATGATTCCAAAGTTTCTGGCTGGTTTGGCAGAAAGCCCCTTCAGCAACCTGAATTTCTTGGTTTCTTCAGACTTCACTGAAGTTATAATGCCACCCAGTTCTTTTGTTCTGATTCTATACAAATGAAGGAACATCCATCTGCATTTGGTTTCACAATAGATTTCCCTACTGGGAAAATGCACTCACAGGACATGAGCAAATTCTATTCAGCTGTTCTATTTCTTATAATGAGTAAATCAATTGTGTTTCTGATCTGAAAGCATGTTTAGTTAGGTTGAATTAAACTTGAAAGTAAGTTGAATTAGGATGAATTAAATTAATTAAATTAGTTGGGATGGATTAAATGATCAGAGACCAGTCTCTCAGGTGACTGATACACATGATTTCTGCAGAGGCCAAGCCAAGGCAAGACTCTGGCTACTAATAACCCCACCAACTATAACCATCCTTTGGGTCCTGGGATGAAGAACTAGCTAAGTTTACCCACAATTCCTGTACAAACTTCACAAAAGGACAAAACCATGAATCAACTTGCACGGGGCCAAACAGCAAATGAACTACTGAAGGAGTTACAGCATCTAGAATCTGTGACTTCAGAACAGCTAAGCCAAGACTTAAAGCACAAAAACAGGCTTTTGGGTAGATTTATTTCAGGATCGACTGGGCAAGGAGTACAAGAGCCATGGCTGTCTTTACATGAAGTGTTGCCCATGGTTCTACATAAATACGCCAAGTCAGAAAACCTGCAAAGTGGTACAGAGACCTTAAAAAAGTTTTTTTCTCTTTTGTCCACCTTCATTAGAGATTTATAACACTGGTGCTACAGAGAGAAAACAAAGTTTGGTGTCAGTTAAATAAAATACTCCTCTAGTTAAAAATATAACAAAAGAAGAGACTTGAATCTATAATTAATTTCATATATTTGGAATTGCGTCCAGTCAGAAAACTGCAATTAACACAAATGTACCCGTGTTTCCTAACCACAACTGATTTACAACAGATTGGTAATTTGATCAAAGTGTTAAATGCAGACAAATTAATAAACATCTTGATTTTTATTCTGAATACAGTCAGAATAAAATAAAGAGGTTTTTACATACTGTAATCCAAACAATATAAAGCTGACTCAAATTTTCAGCATGCGTTTGAGAGCAAAATTGGGAAACTGTATTTAAGAGTAGCCACTAAGAGAGACAATTAATTAGTTGCACCTGGAAATAAAATGATGGTCTCGTGATGGCTCATCATGTAAGATAAGACTACTTTTTAAGTGATTGTTTTTAACTGAAAATATGTTTTCCCAAAGGCAATGAGGAGCACAATTTTTTATCAAGTACCCCAAATAACATGAATCATATTCAGTAGTTCGTAATTATTTAAAATAGTGACTTGGTCCTCTACCTAATAAAAAGCCTTTCTTTCAAATGAAGGTCTTTGAACACTTAATCCTTAATATAACAAAAATCAATAATGATGACAGCAATGGTCTTGTTCTTTTTCCTTTTCTGGTCACCTTTTCTTGATGCTTCATTTTATGAGCAGGAATTTGGAAGTCATCACATTATCTTTTAGAATTGGCCATGGGGCAAGTGTCCTATTCTACAGATGAGATTAAAGATGTCAATTGCCATGGTTTGGTCAGGGGCATAAGCAGGACTTCGGCACCAAATATGGCTCTATTCAATAGGCTTTAAGGAGTTCAAACTTGACTGGCTCCCACTCTGCCTGACTTAGACTTCTATGAGATCAGAATCGTCAGCAATGGAGATACAAAAGCAGATCATTCTCTCCAAATCTGTGTTTCTGGAATGGTTTATCAAATTGACTAGTTTGGTCCAGTGGAGATCACGAAGAAGGCAGGAGTATTTCACTTAGGGGAGTACCCAGCAATAACTACTGGGTGTTGAAGGGTGTAGGGGAGTGACTAGAGCAAGGAGGATGGGGGGAGCCCGATGCTATGGTTAAAACCATTAGAAAGAACATGTATTTAAAGAGCTACTTGTCTCTCACAGGTCCTATAAAACTTGGCACTTTTTCCAAGGCTAGAGAGCAAAGCAGTGACAATCAGTGTGTGTTACACAATATCCCCAGTCACAGTACATGGGACAATTCTACTTGTAACAGAACATAACACTGACATTAGTAACCATTCCTGACTTCTTTATTTGGCTTTAAAAAATGATTGTGGTAACCAAACAGTCTTGAAGGCTCCAGATATTAATTCTAAAATTTGTGTTGGTCATAAAGAAGGACCATTTCTTAGGGAAGGTTGATTTATACACAACTGTAGATCAATAGTCATGTAAAATGCAACCTTTCATAATGGAAATCAATGCTCTATCATGCATGTTGAGGAACTATAACAAACATTAGTCTAGTAGATGTAGATATTATATCTTCTCACCCACAATCACAGTTTGGCAGCCGAGGTTAAGAGAGTCAAACAATGAATCATTTAGTCTAACAAGTCAGTTTGCACAGAGAATTATAAATGCATATATGCTTCCTATGCCACATGCCACAACTGTGGTTTATGCCGAATAGTATATCAACAGATACAAAAGGCAGTGAGAAAGAAATAGGGGCCTGGTCAAAGGCCTCATGACACACAAGCACCAAACGACCTACAGAGTGCAGAAAGACTCCTTCCAGGCAGCTTCTTCCACCACCTTATAAAGGAGTATTTTAAGACTGCTCTTTTATTTCACAAGATAAATACATGGAAGAGGATTTTCTTGCTTTTACTGCTTTAGGTTGAAAAGCTACTGGCGGGCGCCTGGGTGGCTCAGTGGGTTAAAGCCGCTGCCTTCGGCTCAGGTCATGATCCCAGGGTCCTGGGATCAAGGCCCACATCGGGCTCTCTGCTCAGCAGGGAGCCTGCTTCCTCCTCTCTCCGCCTGCCTCTCTGCCTTCTTGTAATCTCTCTCTCTGTGTCAAATGAATAAATAAAATCTTTAAAAAAAAAAAAAGAAAAGCTACTGGCTAGGAAGGTCATTTCCAACATTTCCCATAGTTTGGGGATCACTAGTGGAGATGCAGAGGGTAAAGGAAACACTCAGGACTTGTGAAGCTCACTGTGGTCTGCGAAATGGAACCATTCAATTGGCCAAGGTTTTTGTTTGTTTGTTTGGTTGGTTTTTTTTGTCGTTGTTTGTTTTGTTTTTGTGATAAGGCCCTTTTAGAGACCATTATCCTGACTTCTCATGCCTTGATAGGATCTAATACACACTAGATTTAGGCTGAATTCTACTCTAAAGAAAGCAGTGAACATAAAACAGCATACACGGTGCATTAAATGTAGAGAAAATGATGTTGGAGGTAAGATAACCAGATCCCAAGAGCCCCTCCTGTGCTCTCAGCCACACCAGTTCCTTGCAGATGGGCTCTCACAGACATCCATCTGCTGACCAGGCCTGAGTAATAATCTGTACTCTACTAGTAAATGGTAGGGCATATTTTTATAAGAGGAAATATAGTCAATCCCCAAAATACAAATCAACGTTAGAACACTGGCAACATTTATGCCACATGAATCAGGTACCTACCACATGCCAGTATTGGACAAACCACATTTGGACACATATTGGACAAACCACATTACACATTTGTAATTTTATGAACTCAGTAAATAGCCCAACGTCACAAAACTTCTGAGACCATGAACAGAAACCCAGATTGCCTAAAAGGTGGGTAGAGGGTATGGAATGGATTTCTGACTGACTTAGGAAAAATGTACAAGCATTATGTATGGTTCCTATGTGCCAACCACCCTGCAAATAATTAATTTCCTCTTTCTCTCATCCCAGATTTGTAGCCATGTAAGGCATATCTTTGGAATGGTGGGTCTCAAACTTGAAGAAGCAGTGTTCCCTTAAGGGCTTATTAAAATCCAGATGGCCAAACCCCACCCCCAGACTCCCGATTCAGGGGGTCTAAGGTGGGGCCTGAGAACACATGTTTCTTTCTTTCTTTTCTTTTCTTTTTTCTTTCTTTCTTTCTTTCTTTTTCTTTCTTTCCTTTCTTCCTTTCTTCCTTTTTTTCTTTCTTTTATTTCTTTTCTTTCTTTCTTTCTTTTTTAAAAAATTTTTTAATGTTTTATTTATTCATTTGACACATATAGAGAAAGAGAGAGGGCACACATGTAGGCAGAGCGGCAGGCAGACGGAGAGGGAGAAGCAGGCTCACCACTGAGCAGGGAGCCTGATCCGGGGCTCAATCCCAGGACCTTGGGACGATGACCTGAACTGAAGGCAGATGCTTTACCGACTGAACCACCCAGGTGCCCTAGAACACGTGTTTCTAACAAGTTCCCAGATGTTGTTGGTGCTGCTGGTCCAACAACCACACCTACAGATTAGAGGCCTGTGTCTCTAGCATGACTTTGGACATTAAGGGATGCATCCCTCTAGGTGGTGGTTATACTGGATCATATCCTGGGTTGTTCTCAAGGTATGCTAATATGCCAGATAAAAGCTACCTGTGCTCCCTCCCTCCACGTAAGCCCTTAAAACACTGCTATGAGCAGGGACTGAGTGGATATATCCAATTAACAGAAACAGATACATTTATAAAAAAGTAAGTATATTGTGATTACAGTTTGTAAAAAGTTAAACTGATGACTACAAACATCTACCCCAGTGGTGACCAGGGGTCTGCAATTCTGTATATTTGGAAGTGTCTTGGAGCAAGAATGGCCGCGATTAATACCTGACTTGCTTTTCATCACTGTCACCCTCAGGTAAAGGTCTTGGAAGCTGGTGAAGGACAGCTGCTCTGCAGGCTTCAAGGTCTTCTTTCAGAATGTCATCGTGATTATAGAGCCTATAAAATAAAACAGGTGCTGCATGAGATGTTTATTTAAGCACAGACGGCCTGCTCCTAGGATCTCTGGTGGTTCTTTGTGGTTTATTGAAATATATCTATAATATAATCTAGACATAAAAATGCAGAGACTAGACTGTCTCTCAACAAAAATGTAAAATGGGGCAGTTTGAAAAACTTGTTTGTGTGTATGTAGCAGTTTTAAATCCATCAGAGGAAGCAACTTTTAACCCTTTGAAAACTTTAATGTTGTTCAATCTACAGCTGTGCAATCTCATTCCACATTGCACCTGACTGATAGGAATGCTAGATAATCTTAACAGCGGAAAAGGCTAATTTTATATTGTCAATCACAACAAAGTTAGAGCCCCACAACTCATGTGAAATTTACTTAAATTGTCACTGCTAAGAAATTGCAAACTGCTGGCTGAAGTATAGGTTATGTCCTCTATTTCTGAATGCAGAAAAATGACTATTATTTCTCCATTTAGATCCCACTACAATAAAATTTTCTTTATTCTTAGTAAGAACAGGAAGGCGTAGAAAGAGGGGTTGAGCCTTCATTATCTACTTCCAGAATACTGGGGGACAGCCAAGTCTAACAATTTGGCTACTGTTTCTAGTTAGGTCTGTCATGGTACCATTAGCCTCCAAAGAGACTGACTAGTAACTCCCTTTTAAAAAATGTCTATTTGGGGGAAAATATGATTTTAAAAAGCTGTTGGGAGAGGATATCAAAAACAAGAGTATTTCTACTTTAAAGGAGATGATCACAGTTGGGAATATTTGATATATACCCCCCAAACAAAAATGAAGCAACTCCTAAAGCAATATGTTAATTAGCAAAGTATTACTAATTTGTAATTACTTCCACCATTGGTTAAGTTACTGGATCCATTTGATAACCCTGTGCCTGATATCACGGGGATAAAGGAGATGTGTTCTGTCCAATGGGAGGGTGAGGGACAACTGCAGGCATAGTCCCCCTCCCTCCTCTACTATCTCCCTACTCTGATGCAGGCTTTTACTCTGGGCAGGAAATAAAAATGGAGCCCCTGGATCTGGGACCTATTCTGGGCTCTGGGTCACACTGTTGGTGTCCCAACTCCTTGCCAAACCTTGATCTCCTGTCTAGACTCTGAGTTTGGATTCTTAGTCCCTGTGGGCCAGATCCTGGGTTGGGACCTTTACTCTTGAGCTCTGCTGTCGAAATCCTTCCAGACTCCTGGCCTATGTCATTTACAGTATCTATGAATACTTTTTTTGGGCAAATTCTGAGTCTTAATTTTTCCTAAAAGGCTTTATCTTGCAGCCGCTATATTCCCATAATAACACTTACTCTTAAGAAGGGGGAAGATAAGGGCGCCTGGGTGGCTCAGTTGGTTAAGCCACTGCCTTTGGCTCAGGTCATGATCCCAGGGTCCTGGGATCGAGTCCCACATCGGGCTCCCTGCTCAGCGGAGAGCCTGCTTTCTCACTCTCCGTCTGCCTGCCGCTCTGCCTACTTGTGCTCTCTATCTTTCTGTCAAATAAATAAATAAAATCTTAAAAAAAAAAAAAGAAGGAGAAGATAAGCCCATCAGTGGTGAGTCAATTTTAGAGATGTAAAGGGGAGCTCTGCCAGGCAGCATTTAGACAGATGGGAGATAACACTTCAAGCTTAGGAGTGGCACAGGCAAAGGTGACAGGAAATGCCAGGAAAGAGGGGTGTGGGGACCAGCAAGAAGACAAGTTTGGCGAGATAGGGGTTATTGTTGGTGGTGACAGGATAGTACAGGTGACTCCTGAAGAACACAGGCATTATGGGCACTGACTCCCCCCCCACAGTCAAAACTCCACACATAACTTTTATTTATTTATTTATTTATGTTTATTTATTTATTTTAAAAGATTTATTTATTTGAGAGAGAGAGAATGCACAAGTGGGAGGGACAGAGAGAGGGAGAGAGAATCTCAAGCGGACTCCACGTTTAGCACAGAGCCCCACACAGGGCTTGATCTCAGTATATATAGCCCTCACTATATAGACAGCATTATTCATCATACGGAACTGCCCTCTAGTTATGCCCTGTCTGCTTAGTCTGCTCTACAAAACCAAAGGCTTGTTGGGAACAGCCACTGGACTTGTGGATTTTTATCTTATTTTAAGTTTCATGTAGCACTCAGCATGACACTGAAGACACACTTAAGAACACTGTTTGTTCAACGGCAGGCCAAGATTTAAACCCAGATTAGAGAAATTGATGACCCACCTATTCCAACAGTATGTTCTTACATGGTGGTTGTTATAACAGCCCAGAACTTCCAGGGCTAGGCAACAAGTGATCAGTAAGAAGTACTGTCTGCACAGTGCTTGGGTCTATTCTAGATAAACTCAGGAGCTTCTCTGGCTAAAAGATGAGTTGGTCTGCGCTGAGGATTTCTAATAGTTTTACTTGACAAAATATCCATCAGTCCTTTGCTAAAAATAACTCTATTCAAACACTTTGGAGCTAAAGATTAAAGACTATGTCTTATGGAAACAATGTCTATGTTGGAATTCAAGATCTCAACTTCTCTTGTGTCTTCCATTTGCATTCTAACCAAAATAATTCCCCCTGGAGAGACATGGGTCTGATGAGGCTAGGTCCAGTCTTTCCTGGGGAACATGTGGACTGACCTGGCATCAACACACTGGGCCAATTTGTTCTCTGTGAAGTCCAGCAAGTGGACAAACCTGCTGGTTGACCAGGAATCACTACAAACACAAATGGGATTTTAAAGAGATGTATTTTTATTTTACTCAGCAATGGTTAAAACATACAATGCATAAAATTTGGGGGGTGTCAAGTTGAAAGTAATTGCTTCCTACCTTCATTTTCATCTTTTAGTCACGCAGAATTTTGGAGATGATGTGAAAGAAAACAACTCCATCCCAGGCTAATGCGAACACTCAAATTAATATATACTCTTTCTAAAAAAGCAGGAAGAGAAAAAAAGTGCTATGCTTTGTCTTTCAGTATTGCAAATTGAGAATTACTTTTTGGCAAAACAAAAACATAAACAAAAATAAAACAAACCCTGCATGAGGGCTATCGAGTGTCAACTATTCCTTAACTCTCCTGGGTAGCTGTCTTCCACTCCTGTGGGTGTCAGTGTTGCAACTGCAGCCCTACTACAGCCTTGAGCCTCAGGTTCTACCTTCTCTAGGGAACAACAGTCTCAGAAAGGCATGGTAATTGCTGGCCATAAGTGGTAATGGGTTGGCTTACAATATTTACGTAATCTGTTACTTCTAAAAAGTTTTATGGTATATGTTTACTGTGTGTGTGTGTGTGTGTGTGTGTGTGTGTGTTTTAAAAGATTTCATTTATTCATTTGTCAGAGAGAGAGGGAGAGAGCACAAGCAGGCAGAGAGGCAGGCAAAGGCAGAGGGAAAAGGAGGCTCCCTGCCGAGCAAGGAGCCCGATGTGGGGCTCAATCCCAGGACCCCGGGATCACGACCCGAGCCGAAGGCAGCTGTTTAACCGACTGAGCCACTCAGGCGTCCCACGTTTACTGTGTTTTTAATGCCACCGAAAGATCACAAAGCACTAGAATGGGTCACATCTAGAACAAAGTTTTAGGAAAGGAAATCTGCATTCCAAAATGAGCAACAATGGAAACATCATTCGAAGAGGCGGTCCACAGGTTAGGAGAGTGTAAATTAGGAATAACCCATATCCAGAAAGGTGGAAAAGTGGCTTTTGTTTCCAATTCCAGTGCCTATAGCAACACTGGCCAGGGAAACTCAACTTCTTCCTCCTCATTGGTCTGACCCACCTTCCTTCCTAAACGTAAGAAGGCTTTGATCTTTAAGCTAAGAACACATGGTCTGGATAGAAGAGATTACTTTTTAAAACCATCATTTATCCAGTTCTGGTTTTTTACATTTCATCCCCATGGGCATTTGTTGATTACAATGAACGTTTAAAATCCTCCTAAGAACCCTGAGGATTCTTAAGTTTAAACAGAACTAACAGAGTGCACATTCATGTACCAAACACTCAGACCACAACTGCTACAAAATATAACTAACGAACCAAAGCAGGCTGTTGTCAGTCAAAACCTGAGACGCTAATTCAATTTGTGTAGCTTACTGGTCATCCCGAAGCAATTTAGCACCTTCACCAATAAGAGAAAACCTCCAGTGACCTCCCATCCATAGGTACACAAATACAACAGAGAACCAGAGAGGTCTCTAGAAGCTCTACCTCCATAAAGATGCAAATTAAGATTTAAACAGTGTAACAATCGGCCAGAGCTAATCCTTTTACAGAGGTGTAAATGGCTATTGAGAACCTAATTCCCGGCTGCTAGCTTTTGTTAAGTAGCATTACAGACAAATTTCATCCGAGAGCAATGCCAAGCCACCAACTTTGAAGACTATTGATAAAATAGTTTCATAAAGCCAGTGCAATTTGTTTGCTTTAATATCAAATTTCCTGACCATAAATCCAAACGTGTAAATATAAACCACATCAAGAATTAGTGTCCTGGGAAAATAAACTGGAAGCGACTATCTCAAGCCTGACACCCGATGGCTGGAACAGCTGTATGTGCGGCCACAGTGAAGTTTGTATATGGGGTTTTGTTTGCCACACAAAACAGTTGTAGAAAGGACAAATACATACATAGTTAAACAGTATTTTTCTTTTAACGGGCTGTCTTACAAAACCTATGTTTTGGTGGCTACCTCGGTGCCCATTGTGCAGCCCCCTGGGTGGTCCCTTCCAGGGGGCCACTTGAAGGGAGCACAATGCCAAAAAGGAGAGACGGAGGGGACGGCGACACAAAGGCCAACAGAGCGGGGCGGTCTACGGCAGGCTGAGGACCAGGGGTCAGCAAACAACGCTCCTTCTCTTTACCCAGGAAACAAGGGCTCCTTCTCTTTACCTGGAAACAGTGTGATTAAGCTGACAGTTTGAATTGTGGGCTACATTTTGTAGGGTACCGTCCGTCTGTGTTAAGGTCTTCTGTATTGTAAGAGACGCTCACAAGCAAAACCCTTGCCTTTTCCCCCACTTTGGCCTCAAAACAGACCTCATCATTCTGTTCCACTTTAATTCGCAGAACTACTCCCTCTCCCATGCCACCTTTTTTTCCCCTCCAAGTTCCTTAATGAGGCACTGGACAGCCTGAGAGAATTTGTAATGGGTGTTTTCTCTACCCTTAAACAGGGATAAGCAGCCTGAACCTATAAGGAGTTTTTAGTAGCCAGGAATCATGACTTACGGCTGCAGACATCCTTTGTGAAATGCTTAAGTGTTCCAGCCCATTTTCTCCTTGATAAGCTATGGATCCCAACTTAACACTCTGGTTGATAAAAATCCTTGCTAGAAGGGTGAAGCCCAGAAATATTTACTCTTGCTCCCTGGATTTCTTTTAAATCAGCACTGACATGTCACCAGAGGGGTGTTGTCATTAGGGTCCTGGCTGCGCTCCCCAATCTGAGGCACACAAAACAGATTTATGGAACTGGTCCCCTAAAGCAACCTGGTTTTGAATATCTGCTGCAAAAAAGAACAGAGAGGGTGAATGTCTTACTATTATGAAACTTTATGCCTTTCAAAAGTGGAATACAATCAGGCCCTGCATTTTGGAAAAGTTTTAAAAAATATTATGAAATAGGGGTGCCTGGGTGGTTCAATTGGTTAATGTCTCCCTTCAGCTTAGGTCATGGTACCAGGGTCCTGGGATTAAACCCAGCATCTGGGTCCCTTCTCAGCAGGGAGCCTGCTTCTCCCTCTCCCTCTGTCTGCTGTTCCCCGCCCCCACTTGTACTCTCTCTCTGTTAAATAAATAAAATCTTTTAAAAATATTATAAACATAATAACTTTTTGCTTACTAGACATTATCATAATCAGTTCTATAATTAAGCTCTAGAGGGTGCTTTTGGTAAAAGGGCATCTGTATTGTCAGGGTGGAACCATCTTTGCTGGGCCTTAATGACTGGTAGAGGACCATGAAACAAAATATCAGATTTCTGCTGTGTTGTTACATGTCTGCCTGTCTCCATATGTGTGTGTGTGCAACTGTGTGTCCACATATGAGTGTGTGCATGTGTAAGAGGGAAGGTGAGGAGCCTCAGACTGGGCTGGCAAGGGCTACAGGATATGAGGGGATCCGGGAGAAGGGAAACCAGAGGACATGATGGGGTGGTGGGTGGGCTTATGGAGGGCTCTTGCCAGGTTCAGACTCTGTAATAAGTTAAGATGTCACTTGTTGTGGGATAGGTGAGTCTTCTTGGAGGCCAATAACTGACAAAGAGGAATGGGGTCAAGTGCAGTCACACTCACTGAGGCACAGCTCAGATGAGTAGGCCAATTCCCACTCTGGATTCTGACTCTTTTAAGTTCTGGGTCTACCTCCGTGATGACAATGAAATGGGAGTGACAGTTCCCTGGGGGGCACCTGCCAGGAGGAGACTGAACCCTTGGCTATTAACACTTGCCTTTTGCTGGGCAAGTATGGTAGAAATCAAATGCAGGACTGTGGCAAAGATGGTGATGGTTTGCTGCTGGCCCTTCACAGGGTCAATCCTGTATGACAATGAAGAAGCTGAATCAATTAATTATGCAAATGTGCATTCATGTGCTAAGAAGCTGCTCAGAGGAAGCCAAAGACAAAAAGAAAAAATAGGAAATGAGAAAGTGGAAGATGCCAGCTCATCCTTATGAATGAATAAATGGGTTAATTGTGGAGAGGCAGGCTAGCCAACTGGCCCTTCTGGGTAGACCCTGGCAACCACGTGAAAAGGCTTGTCTCCTCGGTGTCAGAGTTCAGGGGCATTGGGGGAGCACATCCCTGATTCCTGCTAAGTATACTTTTCAAAACAGTGGAACCAATTCCAAGTGAGCTCATGATTACAGATGTAATAATGCTCCCAAACCACCGTGTCCAGAGAATGTCCTTGTAATATATAACACAGCTGAATAGTAAGGACCACTGACTGGTCCCATGATTCCATCCCAGAAATTCTTTCTGGGATTCACTTGTCCCAGAAAGTGGTGCTTTCCAATTGTTTAAGGTGGCACAACACCTGGAATACACAGAACTTTTTTGCAAAATAGCATGAAATACTAATATATTTCATCATACACATTAGAAACATTTTTAGAAGCAATGAATATATGTATGCAATATAGAAGTCAAACCACGAGTACAAAACAATCTGTCAAAGCTAACAAGATCAGCTGTTCCCACACAGTTCATTATTATTCATCTGCTACTCTCATGAATTTTATCTTCAAGTAGGCAGGCAGTAGCAGGTACCAAAGTTTTAGTAAAATGATTTTGAAAAAGTTCTCAAAGTTACAAAAATTCATTCTCCTACCAACTTGGAAAAGATCATTTTACTCACCTGCAGAAAAATTCTACTGAAATATATCTGAGAGTCACTGCAATAAAAAAACTAAACAGCATTGTTTTAAGCAGCAGATTCAAACATACTTCCTGTCCATCAATATGACAAGCAAATTAAAATAAATTTATACTGACAAAGGAAAAGAGAAAGAAAAGTTAGACAGCTAGCTGAAAGCCATAAAAGACAGGATTCAGAAATGCTCCTCACATCTCTCCTGTAGGTTAAGACAACGGTGTCAGTTTCCCAACTAGGACACAAAATGGTGAGATTAAGTATAAAAGTACAAGCAAACATATCAAAGTCTTGCTTTCTGCTTAACTTTTGAGTTTTTCCTTGTCTTATCAGCTTGTCCTGTCTAGATACACTTAACAAAAGCTCTCACTGAAGAGAAACTTTCCCATTCAACTATCAGGCTCAAATGTTCTTTTTCAAATCCCACCTTAAAATGCATTTGTTTTTTCCAGAAGCCTATGAGAAATATAAGGTAAAGAGAATAAAAAGAAAAATGAGCCATAAGGAACCAAAGGAGGAAGAATAAAATAGGCAACAACATGCAGAAGTGAAGTCAGGGATGAAGAGAAGTGTGGCAGTTTGCCATCCAATAGCCTGGATCATCTCAGTTCTGCTCTGATGAACTACCACTCCCCCATCCTAACCCACCCACCTCGGATGGGGCACCAGCATGGCGTCCAGGTGCAAGCCAGTGGTGCTTTCCCTTTGCTACAGTGACTGTGGAGGGGGTCAGAGCCAATGACAGAATCAGAGCCAATGAAAGACACCGGCTTAGCACTCCAGGACAAAGGCCACGAGGATGCAGGGCCTGAGAACTGAGCCAATCCAAGAGAAACGGAACCAAGAAAAAGAGAGGAGTCAGAGCTTAGTAGCCTCATCTGACCGTTGGGTGAAGCCAGCCTGCAGACATTCTACCACTGGACTTCTTGCTATATGCCAGTAGAATTCCCTTTGACCTAGAACGGTTTAAAATACATAAATACTGACCAACAGAGAGAGTCCTATTAGAAACAGAGTAAATAAGATTTAAAATACGTGAAAAGGACAAAAATATTCAGTAATTTGTTTCTGCATCAGTTTTATTTATTTTTTTTTAAAGATTACACTTATTTTAGTGAGAGTGTGAGCATGGTGTGAAGGGCAGAGAGGGAGGGAGAGGAAGAGGGAAAGAATCGCAAGCAGCCTCAGCGCTGAATGCGGGGCTCAATTTCAGGACCCTGAAATCATGACCTGAGCTGAAACCAAGAGTCTGACGCTTAACTGACTGTGCCACCCAGGCACCCCTGCATCATTTTTATCTTTATTATAAGCAGGCTAAGCATTTGATTATAAAATAAAAAATACTTCCTATGACCTAAATGGATATTTAATACATATATCCAAAAAAGTGGTTATTAAAAAATCCCCACTATAGGAAGATTTTCAAGGTCATCAGTGAAAGCTATGTAACCAGCCTTATAAACAAAGGTGCCCTTGCCTGCACAGGGCAAACACCACAGAACTGTAAGACGACTTTTAAGCTCTGGAATTTGAAAGATTAAAAATATATATATAAACAGCTTTACTGCAATATAATTTGTATAACATAAAAATCATTTAAGGTACATACTCAATTTTTTTTATTAATATACTCATAGAATTGTGTAACCTCAATCTAATTTTAGAATTTTTTCAAAAGATAGTTTTGAGGGCTTGTTTTCAGTTTAATTATATTTCTGATTATAAAAGTAATGCTTATTCAATATAAGAAACGTGAGTTCTGCCGTGGACACAGCTCCTTTGCCTGTTTCCCGTATCCACAAACTCTTATTTTAACCAAGTGCAACAACACTTTGGTCGCCTATTCAATGTCTAGCTCCTTTCTTTTCTTTCACAGAACCTCAATTTCGTTCAGGAATCAACCTCCCACTCGAGTAACCCCAGTTCAGGAGTAAATCACAATTAGTCTAAGCCAGTGGTGATGGAATCCAGACACAGTCTGCTTTTGTACAACGCTCAAGCTAAGATTTAGAAAGAGGAAGGGGGAGAAAAGGGGATGGGGATGGGAAGAGGAGAAGCAAAGCCTGAAATATTAACTATCTGGCACCTTACAGTAAAGGGTTCTCTCATCTCAGCCAGCTATAATAATCCTTGCTAGTGATTAGCTTAGGAATGGGCATGTGACTGAATTTTAGTCATTGAGATGTTAGGGGAAGTCTATGGAAGGCTTTCCTTGCTCCTAACAAAGAGACTGGAGAAAAGTGAATGTCTTTCTGTCTTTGGTATCTCTTTATCTTTGTGGTGTCAAGGTAAGGTTCTTGGTACTTGTATTCATCAGCTTGGGCCACTATAACAAAATATCATAGATTGGGTGACTTAAATAGCATATTTATTTTTCACAGTTCTAGAGGCTAGGAAGCCTAAGATCATGATGCTGTTTGACTTGCTTCCTGGTGAGGAACCTCTTTGTGGCTTGTAGAGAAGCCTTATCACTGTGTCCTCACATGGCATTGAGACAGGAGAGCTCTCTCATGTCACTTCTTATAAGGGCACTAGTCCCATTATGAGAGCCCTACCCTCATGACTTCATCTAACCCTAACACCTCCTAAGGACCCCGTCTCCGCATACCATCACACTGGGGGCAAGGGTTTCCAACATGACTTTTGAGGGGACACAATTCAGTCCATAATAGCACTGCTGCTGCCATCTTGCTCCTGGCCTTAGGATGATGCCAGCACTGAGGATGACAGGGCAAGGAAATGGAAAGGACCCAGGTCTCTGAGGACAAAAGCGAAAGGCAATAGCAACCAACCCCAGGGGCTGCTTTATTCCTGGACTTCCAGAAATAAGAAATAACAACGACATTTATTATTTAAGGCAGTTTGAAACAGCGTTTCTGGTATTTGTAGGCAGCAGTAACCTGATATATCAAGATAATTTATAGATGAATGTTCAACAAGGCAAAAAACTAACTGAAAAGAAAACCTCTTATGGATGACTTTTTTCTTCTTTTTTAAAACATTTATTTGAGAAAGAGAGAGAAATAGAAAGAGAGTGACAGCATGTGCAAGTGGGGGAGGGGAGGAGCAAAGGGAAAGGGAGAGGAGAGAGAATCTCAAGGAGATTCCCTTTTGAGCACAGAGTCTGATGTGGAGCCTGAAGCGAGGCTCGATCCCAGGATCCTGAGATCATGACCTGAGCCCAAATCAAGAGTTGGCCACTCAATTGACTGAACAACCCCAGTGCCTGATGGATGACTTTTCAATAATTCAGATTCATATTTCATTGAAAAGAATTTAAGGAGGTACCTTAAAATGACAATCCTGCCCCTGTCATCCTGGCCCCCACCATATCTCCTTTTTATAAATATGAGCAATAGCAGGATCCTTGCTCTTGGAGTGGCTGGCCGTAGCAGGCAAGACCAGGGACTTCCCCTGTGCTGGCACTAGAGGGATGAAGAAAAGACGCTTGCAGCTCCTGAATGTGTGCCCTTGACCTGAAGTGGGTGCTATACTCTGCCACGTGAGCCACTTTAAGTGGGAGTCACTAACAGTTCTCTTGACCTGGGCTGTCCTGGCTTCTCTCTGGGCCTTTGCTCACACTTTAGCCCTCCCCACAGTCTGGGTCGGCTAATCTCCTTCAACCAGCCAAACCAAACATCACCAATCTTCTGGTTATCTAGTGCTGTGTTGCAAGCTAACCCAAATTCAGTGGTGTAAAACAACAACCAACAACTTGCTATGCTCATGCTTTTATGGATTGGGAATTTGAACAGGGAGCACTGAAGGTGGCTTGTCTGCTCCATGGTCTGGGACGTCAGCTTGAACATCTAGGGGTGACCTGGAATTCAGGGGATTTTAACTATTTGGAAGCTTCTACACTTTCACCGAGATCCTGGGCTGGGATGACTTCAGGCTCAGGTCGGCCTACTAAACTGCCACGTCTATATGTGACCTCTCTCCGAGGCCTGTTTGCTTTTAGCTGCAATTTCTTGGAAACCTGGCCATGTTCCAGTCTCTCCTACCTTATTTGGGTCTTAAACAACCAGGGCCTGACTCCCAGAGCTTATTCTCCAACATCTGAAACTATGGTAAATTTGTCCCACTCAGAAGAAACTACTTTCAGATCTCAAATTTGTATTGAGAGAGGTATAGTTTTGTTACACTCCTAGCAGGATTTGGCCTGACTGTTGTTCCCTCCTTGGCAGAAGTGTAGGTCTGCTATATTCTCTCACTAGCCTCCCTTCTCTGCCTCCACCCTCTCTTCTTTTCTCCCCATCCCCCTCCGTCTCTTGTTTGGCTCCCAGAGAGCTGCGGCATGGCACCTTACCACTCTATTGGGGCATCTCCCTCAAAATGTTGTAATTTACTGAAGTATTGAATGGTAAAAAGAAAATAGTACCAGCATAGTCTTTTTTTTTTAATCTCTCAGAATTCCCTTATAAAATGAAAAAGAAAGAGAATAATTAGGAGAGCAAACCAAAATCTCATGGGTAAAATCTATTACAAAATCAGATGACAGAATGTGAAGGAGTATGACTAATTCCTGATAGCAATCCAACCCATTACACCTGCAATTGTGCAGAAGGAAAGGGAGGGACAGCAAAGGGATATACGATGTCCTCCAGAACATGAGAGCCTCCACATCGGCAGGTGGTTCACACTGGAAGGACAGCAGCCCATCTGGAAGGGGGTCTGCAGGTCCAATTTCAAGGGTGAGAACACAGGGACTGCAGCAGGGGCAGGAGCACTTTAGGACCACACTGGTCTAAATGCCCATTCAGTGGAGAGTTCAGCCCGAGAAGAAAGTTCTAGAAGGAAGCTCTAAATTGAGCTGAACTGAGATAATAAGAAAGAATCCTTCCACTTAAAGTGGAAGAGGGGAAAGGGGTGAGAGATCCAAGAAAGTAAGAAGCCACACTTAGGGACATTATGAGAGAACCACAGAAGAGGGAGCTCTGGAGCCATAAAAGTAGTAAAGCCGGCCTGGCTCACCTGCCCTTTCAGAGTGCAGAAGGCACTGGAAGCAGTCTCTGAAGAGATTCTGGGTCCCCTACCACTAAAATGCAGGTAATGACACCTCTACTACATAGGACTGCTGTCATGAATGAGATAATGTGTATAAAGTGGCTGGCACAGCATTCAAACAAAACAGAAATTATCACTATTATTATAAATATTAGCGTATCAAGTTTGGAGAACAACCTTAGGCCTAACCCTAACAAAATATTAAAGAATTCAGGTAGGCCAGGTGACGTGTGGTAAAACACCAGTGTCCCACTCCCGAGGACACTTCCCATGTTATTGTCCCCTGGACTCAGTGCCTCTCTCCCCACATCAGTACTGACTATGGAACTACCCCACTCTGCCTGGAGCCTCCCCTTCCTTCCAGGTGCTCACATGTTTTGCTTCAGAGAGACTCCTACACTCAATTAGTCTCTGATTTTAATTAATGATAGCTTTTCAGCCCCAATTACAGGCATACTTCAGAGATATTGTGGACCATCAGAATAAAGAGAATATCTCAATAAAGTGAGTATTGCAATAAAGCAAGTATCACAATAAAGTGAGTCAAAAGAATATTCTCATTGTCCAGTACACATAAAAGTTATGTTTAGATTATACTGTAGTCTATTAAGTGTGCAATAGTATTATGTCTAAAAAGGCAATGTAAATAACTTAATTTAAAAATATGGCTAAAAAAATGCTAACCATCCTCAGAGCTTTCAGTGAGTCATAATCTTTTTGTTGGTGGAGAGTCTTGCCTTCATGTTGATGGCTATTGACTGATCAGGGTGGTGGTTGCTGAAGGCTGGGGTGGCTGTGGCAATTTCTTAAAATAAAACAATGAAGTCTGATGCATTAATTGACTCTCACGAATGATTTCTCTGTAGCAGGTGATGCTGTTTGATAGCATTTCACCCACAGGAGAACTTGTCTCACAACTGGAGTCAATCTTTTCAAACCCTGCCACTGATTTATCAACTAAGTTTATGTACTGTTCTAAAACCTCTTCACCAGGAGTAGATCCCATCTCAAGAAACTACTCTTTGCTCATCCATAAAAAAAGTTTTATCATGAGATTGCAGCAATTCAGCCACATCTTCAGGCTCCACTTCTCATTCTAGTTCCCTTGCTATTTCTACCACATCAGCAGTTACTTCCCACTGAAGTCTTGAACTTCCAATTTGTAAAAAATGCAGAATCTGAAGGGCAATAAAGTGAAACACAGTAAAATCTAGGTATGCCTGTATCTTTTTTTCTGGAAAGTATCTCATTTTTTAAGGAAAACTTTTGGTCATACATATTTGGATGATGATTTCCTAGTTGAACACTCAGATTTCTTGGGCTTTGCAGTGACCTTATATACCAATGTTATGTACAAACTAAACTTACAGTGAGTGCATCATATGCAATACTTTTCAAGGAAAAGGGTTAAATAAAATAAAATACCCATTTTTTCATGATTCTGATTCTTTGATGCTAGAAACCAAATTTACCAAATTGTCAAGGGTCAGAAGTAAGAGAGAGAGAAGCCAAGTTCATTTCTAATTAAAAAAAAAAAACAAACAACTGGCCATTCCTGTTTCATCTCATGTATGTCCCTGCATCTTGACTTCTAGAACCATCATGTCAGATTATCTTTAACCAATTATCAAATGCCAACATGGGCCAGCCACTGTACCAGGTGCTTTAGCTGAAAAAAATTAATCTGATGAAGAAGGTGAAAACTAGAAGTCAAGTTCAATTAGTCAATTGTAATACCAGCCAAAAGGAGGTCCAAGATGGCAATCACAAGAGGTCACAGTTCTGCCATTCCTCCTGTGATTTCACAACATGTCTACAGCAGGCAGAGAGCAAGAGAACATTTTAAACCAAGTAAATGCATTCCTGATTCATTTCTTATGATCATCTTTAGTTAAAGAAAGGGAATTAGAGATAGCATTAGCCTGATGGGAGAAATAAAAGTAAGGCAACAGGTTCATATTCTGGATGATTCTCTGTAAATGCGCATAAAACATAACATTCTGAAATAGCATATTCTACATGTCAGCAGACAGTCATGAGTTTAGAAGGCTCTCTAGTAACTGCACACAGGGACACAAGAAAGTATTGTGTGCAATTTAAAGAGACAGATTGTTAGAAGACTTGAGAGAGCTCATACAAGGGAAAACAGATGAAATGGAAAGGGAGAAAACTTTCCAAGCAACAGATTTAAAGGGGAAAAGGCAATAATAAATAAATAAATAAATAAATAAATAAATAAATAAATAAATAAATAAGAGATAAATAAATAAGGAAAAGGCAAACCAAATTAGGAAGGCCTTGGCCAAAACTATGCATTTCATAATTAAAATTGAGAGGGGCCAAATGATATCTGGTTTCCCTGGTCTTCAAAAAAGCAGAAGTCAGTGGAAGTGATGATGAGGGAGGAGAGAGGGGACACAGGGTAGGCTTTGGGTGCTGATACCATCTCCTGACAGGGCAGGACTACCAGGGGTTGTTCACTCTGTGATAAGTAATCAAACAGTATATCATGATTCGTTCACTTTTCTATGTGTATGCTATACTTCAAAAGTAATAAAAAATAATTTATTTTTACAAGTGCATTTGACAAAGACTTCAGCTTCTCCTAATGGCATCCTAGGTAATGCAGGTGAAGCCTTGCACCAAGAACAAAAACATATATTTGAAAAATCTCCTTGACAGCATTAGAGAGATAGGTAATGAAGAATTACAGGACCAAAATGTAGAAAAAAGGAAATTCAGAAAAATGAACCAAATATATAGGACAACTTTTCTTTGAGGGGCATGTGTCAATTCCAGAACAGGGGGCTGAAAGCCTGAGAAGGTGAACAGAGCTTTAGACAACAACCCGGAGCTGGAGAATAAAAACTGACGTTCAGGTTTACTAAAGAAGGGAACCCTAATAAATCACCTACACTTTGAATTAGAACCTCAAAGGGCTACTTCCTGCACATAAGGGTGAAACAGAAAAGTTTGGTGGTCAAAGGGACCAAAGGCTGGTTCCAAACCATCAAAATCCTCATACCTGGATGAAAGAATCCAGGATTGCTTCTGCCCAAGATACCTGCCAAAAGTATTCTGCCTCTTCAGAGGAGGAGAACTTCCTAGATCTGAAATCACTTTGAAAAGGCTCCTATACAACAGCCATTCAAAGATTACTAGAGATTTGAGAAAAATAAGACAGTGATTAAAAACCAAAAGAAACAAAAGAAAATAGACCCATAGGGAGTAAATGGGGGTACAGTGTCTAAGGTACTTATACTGTCCAGGGACAATGTAAAAATATGAGTTAACAATAGATTTTGAGAGGTCAGAAACTTATAGATCAAAAATTAGTGGATACACAGGTTAGAACTATATAATTAATAAGTTTCAGCAATGAAAACATACAAAACTCTACACCTAATAAAGACTTGAATATACATTCTTTTTAACCACACACGAGCATTTATAAAAACTGGCCATTACTATGACCAATCAACAAAGGCCAACAGCAGATACTGTTCAGAATACATTCTCTGGGGAGGAGGAGCAAGATGGCAGAGGAGTAGGAGACCGATTATCATCAGGTCCCAGAAATTCACCCAGATAGTTATCAAACCATTCTGAACACCTACAAATTCTACAGGAGATTGAAGAGAAGAGCAGCAATTGTAGGAACAGAAAATCCACCACATTCCAGAAGGTAGGATGTGTGGAGAAGTGAATCTGAAGCGACAGGAAGATAGACCCTGGGGGGAGGGGCCCGCTCCCGGCAAGTGAGAGAGCAGCGGAACACAAAATTGGAACTTTTAGAAGTCTGCTCCACTGAGGGATGTCACCTGAGAGGCTCAGTGGAGGGTGAAGCCCTCACAGGGATACAAAAAGACCAGGGGTGTCTGAGAGCGACAGACCTCTCAGGTATAAGAGAGAAGCTGACTGGAGAGATGCAGCCAAGTGGAGGTATCTCTCAGCTCGGTGTTACCTTGGGCACTGATCCAAACCACAGTTGGGCCACTGCTCTTTGAGCAGGCACCCCATGGGTGGCAGACCCAGAGAGACCCCCTTCCATCCTCCTCCAAGAGGAGCGGCGCAGGAGTGGCTACAGGAATCTGCTGGGTTTGGAGATTCTAAACAGGGCCGCGCGCCAGAGATAGATAGAGACACTCAGTCACAGGCCGGGTGAGCTCGGAGTGCAGCCGGAGACCAGGGAGACGGGAGGGACGGACTGCTTTTCTCTTAGGACACACTGAGGAGTGAGGACCCGAGCTCTCAGCTCTTCCAGGTCGGAGAATGGGAGGCTGCCATTTTCATTCCCTTCCTCCAAAGCTGTAAAGAAAGTGTTCAGGGAACAAAAGCTCCCAAAAGTGAACCCGAGCTGATTACTTAACCTGGACCCTGGCGAGGACGGTGCAATTCCGCCTTGGGCAAAGACCTTGAGAATCAAAGCAACAGGCCCCTCCCATAGTAGATCAGCAAGAACATCCAGCCAAGACCAAGTTCACTGATCACTGAGAACTGTGGAACTCCGGAGCTAGGGGAAAGCAATGCAGAGAATTCATGGCTTTTTCCCTGTGATTCTTTAGTTATTCAAACTTAAATTCTTTGAATTTTATTTTTTTTCTTATTCATTTCTTTTAAATTTTTTACTTTTTCCTATTTTAACGTTTTTTAACTATTATATCTTACTAACATTTTTAATCTTTTTAAATATTCATTGTTATACTCATATTTAATCCCTTCATTATATTTAATCTTATTTTTTTATATACATATAGGGTCTGTTCAAGAGTCTAATAGATATACATAGAGATAGAAATAGATATAGAGATAGAAATAGAAACAGAGGTAGATATAGAAACAGAAATAGATAATATATAGATATAGGGTTTTGTTTGGTTTTATTTTATTTTTTGTATTTGTTTGTTTGATTTTTTTTGTATTGTATGTTTTTTGGTTTTTTCCCTCTTTCTTCTCGCCAGTTCCAGGTCTCTTCTGATTAGGTTAGTGTATATTTCTCTGGGGTCATTGCTACTCTTTAGTATTTTGTTCTCTCATACATCTACTATCTGCATAAAATGACAAGGTGGAAAAAATCAACACACAAAAAAAAGAACAAGAGGTAATAATGAAGGCTAGGGACCTTATCAATGTGGACATTAGTAATATGACAGAACTAAAGTTCAGAATGATGATTATTAAGGTGCTGGCTTGGCTCGAAAAAACCATGGAAGATAATAGAGAATCTCTCTCTAGAGAAATAAAAACACTTTCTGGAGAAATGAAAGAACTAAAATCTAACCAAGCTGAAATCAAAAAAGCTATTAATGAGGTGCAATCAAAAATGGACACTCTTACTGCTAGGATAAATGAACAGAAGAGAGATTTAGTGATTGAGAAGACCAAATGATAGAGAATAAAGAAGCAGAGGAAAAGAGAGACAAACAACTACTGGACCACGAGGGGAGAATTCGAGAGATAAGTGATATCATAAGATGAAACAATATTAGAAAAATTGGGATCCCAGAAGAAGAAGGGGGGACCAGAAGGTTATTGGAGCAAACTACAGGACAGAATNGGAGCAGATCTTAATACAGAATTTCCCTAATCTGGCAAAGGGAACAAGCATCAAAATCCAGGAGGCACAGAAAACCCCCCTCAAAATCAATAAAAATAGGTGAATAGCCTGTCATCTAATAGTGTNCGTCATCTAATAGTAAAACTGACAAGTCTTAGTGACAAAGAGAAAATCCTGAAAGCAGCTCGGGACAAGAGGTCTATAACATACAATGGTAGAAATATTAGACTGACGGCAGACCTATCCACGGAGACCTGGCAGGCCAGAAAGAACTGGCATGATATATTCAGAGCACTAAATGAGAAAAATATGCAGCCAAGAATACTATATCCAGCTAGGCTGTCATTGAAAATGGAAGGAGAGATAAAAAGCTTCCAGGACAAACAAAAACTAAAAGAATTTGCAAACACCAAGGTAGCCCTACAGGAAATATTGAAAGGGATCCTCTAAACAAAGAGAGCATAAAAGAAATATAGGCTAGAAAGTTGGAGACACAATATACAGTAACAGTCACCTTACAGGCAATACAATGGCTCTAAATTCATATCTCTCAATAGTTACTCTGAATGTAAATGGACTAAGTGGCCCAACTAAAAGACACAGGGTATCAGAATGGATTAAAAAAAACAAGACCCATTGATATGCTGTCAACAAGAAACTCATTTTAGACCCAAAGACACCTCCAGATTTAAAGTAAGGGGGTGGAAAACAATTTACCATGCTAATGGACATCAAAAGAAAGATGGAGTGGCAATCCTTATTTCATGATAAGTTAGATTTTAAGCCAAAGAATATCATAAGAGATGAGGAAGGACACTATATCATACTTAAAGTATCTGTCCAACAAGAAGATCTAACAATCATAAATATCTATGCCCCTAACATGGGAGCAGGCAATTATATAAACCAATTAATAACAAAATCAAAGAAACACATTGACAGTAATTCAATATTAGTAGGGGACTTTAACACCCCCCCTTACTGAAATGGACAGATCATCGACGCAAAAGATCAAAAAGGAAATAAAGGCTTGAAATGACACCCTGGAACAGTTGGACATCACAGATATATTCAGAACATTCCATTCCAAAACAACAGAATACACATTGTTCCCTAGTGCACATGGAACATTCTCCAGAATAGACCATATTCTGGGTCACAAATCAGGTCTCAACAAGTACCAAGAGATTGGAATCATTCTCTGCATATTTTCAGACCATAATGCTCTGAAACTAGAACTCAACCACAAGAGGAAAGTTGGAAAGAACTTAAATAAATGGAGGCTAAAGAACATCCTACTCAAGAATGAATGGGTCAACTGGGAAATTAAAGAAGAATTAAAAAGATTCATGGAAACAAATGAAAATGAAAGCACAACTATTTAACATCTTTGGGATGTAGCAAAAGCAGTCCTGAGAGGAAAGTATACAGCAATACAAGCCTTTCTCAAGAAACAAGAAAGACCTCAAGTACACGACCTAACCCTACACCTAAAAAGAGCTGGAGAAAGAACAGCAAAGAAAGCCCTAAACCCAGCAGGAGAAGAGAAAAAATAAAGATCAGAGCAGAAATCAATGAAATAGAAACCAAAAGAACAGTGGAACAAATCAACGAAGCTAGGAGCTGGTTCTTTAAAAGAATTAATAAGACTGATAAACCCCTGGCCAGACTTATCCAAAAGAAAAGAGAAAGGACTCAAATTAATAAAATCATGACTGAAAGAGGACAGATCACAACCAACACCAAAGAAATACAAACAATTCTAAGAACATATTATGAGCAACTCTACACCAGCAAATTTGACAATCTGGAAGAAATGGATGCATTCTTAGAGAAATATAAACTACCAAAACTGAACCAGGAAGAAATTGAAGACCTGAATAGACCCATCACCAGTAAGGAGATTGAAGCAGTCATCAAAAATCTCCCAACGAACAAGAGCCCAGGGCCAGACGGCTTCCCAGGGGAATTCTACCAAACATTTAAAGAAGAATTAATACCTATTCTCCTGAAACTGTTCCAAAAAATAGAATTGGAAGGAAAACTTCCAAACTCCTTTTATGAGGCCAGCATTACCTTGATCCCCAAACCAGGCAAAGACCCCATCAAGAAGGAGAATTACAGACCAATATCTTTGATGAATACGGATGCAAAAATCCTCAACAAAATACTAGCCAATAGGATCCAGCAGCACATAAAAAGGATTATTCACCACGACCAAGTGGGATTTATTCCTGGGATGCAAGGTTGGTTTAACATTCGCAAATCAATCAATGTGATACAAGACATTAATAAAAGAAAGAACAAGAACCATATGATCCTCTCAATAGATGCTGAAAAAGCATTTGACAAAGTACAGCACCCTTTCTTAATCAAAACTCTTCATAGTGTAGGCATAGAGGGTACATACCTCAATATCATCAAAGCCATCTACGAAAAACCCACAGCGAATATCATTCTCAATGGAGAAAAACTGAGAGCTTTTCCCCTAAAGTCAGGAACACGGCAAGGCTGTCCACTATCACCACTGCTATTCAACATAGTACTAGAAGTCCTAGCCTCAGCAATCAGACAACAAAAAGAAATAAAAGGCATCCAAATCGGCAAGGAAGAGGTCAAACTCTCACTCTTTGCAGATGATATGATACTTTATGTGGAAAACCCAAAGTACTCCACTCCAAAACTGCTAGAACTCATATAGGAATTCAGTAATGTGTCAGCATATAAAAATTAATGCACAGAAATCAGTTGCATTTCTATATAACAACAACAAAACAGAAGAAAGGGAATTTAAGGCATTAATCCCATTTATAATTGCATCCAAAACCATAAGATACCTAGGAATAAACCTAACCAAGGAGGCAAAGAATCTGTACTTGGAAAACTATAAAGAAATCATGAAAGAAATTGAGGAAGACATAAAGAATTCGAAAAACATTCTATGCTCATGGATGGGAAGAACAAATATTGTGAAAATGTCTATGCTACCTAGAGCAATCTACACATTTAATGCAATCCCCATCAAAATACCAGCAATTTACTTCAAAGAAATGGAACAAATAATCCTAAAATTTATATGGTACCAGAAAAGACCCCGAATAGCCAGAAGAATGTTGAAAAAGAAAACCAAAGTTGGTGGCATCACAATTCCAGATTTCAAGCTCTATTACAAAGCTGTCATCATCAAGACAGTATGGTGCTGGCACAAAAACAGACACATAGATCAGTGGAACAGAATAGAGAGCCCAGAAATGGACCCGCAACTCTATGGCCAACTAATCTTCGACAAAGCAGGAAGGAATGTGCAATGGGAAAAAGACACTATCTTCAACAAACGGTGTTGGGAAAACTGGACAGCCACATGCAGAAAAATGAAACTGCATCATTTCCTTACACCGCACACCAAAATAGACTCAAAATAGATGAAAGACCTCAATGTGAGAAAGGAATCCATCAAAATCCTTGAGGAGAACACAGGGAGCAACCTCTTTGACATCAACTGCAGCAGTTTCTTCCAAGGACCATCACCAAAGGCAAGGGAAGCAAGGGCAAAAAGGAACTACTGGAATTTCATCAAGATTAAAAGCTTTTGCACAGCAAAGGAAACAGCCAACAATTCCAAAAGACAACTGACAGAATAGGAGAAGATATTTGCAAATGACATATCAGATAAAAGGCTTGTATCCAAAATCTATAAAGAGCTTCTCAAACTCAACACCCATAGAACAAATAACCTAGTCAAGAAATGGGCAGAAGACATGAACAGACATTTCTCCAAAGAAGACATCCAATGGCCAGCAGACACATGAGAAAGTGCTCAACATCACTCGGCATCAGGGAAATACAAGTCAAAACTACAAATCAAAACCTCACACCAGTCAGAATGGCTAAAATCAACAAGTCAGGAAACGACAGATGTTGGCGAGGATACAGAGAAAAGGGAAATCTCCTATACTGTTCGTGGGAATGCAAGCTGGTGCAGCCACTCTGGAAAACAGTATGGAGGTTCCTCAAAGAATTTGCAATAGAGCTACCCTACGACCCAGCAATCACACTACTGAATATTTACCCTAACGATACAAAGGTAGTGATCCTCAGGGGCACGTGCACCCGAATGTTTATAGCATCAATATCCACAATAACCAAACTATGGAAAGAACCTGGATGTCCATCAACAGATGAATGGACAAAGATGTGGTATATATATACAATGGAATACTGTGCAGCCTTTAAATGAAACGAAATCTTGCCATTTGCAACGACGTGGATGGAGCTAGAGGGTATTATGCTAAGTGAAATAAGTCAATCAGAGAAAGACAATTATCATATGATCTCTCTGATTGAGGACCTTGAAGAGCAGGATGGGGGGTCATGGGGGTAGTGAGAGAGAAAAATGAAACAAGATGGAATCGGGAAGGAGACAAATCATAAGAGACTCATCATCTCACAAAACAAACTGAGGGTTACTGGGGGGTGGGAGGGTAGGGTGGATGGGTTGTGGATATTGGGGAGGGTTTGTGCTATGGTGAGTGCTGTGAAAGGTATAAGCCTAATGATTCACAGANNCCCCCGGGGGAAAAAAAAAAAAAAAAAAAAAAAAAAACAGAAATTATACCAATTCTCTATAGTCTCCTTCAGAAGCTAAAAGCCAAAAGAACACTTCCTAACTCATTATGTAAGTCTAGCATTACTCTTACCCCAAAACTGGATAAAGACATTATAAGAAAGGAAACTATGGATCACTATCTCTCATGAACATAAATGCAGAAATTCTCAAAAAATATCGGCAAACTGGGGCATCCCGAGTGGCTCTAGTCAGTTAAGCGTCTGCCTTTGGCTCAGGTCATGATCCCAGGTTCCTGTGATAGAGCCCCCGGACTGGACTGCCTGCACTGCAGGGGGTCTTCCTTCTCCTTTTCCCTCTTTCTCTGCTTCTCACTCCCCCTGCTCGTGTTCTCTCTCTGTCAAATAAATAAATAAAATCTTTAAAAAAATATTTGCAAACTGGATCCAAGAATGTGCTAAAAAAAATCACACACCATTACCAGTTGGATTTTATCCCAGGTACAGAAGGCTGATTCAATTATTTGAAAATCAATTAATGTAATTCATCACATCCCAAGGTAAAGAAGAAAAATCATATGATTTTACCATTAAGTGCAGAAAAAGCATATAACAAAAGTCAATGACCATTCATGATAAAAACTTTCAGTGAACCAAGAATAAAGGGGAATTTATTCAACTTGATAAAGAACAGATATTCTTCAAGAGATAAAGAACAAAAAACCTATAGCTAATATTATATTTAATGTCAAGGAACTAGATGCTTTCCCCATAAGTTCATCAGCAAGGCAAGGCAAGAATGTCTCCAATGTTGACTACTCCTAGTCAACATTGTACTAGAAATCCTAGCTAATGCAATGAGAAAGAAAATAAAAGGCATAGAGATTGGTCAGAAAGAAATAAAACTGTTATTCACAGATGACATACTTATCTATGTTGAAAATCCTAAAGAATCAACAACAAACACTCCTGGAGCTAATAATAATTATAGCAATGTTGTGGGATATGTTAGTATATAAAAGTCACCTGCTTTCTCAGCAAAGAAAACAAAACTGAAAAGCAACTGACAGAATGGGAGAAGATATTTGCAAATGTCATATCAGATAAAGGGCTAATATAAAAAATCTATAAAGAACTTATCAAACTTAACACCCAAAAAACAAAAAAACAGTCAAGAAATGGGTAGAAGACATGAACAGATATTTCTCCAAGAAGACTTGCAAATAGCCATGAAAAAATGCTCAACACTTGGTATTAGGGAAATGCAAATCAAAACCACAATGAGATACAACCTTACACTGGTTAGAATGGCTAAAATTAACAACTCAGGAAACAACAGATGTTGGGGAGGATGTGGAAAACCCTCTTATAATGTTTGTGGGAATGCAAACTGCTGCAGCCATTCTGGAAAATAGTATGGAGGTTGCTCAAAAAGTTAAAAATCGAGCTACCCTACCACCCAGCAATTGCACTACTAGGTATTCATGCGAAGGATAAAAACATAGTGATTCAAAGGGGCACATGAACCCCAATGTTTATAGCAGCCACGTCCACAATAGCCAAACTATGGAAAGAGCCCAGATGTCCATAGACAGATGAATGGATAAAGAAGATGTGGCACGCGTGCGTGCTCACGCATACACACACACACACACACACACACACACACACACACACACACTGCAATATTACTCAGCCATCAAAAGAATATAATGTTGCCATTTGCAATGATGTGGATGGAACTAGAAGTTATTATGCTAAGTGAAATAAGTCAGTCAGAGAAAGACAAATACCATATGATTTCACTCATCTGTGAAATTTAAGAAACCAAATAGATGAATATGGGGAGGGGCACAAAAAATAAAATAATATTAAAACAGAGAGGGAGGCAAACTATAAGAGACTCTTAACTATAGGAACAAGCTGAGGGTTGCTGGAGGGGAGGTAGGTGGGGCAATGGGGTAACTGGGTGATGGACATTAAGAAGGGCACTTAAAGTAATGAGCACTGGGTGTTGTACGCAACTGATGAATTACTGACTTCTACCTCTGAAACTAATAATACAGTATATGTTAATTAAGTTGAATGTAAATTTTTTTTAAAAAGTCAACTGCTTTCTTATATAGCAGCAGTGAGCAACTGGATTTTGAAATTAAAAACACAATATATTTATACTAGCACCAAAAAAAGAGAAAAATACTTAAGAATAAATATAACAGTATATATGTAGAAGAACTACCAGAAAACTACAAAACTAATAAAAGAAATCAAAGATCTAAATAAATGAAGAAATAGTCCATGTTCAGGCATAGGAAGTCTCAACATTTTTAAGATATCAATTTTTCCCAACTTGAATTCCCAACTCTGTATCTTTTATTTCCTTCCTTCCCTCCTCCCCCTTTCTCTCTCCCTTCCTTCCTTCCTCCCTCCTTCTGTCCCTCTCTCGTTCCTTCCTTCTTCCTCCCATACCTTCCCTCCCCTCCTCACCCCTCCCCTTTTCTTTTCCTTTCTTTTTTCTTCTCTTCTCCTTTCTTTTCTCTTCTTTTTCTTTTTCTTTTCTTTCTTGTTTAAAGTAGGCTCCATACCCAATGTGGGCCTTGAAATCACTACCCTGAGATCCAAAGCTACATGCTCTACTGACTGAGCCTGCCAGGTGCCTCTTTGAATCCCAACTCTGGATTCAATACAATATCAATCAAAATCTCAGCAAGTTATTTTTCTGGATATTGACAAACTGATTCTAATGTTTATAAGGAAAGCAGAAGACCCAGAGGAGCCAATACAATACTGAAGAAGAGCAAGGTCAGAGGACCTTAGATGACTTCAAGATTTACTATAAAGCTACTGTAATGCAGACAGTATAGTACTGGTAAACAGATCAGTGGAATAGAATAGAAAGCCCAGAATAGACCCACACAAATAAACTATTCAACTCTTCAATGGAAAAAGGGTAGTCTTTTGAACAGATGGTAGTGGAACAAATAAGACAGCCACAAGCAAAAAGACAAAATGAATCTAGAGACTGACCTTTTGCCTTTCACAAAAATTAACCCAAAATGGATCACAGATCTAAATGTAAACTATTTCTAGAAGATAACATAAGGGAAAATCTAATCTAGGTGATCTTATATCTAGATACAGTACATAAGCATAATGAAAGAACAAAATTGGTAAGTTGGACTTTATTAAAATAAAAAAACTTCTGGGGCCTCGAGATGGTGGCAGGGCTGCAAGTACTGGTGGGACAGCACCCACTGCTGGGATCCACTGCCCTGGGAGAGGCTAAGTAAAAAAGAAAGAAAAGAAAAAACTGTGACAAAAAACTTGTGCGTTGAAAAAGATACCGTCAAGAGAATGGAAAGACAAGCCACAGACTGGGAGAAAATATTTATAAAACACATTATCCCCCTGATAAAGTACTTGTATCCAAAATGTACAAAACAAAACAAAAACAAAAACAAAATATACAAAATAAGAGAACAAACAATCCAATCAAAAAGTGGATAAAAGAACTGAACAGGTACCTCACTAAAGAAGATATACAAATAGCAAATATGTATATGAAAAGATGCTCAACATCATATGCCAATAGGAAACTGTAAATTAAAACAATATACCATTGTGTACCTACTAGAATAGTTAAAATTTTAAAAAATTGGCAATACCAAACGGTGACAAAGATGGAACAGGAATCCTCATTCATTGTGGTGGGAATGCAAAATGGTACAGCCACTTTGTAAGACAGTTTAGCAGTTTCTTACAAAGCTAATAAACACACGATCTAGCAATTACACTCCTTGATATTTACCCAAATGAGTTTAAAACATGTCTATACAAAAACCTGCACATAGGGGTGCCTGGGTGGCTCAGTGAGTTAAGCCTCTGCCTTTGGCTCAGGTCATGATCTCAGGGTCCTGGGATCAAGCTCCACATCAGGCTCTCTGCTCAGCAGGGAGCCTGCTTCCTCCTCCCTCTGCCTGCCTCTTTGCCTTCTTGTGATCTCTCTCTCTGTCAAATAAATAAATTTAAAAAAAACCTGCACATAAATGTCTAAGCAGATTTATTCATGACTGACCAAACATGTAAGTCAAAAAGATGTCCTTCAGGAGATGAATGGATAAATAAACTGTGGTATATCCAGGTAACAAAAATATTATTCAGTACTAAAAAAGAATGAGTTACCAAGCCATAAAAAGACAAGACGGAATTTAAAATGCATATTGCTTAGTAAAAGAAGTCAATTTGAGAAGGCTACATACTGAACAATTCCAAGAATATGACATTCTGGAAAAGGCAAAACTATAGAGACAATAGAAAGACCAGTGGTGATGAGGGGTTTGGGTGAGGAGAGGGGAAACAGATGAGTAGACAGCATAAGGGATTTTCCGGCAGTGAAAGTATTTTGTATGATACTATAAAGGTGCATAAATGACATTAAACATTCTAAACAAAGCAAAACCAAGAGATTCTCAATACATTGCTTCATTCACTAAAGAAACCAGAGAAATATTGTTTGCATGAGAAACTGCTTGTTAAGTAATGCAGACGTGCCCACCCACTTTTCTAGGTCCCAACCACCATGTTCCATCCCTGTTTACTTGCATGTGGCCATGTGTTAAAAATGCACTTGCTCAGTGATGATGGTATAGGGCAAGAAAAAGCACAGGTCAGCGGCTGGGCCCAGTCCAGATGGTTGCTGGGCCACTCACTTTGCCACCCCAGCACCATGCATTCCAACACTGGACACTGAACACATCTGATTCAGCCTGCTTTGGGTTAATATGGGTAGTGACTTCTACCCATACAATCCTTGCAAAGATACAATCCTTGATTCCAATTCTTCAATTGGATCATATTAATTTTCTACTGTTGCATAACAAATTACCACAAATTCTGCACCTACCACAAACTTATCTCACAGTTCTTGTTGGTCAGAGGCCTGGGTCTAGGTTAGAGGAGTCTTTTTTTTTTTAAAGAGATTTATTTGAGAGAGAGAGTGTGTGTGGGTGCGTTAGCGGGGGGAGGGGCAGAGGGAAGAGAGAGAACCTCAAGCAGACTCCCCCCTGAGCGCAGAGTCCAATACAGGGCTGGATCTCATGACCCTGAGATCATGACCTGAACTGAAACCAAAAGTTAGATGCTCAACCAAATGAGACACCCAGGCGCACCTAGGCTAGTAGAGTCTTATGCTCAGTCTCACCATGCAGAAATCAAGGCACTGGCCAGGTCTGCAATTTTGTCTAACTCTGGGTCTCCTCCAAGCTCATTGGTTGTTGCCAAATGAACTTCCTGTGAACCATTTCCTGCCTTGTGGCCTTCTCTGCAAATGGCAGTTTGCTTTTTCAAGGCAAACAGGAGAGTATATCAGCTGCTTTGAATCTCTGACTTCATAAGGACTCAAACCCTTTTAAAGGCTGATCTGCTTCGGTCAGGCCCACTCTGGGTAATTCCTTTTTGGTTAGCTAAAAAGCAACTGATTTGGGACTTTATCATATTTGTAAAATCCTTCATGTCTGTCATATAACATAGACTAATCACAGGAGGGAAATCCATCAGATGCATAGTCCCACCGACACTCAAGGAAAATGGATAATACAGAGCGCATGCCAGGAGGCAGGACTCTTGGGAGCCACCTCAGAATTCTGCCTACCTCCTCATGGATGATTAGTTTTCTTTTTTTTTTTTTTAAGATTTTATTTATTTATTTGAGAAAGAGAGAGAGAGAGAGAGATCACAAGTAGGCAGGCAGAGAAAAGAGGAAGCAGGCTCCCTGCTGAGCAGAGAGCCCGATGCGGGGCTTGATCCCAGGACCCTGAGATCATGACCTGAGTGGAAGGCAGAGGCTTAACCCACTGAGCCACCCAGGCGCCCCATGATTAGTTTTCTGATGAAACTAATCATGTCAGATGAATTCTCCTAAGCGAAGTATTCACCATACTACCCTTCAGCAGTTGTGCGAAAGGTAGAAAATGAACTCTAAATTAATTAACCTGATATTCTAGGCCTGTTCCCGGCCATGCCTCGGGCACCATTTTAAACCTTTACTTCAAGGAGTCCTGTTCAGTGAGCCTCAGTCACACACTCTGCTTTGTCCTCCCTTGCCCTCTGTGCTCTTTGCATCTATGTGCCTTCCTGCACTCTTCCTCCAGATCTAACTCGCCTCTTTCCACCTCCTTACTCAAAGCCTCAATGGCCTTCAAGATGCTGCATCAAAACCTATGCAAAACCTTTCCTGCCCTTTGAACTCATGCTGAGCTTATCTTCCTTTGAATTTGTCCTGAAGTACTGTGGTGGCTTGCAAAAAGTGACCATAAGTGCCCTTCCCTGTGTGCACCCCTCGCATGCCCCCCCACCTTTTGTAATGTGGCTCTGCCACTATCCTATCAAGAGGTGGACCTCTTCATTTTTCCACCTGTTGACTCTGACTCTGGGTTGGGGACCGTGACTTTCTTCAGCCACAGGACACTAGTGAATGTAGCTCAGGCAGATACTCTAAAAGCACCTGGGCCCTGGGGCTTGCGGTCTTGCTGTCTTGGGAACTCTGCTACCACCACCAGGTGACAGGGTGAACTACTCTCCTGGATGAAGAGGGGCACATGGCCAAATTATCCTTGTGGCCCCAAATGATGCTGGGCCAACCACCTGACACGTGAAAAGTAATAAATGTCTGGTGTTTTAAGTCATGGAGCTTTGTACTAACATTTGCAGCAAACTACTTAAAGAATAGCAAGATTCTAGGTCCTCCTTTTGGACATTTTTTACCCCTCAATTTCATTTTAGTATGCTTTCTTGTGAGAAGGGTTAATTACAACTTGTGATGAAGGAATTGTGCATGAAGCACAGCCTGGTTTTCAGTATTTGGAAGTATCCATGAGACTGGGTCATGAAGCTTCTCAAAAACATTCGGCTTTTAGGTAGAGGCAACCCAAATGTCCCTTAACAGATGAACGGATATACAAAATGTTGTATGTCCATATGCTGGAATATTATTTAGCCATAAAATAGAATGAAGTTCTCATATTTGCAACAACCTGTATAAACCTCAAATCTTATGCTAACTGAAATAAGCCAGACACAAAAGGTCAAATATTGTATAACTACCAAGAGAATAGACAAATTCACAGACAGAAAGTAGATTAGAGATTACCAGAGACTGGGAGGAGGAAAGAATGGAGTTAATGCTTAGTGATTATGGAGTTTATATTTGGAGTGAGGAACAACTTTTGGAAATAGTGGTGATGACTGCACAGTACGGTGAATATCACTAAATTATATGCTTAAGATGGTACTTTTTAAAATTTTTTTATATTATAGCACGATTTTTACAAATCAGTGATGTAACATACCCTAAACCCTTGAACTGTATGCTTCAAATGGGTGGGTTGTATGGTATGTGAATTATATTTCGAAAAAGCCATTCAATTTTTTTCTAAACAAAATAAAACAAAAACCAAATAACACAAAAATAATCCTTAGTTTCATTTTTCTCCTCAGATGGAAGCTATTCAGCATACTGCACTCCTCTTCTCACCTTTACTGCCAGGAAGCTAAAGTCCAAGTTTTATGTCCAAATACAGCAATTCAGCTGGCACAGAGATGTGCTAACACATCATAATTATCATCATCAGAGGTTCTGGCTTTCTGTTCATGTCTTCCTATGTGTCTGCCTTTGTCCCACCTCCTCACCTTTGTTAACTAAAATTCATTCAAATGACTTTTCTCCAAGCCCCCAAAAGATCCTAAAGTAAACTGAGATAATGAACCTTTGAGGTCACAGTGTCAGCTCTGTAAATATGATTATAGCCCTAGATAAATAATTAACCCTTAGAGCAAAGAAGAGTAGCTCAAGCTAAAGAATAAGTAAGAGAAAGTACGGCCTCAAAAGCAGTGGGAGAGGAGCGGCAAGATGGCGGAGGAGTAGGAGACCGATTATCATCAGGTCCCAGGAATTCACCCAGAGAGCTATCAAACTATTCTGAACACCTACAAATTCCACCGGAGATCGAAGAGAAGAGGAGCAGCAATTCTAGGAACAGAAAATTGACCACTTTCTGGAAGGTAGGACGTGCGGAGAAGTGAATCTGAGGCGA